>JAXIVH010000362.1:0-26997 GCA_036785325.1 Urophycis tenuis | reverse complement strand
GATATTGCTACAGCGGAAAAACTCCATATTTATCCTCCCCCTCTGTGTTGCTGTAAAATAACGTAAATTGCGTTACAGACGTCTGGAGAAGCGACACGTCTCTCAGCCTAATGGTGTTTGAAGAGCCGCGATGAGTGCTACTTGCGTGTGTTAGTTCAGACTGATACTCAGTCAGTTACTCACAATTCTGTTTGACTATTGCCATAGTTGAGGAGGGGGGGGGGGGGTTGAATCCTCAGCGCTCCAGAGACCTGATTTGATGGCAGGATCAGTCCAATCAGCCCCCCCCCCCCCCCCCCTTGAGGCTGATAGGATGACAGTTTCAGTGTCTCAGAGTGCCGAGTGGAAGGCATATGCGAGTGATTGGAGAGCAGCTTCAGTACGCACGGGGCCTTGTGTGTTCACAATATGATGGCCAGGCTTCTTCTGCCAGGTTGTCTGAAGCCCCTCCCAATACCCCACCCCAGGTGCTGCTTGTCACAGAATATAAGGGCCATATTCTGCTTTTCTTCTACATTTTTTTTTTTTTTACATCTGCGCCAAAGCCATGTACAAGTAAAAGCCATTCTCTTCAGGAGTGGCTCACTTTCACACTTAAAAAAACACTCCGGAATACCAGAGACCAGAGAAACTGGCAGAGAAAACTGGACAGAAAATGGATTCTTGTAATGGAAAAGCTGCACTAAAAAAAGACAGAAAGACCCAGAGGGAGAGTGGGAAGGTTGTGTGAAGGGGGGAAAAAAAATGATGAGTGAATGGTTATGAGGAGCCGAGTGACCGAGATGGAGAGAAAGCTTTCCGCCTTCATCGCATAATGATGTAATTTTTTGTAATTAATGATGCAATTATTGGCCGTTTCTTTTCACGGCGATTGTCGAACACTGTTTGTTGCCGCAGTGTGACGGGTGTCACTACACATCAGAGTTGAAATGTTCGGCAAACTCGAACGAAACGTAGAAAGTGTTTTAGCTTGTTTTAATTTGAGACCGTGTTCACAGCCCGCGCTCGTCTTTCACAAAGCCGCGTAGCAGAGGCAACAGGCTAACATTAAGAATACAAATGTGTTCAGCTTGTAGACAGCTTGTTATGAAACACTTTTTTTAAGACACTATTTTGTAGTCACCGTAAATAGAACGAGTTAAAGCCAAAAGCTGGAATAATCTCTGTATCGTCGGGTCGTGAGGCACAACTTTTCAGTTTGATTGTTTACAACGGAGCATGTCAATTGTGCAATTTTCATAATTCATATGCAAATAGTTGAAAAAAAAAAAACAGCATGTATTGTGTTGGGAAAAACAGCACATCTCTTAAGTACTATTTAAACTCCTTCTAGTGGTCAACCGCACCACAGAAAAAATTTTGTGGTGTTGAAGGCTCCCATCATTTCCTGGCGCTGGGTGAATCACATTATTTATTATCATAATGTTATGTTTTTACTTCTATTCTTATGAGGCTGAACAGAACCAACAGTGTTCATTGTTATATTATATTGTAAATACTCAAATCTTATCTGGTCAATTATGAATTTTAGCGGATTATGCAGAAGCAGCAATAGAATCATTTTTAAATCAATAAAGTAATTTATTCTTTTCTATCTTTGCATTGGGTCCTGCATCACTCTGACTTTATTTTGCAATAGCTCGCTGTACATTATTCCTTTGCATATTGCTTTATATTCTATCATAGTGTATTCTACTATATTATATGATATATGATAGATATTATATGATAATATAATTCAATATTATATTATATTTACCCATCAATGACCTCCACAGGGCAGTGTGGATGATTTCAAATAATCTTCACTTGAAGAATCACAATTATTTATAGCTGTATTGAGTGTTAGCAGGTCCGATTCCATGACCAAAATTACATTTCACCCGGAGCAAATATTCACCGAGAGGGAAGATTTAATAGGATTACTATTGTTTTTATAATTGTATTATTGTTCTCATCGCCGTTCTTATTGTGAAGCTGTTGGCGTTTATTGGCTGAAGCCACCTCAAACAGAGCTTAAGCCAGGGAGAGAGGAAGGCGCGCTGCTGCTGACATTGCCGACAGCGGGTATAAACTAACTTTCTAAGCTGTCCTTCTTGACACCGCTTGGCACAAGGACGTGCTGTGTAGGGCGGCCAGGGGGGAGGCTGCTGCTCCCCGGGGGGGAGGCCTGGAGCAGGGCCGGGCGCCGACGAGACGCAAAGAGTGTTTGACAAAGATCAGGCCGAGCCGCGGCGTCCCCACTTTGTCATCAGACAGACGGGTTTTAAAAATACGTCTCTCTCGCTCCACCCTTCCCCCCCCCTCGCTTCCCTTCCCCCCCGCCTCCAAGGATACACACGTATGCACAAGCACGAACAGACACACACACACGCACACACACACGCACACACACACACACACACGCACACACACACGCGCGCACACACACACACACACACACACACACACACACACACACACACACACACACACACACACGCATGCACCCGTTCACGCGCACACACACTCTTTTTCACACATGCACACACATGCATGCATGCATTTGATCGGAGGGGGAAATGGCCCTAAAACATGCACTATACATCTACTATCTACATGCAAAACGGTTTCCCCCTCATACAGAACCCGTCCAAGAGTGTTTAGTAGAGATTCGTTTAGTTGGGATTCGAAAGGCTCTCACTATCGCTGACAGGGAGAGCCTTTCGAATCTCCACTAAACCATCCATCTCCAGTTGACCTCTCAGTCCTTGAAGAGCCTCCAGCTATGTCCACCAACCAGAGCCAAGTCCTGGCAAGATTCTGCAACATAGGCTCCTCAGTGTCATCACAGAAGATCTGCTTTGAGAATCCCAGTGTTCACCTCATGCCAAATGCAAGAAAAGGGAACAAAGTTGCAAAGCTACAGTTGGTGCGTATACAGCTGGAGCTTCATTATGCTGACAGCTGTGCTCTTGCAGAGCATACGCCAAACGCCCTGCAGGCTACTGATGCTGTGGAGCATACAATCAAATGAGACGATCTGCTCATATAGCCAAGACAGAGTACTTTTGTCAGTGGTCTTCACAACCCTCACAGAAACCAGCCATTCTCCACTGGAGTCTCTCCACTTGCTTCAGATCCAGACTTCAAGTTAATTGGAAGCATCCTGTGTCTGAAGACTGCAGCTTCGAACAGGACATCCAAAATCTCCAAAACGCACCAAACGCCTACCAGGAAGCCTGCATCTCCATGCTTCTCTATGGCTGTGAAACATGGACCATCGACACCGCCACGTCAAGCAGCTTGAGTCCTTTCACATTAAGTGCCTTCAACGCATCCTGAAAGTGACCATGCAAGACTGCGTAGCACACTGAATGGTCCTACAGAGAACCAAATGTAGGACGATAGAGGGGATCATCATGCAACATCAGCTGAGGTGACTTCTGACTTCATCAGAATGCCGGCTTACCATCTGCCCAGGGATGTCCTGCACAGCCAACTTAAGTAGTCCATCATTCTTACAGGCAATCAAGAAAAAGAGCCCGAAAGACCACGTGAAGACGTCACTGAAGAAGTGCAGGACAAGTCCATCTTCACTAGAGACCGCTGCTGGGGTGCGCTCCACATGGCGCCGACACTGCCCCAAGTCATCGCTACGAGCAGAGACAGAACACCGCCCGGCTACGCTTGGTTCCCGGGCTCGGCCTGCACACCGCCTGTCTGTGGGAGACATTGTGCATCACGCGTTTGATTATACAGTCACCAAAAGAACCCAGGAGCAGTAGTGGGAGTCATCGCGGTCACGATGGCACTTACCTCAAGCACGGAGACCACTGCCACGTGTCCACTGGGGCTTCACTGGGTCTGGACGATGTCGACGGCGACGGTGAACTTTAACACACGTCTTGTTGTGATCAGCGTCAATGGGGGCGACATCATCGCCTTAAACTCACTTCATTAGCGATTCGCGGCAAAGGTCAAAACCAGACTCCTACCTCCCCGCTCCCTGCAGCTCCGCGCCAGCCCCGCAGCGGCCACCGCAGTCGGGCGGAGTGCTAGATACTAGATAACCGTCGCCTAGGCGATGGATGGGATTAGAATTGGGCCGGGACGGGCAATACCTGAGGGAGAGAGAGAGAGGGGGGGGGGGGGGGGGTGATTAAGTAGCAGTGGCAAAGGTGGCCTCTTAAGCCGCATGACCTTGTCATCTGCAACCGAGCCCCCGGGGTTGGGGTGAGGGGATTTGGGGGGGTGGAGTGTGGGAGGGAGGGAGGGTGGGTGGGGGTGTTTTGTTGGAATGTCTTAACTTGAAATATAATATTGTGGCGCACAAGCACACACACACACACACACACACACACACACACACACACACACACACACACACACACACACACACACACACACACACACACACACACACGCACACACGCCATCAGCACCCTCTCCAGCCAGCGGGGAGGTGAAACGTACATTTATCTGGCAATGTCCTTGTGCTGAGTGGGTTCATCTTTTAGTATATCCCTCCCCCTTCTCCTCCTCCTCCTCCTCCTCCTCCTCCTCCATCTCCTCCTCTTCCTCCTCCTCCTGCTTGTTTTGATTGGGTGTAACTTCGTGGGGGGGGGGGGTCGGTGGGATGCAAGGTCAGCCAGCAGCCCCGGCCCCAGACCGATAAGCTTCAAGGTCCTCTCCCCTCCGACGGCGGCGAGGTGGGCGGAGCCTCGCGCCGTCCTCCATCTATCATCCCTCTCGCTCTCTGCCTCTTCTGTGTTGAATGTGTGAACACTGCTCATCTTTTTCTTAGGCGGGATGGCAGAGAGAGAGAGGGGTTGGTGGTGGCGGCGGTGGCGGCGGCGGCCGTGACAGGAATGCGGTCGGGTTCGAGAGCTTGTGGTTTCCCCGGTTGCACTGTGAGTCAAGGCCGACGGGGGCTCGGCAGGGAGGCGGGAGGCGACACGTCAGCGATCGTGCAGGAAGGGTTGTTATTTTAGAGTCACAGCAACACTTAGCTCCTCAACGCTAATGGTCACTTTATTTTCGGGAGCCGTCGAACGGAAGGCGATGATGTCGTACACACAGAGGAAGCACACACACACACACACACACACACACACACTCACGCACACACACACACTCACGCACGCTGTCCTCTCTCTCTCTCTCTCTCCCTCTCTCTCTCCCTTTCTCTCTTGCATTGTCTCTCTCTGTCTCTGTCTCTCTCTCCCTCTCTCTTGTGTTGTCTCCCTCTCTCTCCTTCTCTCTCCCTCTCTTGCATTGTCTCTCTCCCTCTCTCTCCTTCTCTCTCCCTCTCTTGCATTGTCTCTCTCCTTCTCTCCCTCTTTCTCGTGTTGTCTCTCTCTCCCTCTCTCTCTTGCGTTGTCTCTCTTTCTCCCTCTCTCTTGCATTCTCTCTCTCTCTCTTCCTCTCTCTTGCATTGTCTCTCTCTCTCTCTCCCTCTCTCTTGCATTGTCTCTCTCTCTCCCTCTCTCTTGCGTTATCTCTCTGTGTCTCTCTCCCTCTCTGTAAACTTGCTGCGGCGTCACATTCGCGATGCCATCACTGTATTGAGAGTCAACGTGGAGGCGCGGGGCTCCAACACGCCCCACTAATACATGCTAATCTGTGACTCGCCGGCTGGCGGGCGAGATGCGCTCCCCGTGTCAGAGGGGAACGTGTCATTAGATTGCTGACTGCATTGCGCGCTCGTGATGTTCTCAGGGGGGCCGTTCTGCTGACCCCTCCCCTACAAACAAAAATAATGAAAGTGATTATGCGGTACTCAGAGACTCAAAAAAAAAAACAAAAAAAAAAAACAAGGGAAAAATACAACAGAAGCCGAAAAACCGAAAACACTCGAGCTCTTCAATTCTGACGCCACGATTCCCCCCGGCACGGGCGTCGGAACCTCTCTTGATTCCGTCGTGTTTCGTCAGAAAGCTTCCAGGGAAAACAAATGATCTCCTCCCTCGCCGGTAGTTCCCTCTGTAAACAGCGCCGGTAAAAAATTAGCTTACCTGTCGGAGCGCGGCGGCTGGCGTTACCTGCCGCGTGGGAGATGATTACAGATCGCCGGCAGGCCTCCGCGGCCCTCAGACGGAAGAGACGCTCCGCCACATCCTGGCCTTTTTGGTCGGTATTCCTGTGTTGTTTCGGGTTTTTTTTTTTTTTTTAAGCCGCCGTGCTGCCGTGGCGGGAGCAAAGCGTCGGGAGGCGGGAGAGACAGACGGGAGAATGGAGGCTGACAGGAAGTTAACTTGATTGACAAGGCGGCCGCGTGCTTTCTTCGGGGTGGTTTTGCTCGCGGCACGGGGTTCGGTTTCAATATCGCGTTCGCTGCCCTCCACCCCCCCCCCCCCCCCCCCCCCCCCCCGCCCGCCCTCCTCCTCACGGACGGCGTGACAGACACACGCCGCCAGTCATTAGTCTGCTTTCACTTTCTCTGAAGGCATCTGGATGGAAACATCTGGGGAAACAGAGCGGCTTGTAATGAGCATCTTCGCGGGTGGGGCCGCCCCCCCCCCCCCCCCCCCTGGATGAGATCGGATCGCGGGCGTCTTCCCTGCAATTTGGCGCACCCGTGAGGAGGAGTTTGAATGGGGGCGGCAGGAGTTCAATGGGGTGGATTTCGCATCTTTCTCGCTCTCTCTCTCTCTCTATCTCTCTCTCTCTCTCTCTCTATGGCCTCGTTATCAAAGTGGAAAGTGTCACTGCCTTTCGCCTCGCCATTACTGAACATTTGGAGACAGAAATCCTTTCCCCCGCTCTCTCTCCCACTCTCTCTCTCTTGCTCTCCCTCTCTATCCCCCTCTCTGTCTTTCTCTCTCTCTCTCTCTTTCTCTCTCCCTCTCCCTTTCTCTCTCTCTCTCTCTCTCTCTCTCTTGCTCTCTTGCTCTCTCGCTCTCTCTCTCTCTCTCTCTCTCTCTCTCTCTCTCTCTCTCTCTCTCTCTCTCTGTCTCTCTTCTTTCTCTCTCTCTCCCTCTCTCTCTTTCTCTCTTTCTCCCTCTCTCTCTCTCTCTCCCCCCTCCCCCCCCTCTCTCTCTCTCTCTCTCTTCTCTCTCTCTCTCTCTCTCTCTCTCCCCCTTTGTCTCTCTGTCTTCCTCTATCTCTTTGACTCTGTAGTTTGAAGGTGTGATGTGTAATTGGGAGGTTGGAGGTTGTTTCTCCTTTTGCCAGGAGAGTGAATGGGGGTGGCAGAGGTGTGTGTTGAGGTGGTGGTGGTCGTGGTGGTGGATTGTGTGTGTGGGGGGGTGGTATCTTTTCTTGCCTGTGGTACGGCCCCCTCAGAAGATAATTGATGAGCAGAATGTACGGGCAGCAGGAGGAGGGGGAAGGGACCGACCCCCCCCCGACCCCCCCCCGAGCCCCCCCCGAGCCCCGTGTCACTCAAAGGATGCTCAGCTATCAGTTAATGACTACCCCGCCCTCGGCAAGAAGGGAGTGCCTCATAAGCTGCTCTTCCTCTCCTAAAGGAGGCGGGGAGCAGAGCCGCATTCAGAGGAAGAGGAAGGGCAGGAGGGCCGAGCTGCCGGCCGCGGCGGCCCAAGTGCTTTGGCGCTTTCCCCATTAACCCCGCGTTATCTGGCCGGATGGGGAGGAGTCGGTGGGCCGCGGTCCGTGACGCTGCTCTCCGGCCTGCCGCTGATTCATTGGCCGCCTGGGAAATCCCAGGGACCCCCGACAGCATCTTCCATTGGCCGCTTGGAAGTAAATAGGCGACTTGTTAAGTGAACGGTCGGGGCGCCGCGTGGTCCAGGTTAAAGCATAATCAGACCAGCCCAGTGAGTCCAGAGCAAATCGATCCCTTAGCCATGGCTTTGGTTTATACCCACTCACTTGGTCACTTTGTTATTCGCACGATCTTACTGTCCTCTCTTAAGACTTATCCCATCGACGCCCCCCCCCCCCCCCCCCCCCCCCCAACCAAAACACACTGCGCCTGCAACACATCCTCTTTAATTCAGTCTCCTAGATATGCTGATCATTTCCCTGACGGGGAGATTACTGTCGGCTACAGAGTAGACCCGTTTTACATGGGCAATCTCAGCTTTCTGCTGTCAACAGCCCCACAGACTTTCAGGGGAGCCTAGCAGCAGAACGACTAATCCGGAAGTCATTCTTCACATGGCGGTCCTCGCTCTCTCCTGCTGGTACTTTTTTTTGTGTAATTGTTTGCAGTATTTCACCCCCAAGCAATGATTCATGGTTAACATTCGTATCGTGCCAGTCGCAAGACAACACAACCCGACACTCGAACCCGAGAACCACTGACAGGGTCTACTCCCTCCTGCAGGGCATTCTGATGTACTGCGACTACCACACCTCCACCTTTGACCTCAGCAAGCTGCCCGCCGATAGCTTCGAGGCCATGGACCACTTCGCCAAGAGCTTCATTATCCTGCGCTTGGAGAACAGCCAGGTGGAGGGGGGCCTGCAGCGGGCGGAGGGGCAGGAGGACTCCGGCCGGAGCTGGAGGGCGGTGCGCGTGGACCTGGTGGCACCGCCCATGGAGCGCTTCGCCTTCGCCCTGCTGGGCTGGACGGGCTCCCGGGTAGGCGTGGCGCGGAGGGCTGCTGTGGTTCGATGGAGTGGACGCTTCAGATGGGGTTTGTAGTACAAACAAGGGCCAGAGTGGAGGAAACAGTGGAGGACATTTTAGACAAGGTGGTGGGGGGGGGAACCGAGGTCACCGCTTTGGGATGTGCCGAAAATGGCTGGTACGCTTTCTCGCTTTGCGTTTGGGTTTATTGAACTTTTCGGCCTTTGTTAAAGGGGCTTTGTGTGAAATTATAGTTTAAAGATGCTAGTGTGTTTGATTCATCATCACAATTATTTAAATATTTTTTTTTTTTTAGGATAGAGTGGTCAGATTGACCTTGAGGTATATTTTGGAGTTGACGTGTATTGGAAGGTATCTTTTGAAAGCGGTGCTAAAAGGTTTTTGATATCCGAGACAACTAAAAACAAGGTCCTCTCATATTCACCGTGAAAAAACCCCCCATAGAAGCATAAGTTTATCGAATACACAAAAGCCAGAAATGTCAAATCCGGCATTACCTGCAGTTGCTATTTCATATCAGTGCCATTGAAACTTCTGCAGGAAAAATTGCATCTAATTTCACATTATTGATTGTTTCGGCCCACAGCAGTTCGAGAGAGACTTGAGGAGGTTTGCCCGAAAGGAGAACAGGATGCTGCTGGACAACCACGGTCTCTGGGACAAGATGAAGGTACCCCTCTCTCCTCCGCCATGCCCCGTCCAAAGCAGAAGGTCCATCACCTTCATGTTACTGTGATGAAAGCGGTGTGAACAAATGATAAGGTTAACAGTTAATTGGAATGATACACCAAGTAGCCGCAAGACCAGCCATCCTATGGAGAATGCGGACCAGTTTCAACCGAAGGCGGGCCTTATTCTCTATTTTCTAAAATCCCAACCAATCACGTGTCGGCTTTGTGGCGGTACCCATGTGACACACGCAAAGACTGGCAAGTGGACGTCGGGAGTGAAAAAGCACTTGAGCACCGGAACGCTAAGTTATCGATTCATGTAAATCAATGGGGCGAGGCAACAAAGGCAGATGGAGGAGTGAGTGTTGGCTGGCCTTTCACTCTTGCTAACGCTGCAGCATTCTAAGCAGCGTCTTCCCCCTCAGTCGCTCCGTCACAGGGAATTTGCCTCACTGTTGTAGCCTGCGGAGCGTGTGCTTGTGAATCTGGATGTGGAATTATCCAGCGGTTTTCAACCTCAAAGGCAATAAAGGGAATTAGCTTTGACTGTTTGACTGGACCGGCGGGAAGGCGTGAGAAATTATCTGAAATCGTTCCGTGAAATATGTATTTTCTATTCTGGGTGTGCAGGAACCCGATAGCAGGAAAGCAGGATTTTTAATTATAGCCTTATTGGTACAAGGTAGGCGTTTATGCGCTAATTAAGTCATCCACATTCCACACTCACCCACACCCACGCACACACAAACACACACGGGTACGCACGCGCATATGCACGTACGCACATACATGCACACACGCACACACATGAATATCAGGTGAGCTAGAAGAGAAAGGACTGTTGTAATGCACAACAGTAGCTGGCTCGGTAAAGTGAAGCTAATCGCGTTGGGGAAACGCAGGGTACATTTACACGTTTGCCAAATAAATAAATTGCATTACAGTCTTAACCAAACAATTCCATAATAAAAGGAATGTAAATCAATTAACAGCTAACTCATTAGATTTAATAACCAATTAACTCTTCCCTAACCCACGCTGTCAGACATAATTTGATTTTATTTAGTTACACCTGGCCTTTGTTTGAGCAAGAAACTTAATTGTGGAGTGCAAAACTCACGGACAGACATCCAGTGTGTGTGTGCTTGTGTGCGTGCGTCAGTGCGTGTGTGTGTTTTTGTGTGTGCGTGTGTGCGTGCGTGTCTGTGGGTGTGTGCGTGAATGTGTGCATGTGTGTGTGTGCGCATGTGTGCCTGTGTGTGCGCCTGAGTGTGTGTATCTGTGTGTGTGTGTGGGTGTGTGTGCGTGTATGTGTGTGTGTGTGTGTGTGTGTGTGCGCGTGTGTGCCTGTGTGTGCACCTGAGTGTGTGTGTGTGTGCGCGCGTGTGTGCCTGTGTGTGCGCCTGAGTGTGTGTATCTGTGTGTGTGTGTGTGTGCCTGTGTGTGCGCCTGGGTGTGTGCGCCTGAGTGTGTGTGTCTGTTTGTGTGTGTGTGTGTGTGTGTTTGTATTTTAATTGCTTTGCCGTATTACAAGCCATGTCAGTCAAACCACCGCGCGTCCGAGTTCTGACATCGCTGTTAAAGAACTGTCACCACTGTCACGTTTGACACATGGGCTTTCATAACGCCGCTGATGACTCTTTCCTGACACAGGAAAATCCATTCCGACATAACGTTTGACACGAGAGTCTGAGGAAAAGTTAGCAGAGCTCATCACATGAATATCGAACGAAGCATGCGACGTCTCGGTATGCTAGGGCCGGAAAAAAAGGGATGCTGATTAGCATCTCTTTTAGCATTCCGTGTTTCTTTGATGTGGATTTTTATCTGATACCGATAAATTAGCCGTACAGGTCTCTGAAACAAACTCCGCTCTCCGTGCCACAAAACCATCTCCCCCCCTGTACACGTAGCTGTCCTCATGAAAAGGACGAGACTACAAAATAATTCCCCCCCCTCACACCAGATTTCATCAATCTAGTGAGAGGCACAAAAAAAAAAAAAGTTCACAGATCCACCAAGTCGCCAACAGCAGGTTTTGAGGGAGCGTCGCTGTCTTGACAGTTGACAGTCTCTCCACCCGCAGTGAATGTTTACCTGGACCCTGCGTTCCCTCAGCTGCCTCCCTCCCATTTCCATACAGGAGGGCGGGGGGCAGGGGGGAGGCGGGGTTGTGGGGAGTGCGAGGGTGGGCTTGGGGGGGGCAGGTGGGGGGCATTCCTGAAGCAGAACAGGACAAGATCCCCCCAGTGGAGATGGATGGCAGGTTGGGGGGTCTGTGGACGTTGGTGGTGTTGGCGGGGGGGGGGACGGGGGACGTGGGGACTCTGTCACCACACTGAGTCTGAAACCTCCCCCCGGGGACGAGGGGCGGAGGTGGGGGGGGGGTCGAAGCACTGGGATCACAGGGGCAGCGTCTCCCTGACAGGTTTTTTACACGGGCGGGTGAGTCGGATGGTGTTTATTCATGAACACAAGGAGGGCAGCGGCCAGGGTTCTGCTGACCGCGCAGCCATCCGTGGAGCACGCTCTGGCCGCGCCGGGGTCGGCTCACACACACACACGCCGGGCGCGTGCACGTGCATCGACCGCCCCACGCAAACACACACACACACCACACACACACACACACACACGGAAAACACACACCCGACATCCCTGAAAACTTGCAAAAGCGATTTTCCAAATGCCAACTGGCATGGATTTCACAGGCAGTTTACAAACCCGTGTGTGCCTGCGTGTGTGTGTGTGTGTGTGTGTGTGTGTGCAAGTGTTTGCGTGTGAGTGTGTGCGTGTCTGTATGAGTGTGTGTGTGTCTGTACAGTATGTCTGTATGTCTGTGCGTGTGTATGTGTGTGTGTGGGTGTGTGCATGTCTGTATTTGTCTGTGTGTGTGTGTGTGTGTGTGTGTGTGTGTCTGTGAAACTGAGGGAGACGGTTCTCCATTGGGACAGTTAATATTAAATCATGGTAATGTGAGTCCATGGGTATGGTTTAGTTTGGCTGTGAAAACGGTTTGCCGTTCAACAAACCAATTATACACATCTGAACACCGTCTTACACGCACACACACATGCGCACACACACACGGACGCTCACACACACACACACACACACTCGCACACACACACACACACGCTCACACACACACACGCACACGCACACGCACACACACACACACACACACACACACACACACACACACACACACACACTCACACACATCCACTTTCGTCACAGAAAAGTAATGCCAGAGAAGTGACATCCTCCCTCCCCTCCTCCTCTCCTCCCCCCCCTCCCCTTTCCTGCTAGTTTCAAGGTTGTCAGGGAGCTTAGCGGTGGCCCACTGCGACGGAATCGCTCTGCGGCGAGAGACGTTTTTTCATCCGCTGGTCCACATCGCCGCCGTAATTAACTGTAATGAAGATCAATTAACTGGCCCGGTGTCTGGAGCCGCCGCCGCCGTCGCAAAGTGCCGGCTCTTTACCGCCGCTTAACTCGCTCGGCTCTCTCTCTCTTTGGGCAGACGCCTCTCAGAACCAGGCTGGACCCCCGATAGAACCCCCCACCCCCACCTTCCCCCCTACCCCCTGTTAATTGGTGGGTGGTGCGGTAATGACTCGTTCATCTCTCCATTCAGTCACTGTAATTGGTCCGTCACGATGGACCACGGGTGAGAGAGGAGAACGAGGGGGGAGTGTGGAGGGGAGTGGGGGGGGATAGACAGAGCGTTTCGCTGACTTGAAGGCAGCACGGTGGCGTGTGCCTTTTAAAGACCACCCCCCCCCCCCCCCCCCCCATCCTTGAAAGACACAAGCCGTTCTCTGTCGTATTATGAAACGCTTATAAAAAGATCCGCGCGGGGCCTCGCTCCAAGCTATTAAAGATCCTCCCCCTCCCAATTAGAGCTGGCTCAGGGGAGTGGGTCCTCACGGCATGGTGGAGGGCGGCAGCGGTGGTGGTGGTGGTGTTGGTGGTGTGGTGGTGGTGGTGGTGGTGATGGTGGTGGTGGTGATAGGGGTGGTGGTGGTGGTGGTGGTGGTGGTGATGGTAGTGGTGGTGATGGTGGTGTTGGTGGTGGTTGTGGTGGTGGTGGTGGTGGTGGTGGTGTTGGTGGTTGTGGTGGTGGTGGTTGTGGTGGTGGTGGTGGTGGTGGTGGTGTTGGTGGTTGTGGTGGTGGTGGTGGTTGTGGTGGTGGTGGTGGTGATGATGGTGATGGGGGGGCGGAGGCATTGTGGAGAACAGGGGGCAAGCGCGTTGCTGTCAGGTTGGCGCTGGGATGGTTGCCAGCTTTCCACCTGACAGCTCAACTTCCTGTCGAAGTAATACAAGAGACGAAGGGAGGGAAAGGAAGCGGCGCTCTCTGCCCCGCTGCCTTGTGAGTCCTGTTCTAGTCAGTTACTCCATGGATCAATATCCCGCGTCCGCGCCTTCACTTTCAGACTGGCTGCCCAAGTGGGTTCTGATGATGAGGTGAAGTGTGTGTGTGTGTGTGTGTGTGTGTGTGTGTGTGTGTGTGTGTGTGTGTGTGTGTGTGTATGCTAATGCTGTGTGGTTAATGTTGTTTGGAGGGTAAAGGGTTCAGGGGTGTAAGCACAGTAGGGAGCCAGTCGGGGAGGGAAGGGGTGTGCGTGGTCCACAGGGGGGGGGGGGGGGGGGGGGGGGGGGGTGGGGGGGGGGTTGCCTGTGTGTGTGTGTGTGTGTGTGTGTGGTTGTGTGTGTATGTGTGTGTGTGTGTCCTCTGCTGTAGCTCTGAAGGTTTGTGATAATTAATACGCGCGGTGGGCTTGATGAATGAGGACAGGTGGAGGCCTCCATCACTGCCCAGCCAGACTGACTCCCTCCCCGGGCCCAGTGGGCGTGGTGACCTGCTCAACACCTCCTCCTCCACAAAATAAAAACACTCCGCACTACCCTTGAGAATTCACTGTGGATGTGCGTGTGCGTGTGTGTGTGTGGTGTGTGTGTGTGTGCCTGTGTGTGTGCCTGTGTGTGTGCGTGTGAGTGTGCATCTGCTACTACTGTATATCCAAGCGTGAGCCAATGTATGCAGACAGAAGCCTTCAGAAGCCCATACCGCTGATGCGTCAGCAGAGTGGCCTTGTGCACGTTGTGGGCGTGTGCAGGTGGGCTCGCGTTCTGCGCCTTTATGCGCGCACATGAACCGGGGGGGGGGGGGGAGGTCACGTGAACTCTTAGCGTGGAAAAAGAAAAAAGTAAATGCAATTCACTTCCCAACACGCACCGGCGTGTTTCGTTCCTCGTTCGGGACCCGACTCTCCCTGCGGTTCACCGGGCCGTGCCCACGGGGACTCGGGGGTGGGGGGGGGTGGGGGGGGCGCGGCGAGCTACATGGCTCGGGCCGCGGCGCGTGCCTGTGCTCCGTGCGCCCGTGGGTGGGGTTGTCTCCCGTCTCTGGTCGGGGTAATTACTCTCATGTCATGTGTAGGTGTGTGATTAATGAGCTGCTGGTCAGAGGGGCTCCGAGTACGGACGTGTGTCCCCCACCCACCCGTGGGTCCCGGAGCCTGAGAGTCACATGGCTGCAGGCAGGACCCTTACGCTCTTCCCCGCTTCCTCCTCCTCCGTCTCTCTCCTGGTTTCTACCTGTGGACGGTCCCAATCCCCCGATGGGGCGCACTTTAATGACCGCGCGCGGTTCCCGTGGCTTCGCCGCGCCATGGAAATCCCATCGGGGAACGTTGATGAGCAAAACACGTTGCCCTCAGACCGGGGGGGGGGGGGGGGTGGGGGGGGGATACACATTGTTATGTGTTGTGTAATTTGCAAACGCAACTCTGCGATGTAATGGAATCTCGCTTACAGCAGGACAACCAGGAAACCGACTCGCTGTAACCCCCGAGGTAGACCGACGAAACGCAATTATTTATTTTTTCTCGCATGCAAATATGCTAAACCTAGATCGCGCCGCGAACCCGGGCGAGCGGGAGATGAAACACGAATGCAAATCCTTGTGCCTGCACTTTCCACCCGTCAGAGACAAGATGCAAACTTTTAGTTGATGGTGGGAGGGGCTGAGAGAGAGAGAGAGAGAGATTCACAGGCCGTGTGTATCGGTGACCTCCAGAGGTCAGTGACAGTGAATCGATGATGTCGGCAAGTTTCTGCTTCGTGAACATGGAGAAAGTTTGTGCACGGTTTTGCACGAAGCCTGTCGCCGATGAGGGGAGATGTGTGCCTACGATCAAGGAAGGCTATTATTCTGTCAGGATGACAGTGTTTCCTTATTAACTTGCCAGCGGTCTCGATGAACGGCAGAAGGAATGACTAAAAAGGGCCGCGTGCCTCTTGTCTCAATTAAGAGGAACTTGCAACATAAAGTCGAGGCGTTCACACTGTCGCGGTGGTGAGGCGCCGCCGCCTCTTCTGAACTTCTGCCAGAACCCCTGAAGAAGTAGTCACCCGCTGTCAAACCTCCAGCACCGCAGATGTTCCCCACTCACACCTCCTTAAACCCTCACACACACAAACACACACACACACACACACACACACACGTGCACACACACATGTGCACGCACACACACACACACACACACACACACACACACACACACACACGTGCACACACACATGTGCACGCACACACACACACATACATAGACACACACACACACACAGACACACACATGGCCACACACATACACACACACACACGTGCACACACACACACGTGCACACACACACACACATACCCAGACACACACACACACACACGTGCACACACACACACACACACACACACACACACACACACACACACATACACAGACACACACGCACACACACACACACACACACATACACATGCACACACACACACACACACATACACATGCACATACACACACATGCACACATACACACACACACACATACATGCGCACACACACACACACGCACATGCACACACACACACTCACACCTCGGAGCAGTGGATGAGTGGACAATAACAGGGCAATTGCACTGGGCTTTGGGGAGCGTTCCTGAGCGTCCCCGGTTGTCACGGCGCGTGTAGCGAAGCGGGGGAGCATGCGCACAGGAGGAGGCCGGGCACTCCGCAGGACCGGAGGAGGAGCGCGGAGCGGGGGCGGGCCGGCACGGGGTGGGCCGGTTTAATTTAGCGGATGATGGCACAGAGTTCTTCAGGGTATCCGTGGCGGACTGAGGGCACCTAACCGCACACACGCACACGCACACACCGCGCGCACACACACACCCAAGTTAGAGACACACGTGCACGGCGACATGCATACACACACATACATGTCAGACACGCACACACACACTCACATACATACATGCGCACCGGAAATACATTAAACCACAAACACACACACACACACACACACAGACACACACACACGCGTGCGCGCCCAATAATGAATCCAGCGCTCCCGTAGTCGCACGGCGCCACGTCCTCTACGCTGTGGCACGTTGTCAGCGGCCCAGGCGCCGCCGTCTCCGCGTTGTTTAGAAGTGTCAAGCGGTACACCGTGTCACGCACACGTCGGACGGCTGGGCGGGGTGCTGAGGGGAGGTGAGGCGAGGGTGGGGGGTGGTGGGTGGGGGTGGGTGCTCGCCGTACCGCTCACGTTTGCGTGCGTCTGGCGGCGACCTTGGTGCCACGTCTGTTCTTCTTCTGAATTTTAATTAAAAGTGAGATGAACGGAGCGCGTGGGGCTGCGCTCCGCGTGACCATGGCGCCCAGACACTCACAGCCACGGCTGTTCACACCCAAGTGCCTCCCCGCCCTGCTGCTCAGGATCTATGTATGAATGTACAGTATGTGCTGCGCTTCCGTCTGTGTGTTTGTGTGTGTGTGTGTGTGTGTGTGCGCGCGCGTGTCAGCGCAGATCATTTTTCTTTCTCCGGAGATGTCAACAGACTCTCTCGTGAATGACATGCGTGATGATTGCCGCTAACGTGACGTTGAATGGAGTGGCGGCGAAGCGGCCGGGAACAGAATTTGCATGGCGGAGATGAATCAG
Organism: Urophycis tenuis; assembly: GCA_036785325.1. NCBI lineage: Eukaryota > Metazoa > Chordata > Actinopteri > Gadiformes > Phycidae > Urophycis > Urophycis tenuis. The sequence continues at coordinate 9,775 of JAXIVH010000362.1, read as the reverse complement.
GCGGAGATAGGTATCCGGGCAGGGACCTTGGGAAGGGTCTGTCTCGCAATCAGGGACAAAAGCCTCACTGCCGTACGTGGGCCGTTCATATGACATTCAGACGAGACACACAGGCACAGGCACGCATGCGCACGTGAACACACACTCATTAGGTTCACCTGACGACATCTTGTTTGGCGGCGTTCGACTTTTCTGGAGAACTTGTCGTGAATATAGACGGCTGGCGTTCTCTCTGGCGTGCGCTGTATCCCTAATGAAACCTCCGCGCGCGCCAGTGGAAGGTTCCGGGTTCCGGGTTCCGCGCCGCCCCGCTCGGCCGCGTACGCGGAGGAGACTCGCGGAAAAAACCCCCGCCGCGGCAGTAATTGGAGTCCGCCTTCCGTGTATTTTTTCCCGGGAGGCTCAGGTACGATCAACGCGAGTTCCCTTCTCCCCCACGGGGGCCGAGTCTAATTATTTTGTCGTCTTCTGGTTCTGGTTCGGTTACATCACGCAGCGCCCGCTCATCTGCGCTTCTGCAGGGTTTCTTGTTTAAAATGTCTCTCTTCCTCCTCCGTTCCTTGACACGGCGTGTTTCTGCAGAGACTTTAAGGTGCGGATGGGGAGTGGGGTGGGGTTCCCCAGGGCTCTGGATATATAGTCTTTGCCTCCCCTGCTAATGGCAGAAACATTAAAGAAGCCCGCGGCTAGGTTATTTAGCTTTCCGCTTAGGCCTCCCTTGTTATCACTGACTGCTATTAATTTGCTGCCTCTCGAATCCAATCTCGGCGCCGGCCGCTATTAATAATCTTCTGCGAGTGTCTAACTTTAGACGCGCTTGTCTGCGCGTTGTGTCCGCGCGTCACGGATGTACTTAGACGAAAAGAACTAATAAAAGCCGCCTAACTAACCGCCCGACTGCCGTTCGGCTTTATAAGGCCAGAGGGAGTCTTGACAGCTCAGTCTGGGCGAGCTTTCACGCCGCACCGTCAGGTTGGAGGGAGAGAGAGAGATATAGAGACAGAGAGAGAGAGAGAGAGAGAGAGAGAGAGAGAGAGAGACAGATAGAGAGAGAGAGAGAGAGAGGGAGAGAGAGAGAGGGAGAGACAGAGAGAGAGAGAGAGAGAGAGAGAGAGAGAGAGAGAGAGAAGAGAGAGAGAGAGACGGAGAGGAGAGAGAGAGAGACAGAGAGAGAGAGAGAGAGAGAGAGAGAGAGAGAGAGAGACAGAGAGAGAGAGAGGCATATATTAATTAATTTTGTGCTTTGATCGCACCGTTTGCACCCATGGAAACGGGAGAGGGGTTTATCCTTGAGGAAGCCGCCAGTCCTCCTCCCTGTGTGTTTATCCGACGCCGTGTGTGAGGCACGTGTGCGTTTCATTGTAGTCACGCAAGCCGAGCGCCTGTCAGGTCCAGTTATGCGAAGAAGAACATATAAACCGCGGGCATAATTGGGCTGGAGTGATTTTCCTATTTCTGTTTATTTCCCCGTGTTGTGATTTAGCAGCCGCTTTGATCCAAATTGAGTTGCGGCGGATGGAGCTGCGTGGGGTCAGGCCTCTCTCCTCGTCTACGGGGAGGTCGTGGGCATCCCGGACCTGAACTCGGTACCTGCAACAGGAAATAAACCTCCTTATTCTGGGCCCACTCTGAATTTTGCCCGTATGCGGTTCTTGTATCTGTTGTTTTATTCCGTGCAAAAATATGCCGGCGTCTCTCAGCCATGGCGTTGTATGTGATTCTGATGTGATATATCATGTGCTATCTTGTGTCCCGGGTGTTAGAATTGAGTTGGACAGAACACCGAAACCAAGTACAAAAAAACCCTTAAAAAAAACACGACCTTTAAAGTCAACCAATCAAACAACAACTCGTCCTCTCTTAAACCCCCCTCCCCTCCCCCCCCCCGAAAGAATCATTCATCCATCCAGCGTTATTACCGTCAGCCTGTCGCTGTGTCATTATAATCATGTCATTCGATTAACCCACGTGCCCGCCCTTGTCCTTGCCTCTCCTTGAAACAATGAGTCTGTTCCCCCCCCCCCCTTTATCCACCTCCATGCCACCTCCCCTCCATCCTACACCACCCGAGAAATGACACCTCCCAGCCTCTCCTCAACCAGGAGCCTATTGTTAGCACCCGGGGCAGAACCTGGAGCCACACATGCACACACATGCACACACATGCACACACGCAGACACACACACACAACACACACACACACATACTGCCACACACACTGACACACACTGACACACAGAGACAGACACACTCAAACATCTGCAAGCAGGCATGCAAGCACGCACGCACACAGACACACAGACGCACACACACGCACACACATAGACACACACACACAGCCTGACACACACACTGACAGACAGAGAACAGACACACTCAAACATCTGCAAGCAGGCATGCAAGCACGCACGCACACACACAAACACACACTCAAGAATTTGTGCTATTTTTTGCTTGTTGAAGATTTTCAACCCAACTATAACCAAGAAGAAGCTTTAGTCAAGAACACAGGTTATATAATGTTTTGTTTCAAGTTAATGATTAATTTTTTCTCCTCCAGTGTTGCTAATTCTGCGGTTTCCTTTATGTTTTACCATAGGCACAATTATGCTCAAAATGAAAGGGCCATAAAGGTGTTTGAGCAGCAGTCACCACGGCGTCAGGTTTCTGGAAAGCTCTGCCACGGCAATCATCTCCTGGTCCTCTCCCCTGAAGGCGGGTCTCACGGCTCACCGCTGTGATTTCAGAGGCAAAAAAATCCCATTTCCTTCTGCTCCGAGTGCGCCGAAAGTGATCAAAACATTTGGCTTTCTGTAAACTCCGTTAATGTCGCAATACCCGTGCAACCCCCCCCGTAGGATGTCGCTGTCACTCGCGATTAGGGTTAGACCGCCGCGCGCTAGTGGTGCTGTCATCGGGCCACTCAGCGCCGCCGTCCACTTGAGCAATGCAAACACGAACACCGACACCGGGTCCGAATAGCCCGGATCACAGCGGGGCCTCCCCGATGGGGAGCCGAGGTCGAGGTGCGGTCGAGGTCGTTGAAACGATCACGCGCTGACGTCGGGGGGACGGCGGCGCGGGGCTAGGTTAGCTGCAGCGTTGCGCTGCGAGTTAGCATGTTAGCATGCGGCTGACATGCTATTGCGTTTCGGCCATTGTGGGTTTTTTTCCCCCGTGTGTTTGTTCCGTTTCTCCGTTTCATCAGGCTTGTCCGAAATCAAATGCGCTTGCGATATGCGGTGACATGCCTCGCAGGGAAGATCACGACGGCGAATGTAACATGGAGGTAACGGGCTCGCAGGGAAGGTGAGGGCAGCAGGTGCCACCATGCACACACACACACACACACACACACACACACACAGCATTCCAGCTAATCCTGGACTAGCTGGCTGCACAGGCTCTGATTATTTAACGAGGTGCAAGCCGAGGCCCCGGTGGGACCGGAGCCCTGGCGATTTGAATGCTGCGCGGCGCCAGGAGAGCTGCGCAGCCCCGGCGTGTCCTTCACGCGGGGAATTGTTGAAAGACTGCAATCGGCAATTTTAGAACAGGGAAAAACGCAGAGACACAAAGGCCCGCGCAATGCGGTCGGTGGCGGTCGGTGAGTGACAGTGAGTGACTGCCCCGTTGGAAAGCCCATTTAGAAAGCAATTTGTTTTAAAAACAATGAGCCGCTTGTTTTTCTCCTCCACCGACGACACAGGGAGATTTCAGACTGAGTGAATAAATAAATAAATGAATGGCAACAAACGCATGGCTATAATTATACAGGCAGCCGTCGCCCCGGTGACTTTGAGTGAGTGTAAGGCAGGGCTGGCGGAGGCGGGGTGTGGTGCAGGAGCCGTTAATGATGGGGCAGATCCAGGAAGAGACTGACTGCAAGATAGGAGGCAGAGGGCACAGGTGGGGGGGGCACGGAATACACTATGTGTGCGACGACGCAGAATGAAAGAAAGAATGAACGCTTTCAATTGGGATTGCGGGTTAGAACGCTCGCCTTTCCCCGCCTCAACCCCCCCCCCCCCCTCCCGGGCCCGGTTCTCCATTCCTCTCCAGCCTCCAGCCTCAGCCGCCTCGCCATCTTACTGACACAGGGTCCTTCATCATCACTGTGTGCTGTTTTAAAGTATGTAATTACACCCACAAAGCCGCAAATTGGGTTATTGTGTTGAATTGCGGCGTAGAATTGAGCCAAATTCTCTAAAATGGGAGATGGGGGAGGGAGAGGGTAGCTAGGACTGGAAGAGATGCGAGGGGGGGAAGTGTTGCTTTGAGGTCAAATCCATCCCCTTCTCTACAACCCTTCCCATAACTTTGTTGCCTATGGCCGAAATGAAGAATGTCTTTGTTCTTAGTATATATACAGTTACACGCCGCTACAAATACAAAACTGTTCGGATCAGACGACACGGTGGAAGCGGAATAATGTACAGCGGCGTGGATCGTTTAATCCTAAGTGTGCAATCAAAAATGCTGTTATCCCTCTCCTTTTTTTTGGTTCGCTGCCTCAAAGCGGGTTCCGAGCTAAATCGTCGACAACACACCAGGTAAAGATCCATACGAACGCATGCATATTTCAAAGCCATCAGGCGCGTGGGCCGCTTCGGCGCCGCCCTCAGGTCCACATTATTCCACGTCCCCCTACAGAACCACTCCACCCGGAGGCAGCAGCAGCACAGCCAGCAGCAGCAGCAGCCGCCGCAGCCCTTCAATTACGCGGAACATTTGCGTCACCGCGCCGGGTCCCCGCGGTTCCACTAAGCGTCGGCTGATTGCTTTGCTTAGGGAAGCGGCCGGCTTAACCAGGTGGGCCGATGAGCCCACCTGGTTAACATTCAGCCCCCAGCCAGAGGGCGGTTCCCCCCCCCCCCCCCCCCCCCCTGTGCGAGGACGCCGGTGACATAGCCCCCCTGGGGGGCGTGTCCCGACTTCATTAGCGCGGCCGCTAGCAGTGGCGAGGTGGACGCGAACAGTCGAGGTTACGCCTCCTGTTTATCTCGGCACCCGCGATCCGCCAGCCACCATGTGTGTGTGTGTGTCTGGGTGTTTTTTTTGTTGCTTTTTTGTGTGCGAAAGAGCCCGCGTTGATAATGGGGCGCACTCAGGGGAATGCCGATGCATGGCGGCCATCTTCTCGACGGTTCATTACATCGGAAATGACTTGCCGTCTTCGGCGGCGGCGGCGCAGTCACCCCGCGTGGGTTTTAAACGACTCGACTCGAGAGGCACGGTAGCGTTTGCAATATGCAAAAAAGGTCGCGGCAAGGCGCAGTGTTTGCCGCCGGTAATTGCCGGTTCTTTTGCCAGAGTCGTACCTGCGTGGAATCGCTGGCACCTGCAGCCAATGTGCCCCCGCAATGACGTCTCTGCGGTTGAATGTTCATGTAAATCGACACTGTTTCAGTCACGTCGATTTTAATAAAGTTGCAGAGCTTTCACTGGTGCACGTATCGTATTAGACAGTAAGCTCCTTTCTGTGCCCACTGGGAGATGAAGATGGTTCACTTCAGAAAGGTTAGGTTGTGAGTTAGAAACCTGCAGCCCCCGCCTCAACCTGGATCTGAATCACTGTTAAAAACCATGTTTAATACCCAGGCTCTTTATCACAGTAAATCACCTCGCAGGCTTGTTAAACCAACATTTTCCAACCCCTGCGTCCGGCACTCTCTCACTCATTCAAAACAAATTTGGCTTCGATCCCATTTACATACATCTCAATGATAAACCACTTAGGCTACACCTGTTTTCTAATGCTCCCCAAGCAGAAGGAGTGCATGGCTTTTAGCGGTAACAGCATGGACGCATTTTTCAAATTGCGTTCATAGATCCTCGCGCTCTCATACGGGCAAAGCACAGAGATGCCAACATGGTACATATCTGCAGACAGATGCACCAGCCCTGCCCGGCGAGAACGCGTTGTTCACCGCGTGTCTTTATGACCTGCACAGTGGTGTCGGGGTGTTTCCCGTCGTTGTTGATGTAGGGATACTTTTGAGGTCGATTTGTCTTCGTTGGTTTAAACCTCTTAAACCTCTGTGTGCTGCTCTTGGCCCTGTTGCATCCTCTGCATACTTAAGTGGTACCAGGGTGGCTGCAGGCCGGAGTGGAGCACAAAAGTGCTAATATATATTTTTTTAGTTTAACCACAGCCATACTTTATCCTTATATAATCAGGCCAAAGCATATGCATTGAGTGCATACGGTTGAGGGCCGCCATGCAAATATATGTCCTGAAGGAACCGCTCCAACGCAAAATACTTTACTTCAGTAATTCACTTTTAAAATTGCTTGCGGTAGCACAGTGGCGAGCAGAGATACCGCTTCCTTCCTCGGTACATATCAAACAGATTCTTCAGTCCTAATCTAGTCCCTGTGTGCGCAACCCTACCGCGCCGTGCATTTCAGGCTTCCTGCGATTCTACGCTTCGGGTGAATAGGACCCCCTGTAGGTGGCTGTAGGAGGCTACAATCAGCGGGCATTATTTCAAACTTTAACCGCCGGCGCATTTGTATTTGTAGTTATAATTAGCTAATTTGTAATTAGCGGAATCAGCGGTGAATCAACCCCTTCAGAGGGGCCGCGTTCACAAAATCTTCAGAGGAACAAAAGCCCTGTGAGCGGACCTGCTGGGGCGTCACGCTGGCTCGCACACACAGGCAGCGTTTCAGTCAAAACCTCTGTGGCGACGGCGGAGACGAGCACACTAAGCAGATCAGTATTGAACAGGCCCCAAAAGCACCGGCAGGTGTTTGTGTGGGCAAACGGTTACAGTGATTACATCTCTCTTGGCTGGAGAGCTCATATTTTTGTGCAGGCGGCTGTGTGCCGTTTTAATTGAACAAAAGCGGGCGCTGCTGACGGAGACGAATCTGATCACGCGCGGCCCCGGTTGCAGGAAGCGCATTGGACATGCAAAACCAGCCCCACTTCAACAAACAATTAATTATTTACGGGCTTCAGTGGAGCAAACAAAGTTAATTTATTGTTATCATTAGGAGAGTGTTCTGTTTGGGTCTACACTGGTGGAATGCAGGGCTACAATTACATGCCGGTAGGACTTCGCGGCAACTGAAGGCGGCGGCCGGCTGCTCAAGAGCCTACGGGGAGGAGGGTGAACGAGGCCTTCATTGATCGAGGTGGAATATTCTTTTATGACTGTGCTGGAGAGCGCTGGTGTAGTGTGCAACACAACGTAAAAAAAAAAAAGGGAGGCATTTAGCAGACGCTTTTGTCCAAAGCGCCTTACAATCAGTACATTTGTAGGGTTCGACATGTGGACAGTTGGAGGAGAGGGATCACTGGGATCGAACCGCTGACCCTACGGTTAGTGGCTGACCCGCTCTGTACCACTTAACAACTGCCGCCCCAACGGACTGTACACAACCAACATTACAGCCATTGGAATGAAGCATCGGGGCTTGCCTTTGCGTCTTAGGAACTTGTTTAACCTTGAAACGACTCTTAAGACCTAAATACGGATGATCGACTTAATTAGCTCTGCTCGCAAGGAAGGAAATATTACATGAACGCAAACAGTGGTCAAGTGGGGGGGGGGGGGGGGGGGGTGTTGCTTCTTCCCGTCTAAGATAACTGGGCTTTGGAAGGCGGGTTTTATTGACCCTACAGATCTCACCAAAAATTATTTATGTGGACGCAGAGGGTGTTGTGTTGCCTCTGTAGCACTGCAGACCACTAGCTCAGCACAAATAACAGCATACCAGGAAATATGCTATTAAAATGCAGACTCTAGATTCTCACATTGTTCCCCTTCACATCCTGAGACGATTTAAGGGGCGGCGCCTCGATGGAGAGACAGAACAACACTTCTCCCGTGGTATCGTCAAAATTAGCATCTCCGCTGGTGGTCCTGCAGTGCTGAGGAAAGCTGTCATAACCTGTCACTGGCTATGGCAGGTGTGTGACAGGCTGCCACTGCGGCCCAGCGGTTAGCACCGCCACAGCATGAGATCTCATGCAGTCCTGGCTCTGAACCCATCTCATGCAGCCCTGGGTTTGAACCCATCTCATGCAGCCCTGGGGCTGAACCCATCTCATGCGAGCCCTGGGTTTGAACCCATCTCATGCAGCCCTGGGTTTGAACCCATCTCATGCAGTCCTGGGTTTGAACCCATCTCATACAGTCCTGGGTTTGAACCCATCTCATGCAGCCCTGGGTTTGAACCCATCTCATGCAGTCCTGGGTTTGAACCCATCTCATGCATTCCTGGGTCTTAACCCATCTCATGCAGCCCTGGGTTTGAACCCATCTCATGCAGCCCTGGGTTTGAACCCATCTCATGCAGTCCTGGGTCTTAACCCATCTCATGCAGCCCTGGGTTTGAACCCATCTCATGCAGTCCTGGGTTTGAACCCATCTCATGCAGTCCTGAGTCTGAACCCATCTCATGCAGCCCTGGTTTGAACCCATCTCATACAGTCCTGGATCTGAACCCATCTCATGCAGTCCTGGGTCTGAACCTCATCTCATACAGCTCGGGGTCTGAACCCATCTCATACAGTCCTGGATCTGAACCCATCTCATACAGTCCTGGGTCTTAACCCATCTCATGCAGTCCTGGTTTGAACCCATCTCATGCAGCCCTGGGTTTGAACCCATCTCATGCAGTCCTGGGTTTGAACCCATCTCATGCAGTCCTGAGTCTGAACCCATCTCATGCAGCCCTGGGTTTGAACCCATCTCATGCAGTCCTGAGTCTGAACCCATCTCATGCAGCCCTGGGTTTGAACCCATCTCATACAGTCCTGGATCTGACCTCATCTCATACAGCTCGGGGTCTGAACCTCATCTCTTACAGTCTTGAGTCTTAACCCATCTCATGCAGTGCTGAGTCTGAGTCTTATCTCATACAGCCCGGGGTCTGGACCTTATACTCATACAGTCCTGGATCTGAACCTCATCTCATACAGCTCGGGGTCTGAACCTCATCTCTTACAGTCTTGAGTCTGAACCATTTCATGCAGTGCTGAGTCTAAGTCGTATCTCATACAGTCCTGGTTCTGAACCTTATCTCATACAGCCAGGGTCTGGACCTTATCTCATCCAGTCCTGGGCCTGAGTCTTATCTCATACATCCCTGGATCTGAAATTATCTCATACAATCCTGGGTCTAGACCTTATCTTATATATATTCCTGAGTCTGAACCCATCCCATATAGTGCTGGGTCTGAACCCATATACAGTATACAGCCCTGGACCTTATCTCATACAGTGTTTGGCTTGAACCTTATGTTATTCGGTCTATGAATAAAATTGAACTTGCGCACCTGTGCACAATCCTCATGGCCATTTCCTCAATTTACTAAAAATGCAGTTTCCCATTTAGTTCTGATGAGAATTGGCAGAAGCATTAAGAAGCAAATTGAGGAAGAAGAAATTTGACCAGCTGTGAACTTGAAATAATGGTCGATCAGATTGACAGAAGGAAACAGCGTGCGATTCAGAAGCCTAATCTCTGGCGTTACCAACAAGATGAAACAAGTCGACTGAGAGAAACCTCCACTAGTTGTGAGTTCTGGTGGAAATCACAATATGTTCTGATTTCAAGTGTGAGGCCAAGAAGCACATTGTACATGGTGTTAGTTTTTTTTATATGAAGCTCATGTTTTTGCTCATGTTTTTATTTGTTTATTTATGAAAGGTTCACAACATTTTTTTTTGTTTATTTGAATAAAGATCATTATCATTATCATTATAATTAATATAATGCATAGTGACAAACATGTTTACATGTTTGCTCAAGGCCTAA
>JAXIVH010000361.1:17500-120000 GCA_036785325.1 Urophycis tenuis | reverse complement strand
AATAAAAAAAATAAAAAAATAAAAAAAGAAAAATTCATAACAGACCCCCCCCCCCATCACAGAGCCAGGATTGGAAATTTCTAGCCACCCAGGGTGTGGGTTTTCTAAAAAAAAAAAATAATAATAATAAAAAAATTCATAACAGACCCCCCCCCCATCACTGAGGCAGGATTGGAAATTTCTAGCCACCCCGGGTGTGGGCTTTATAAAAAAAAATAAAAAATGAAAAAATCATAACAGACACCCCCCCCCCCCATCACTGAGACAGGATTGGAAATTTCTAGCCACCCCGGGGGTGGGCTTTATAATAAAAAAATAATAATAAAAAAAAAAAAAAATCATAAAAGACCCCCCCCCCCCCCATCACTGAGGCAGGATTGGAACTTTCTAGCCACCCCGGGTGTGGGCTTTATAAAAAAAAATAAAAAAAATATTAAAAAAAAAAATTAAAAAAATCATAACAGACCCCCCCCCCCATCACTGAGCCAGGATTGGAAATTTCTAGCCACCCGGGTGTGGGCTTTATAAAAATAAAATAATAATAAAAAAATCATAACAGACCCCCCCCCCCCCCATCACAGAGCCAGGATTGGAAATTTCTAGCCACCCTGGGGGTGGGCTTTATAAAAAAATAAAAAAATAAAAAATCACAACAGACCCCCCCCCCCCCATCACTGAGGCAGGATTGGAAATTTCTAGCCACCCCGGGTGTGGGCTTTATAAAAAAAAGAATAAAATTATTTTTAAAAAAAAATTAAAAAATCATAACAGACCCCCCCCCCATCACTGAGCCAGGATTGGAAATTTCTAGCCACCCGGGTATGGGATTTATAAAAAAAAAAAAAAAAAATCATAACAGACCCCACCCCCATCACTGAGCTAGGATTGGAAATTTCTAGCCACCCGGGTGTGGGCTTTATAACAAAAAAAAAAATCATAACAGACCCCCCCCCCATCACTGAGCCAGGATTGGAAATTTCTAGCAACCCCGGGTGTCGGCTTTATAAAAAAAAATAAAAAATAAAAAATCATAACATACCCCACCCCCATCACTGAGCCATGATTGGAAATTTCTAGCCACCCCAGGTGTGGGCTTTATAAAAAAAAAATTAAAAATTTAAAAATCATAATAGACCCCACCCCCATCACAGAGCCAGGATTGGAAATTTCTAGCCACCCCGGGGGTGGGCTTTATAAAAAAAAAATAATAAAAAAAAAATCACAACAGACCCCCCCCCCCCCCATCACTGAGGCAGGATTGGAAATTTCTAGCCACCCCGGGTGTGGGCTTTATAGAAAAAATAATAAAATAAAAAAAAATAAAAAATAAAAAAATAAAAATTCATCAGACCCCCACCCATCACTTAGCCAGGATTGGAAATTTCTAGCCACCCCGGGTGTGGGCTTTATAAAAATAAAAAAATAATAAATAAATAAAAATTCATAAAAGACCCCCCCCCCATTACTGAGCAAGTATTGGACATTTCTAGCCACCCTGGGTGTGGGCTTAGTAATAAGAAAAAAAAAAAAAAAAAAATCATAACAGACCCCCCCCCCCCCCCCCAACCACAGAGCCAGGATTGGAAATTTCTAGCCACCCCGGGGGTGGGCTTTATAAAAATTAAATAAAAATAAAATAAAATAAAATAAAAAAATAAAAATTCATAACAGACCCCCACCCATTACTGAGCCAGGATTGGAAATTTCTAGCCACCGCGGGTGTGGGCTTTATAAAGAAAAAAAAAAAAATCATAACAAATCCCCCACCATCACTGAATCAGGATTGGAAATTTCTAGCCACCCCGGGGATGGGCTTTATAAAAAAAAAAAAAAAAAAAAAAAATCACAACAGACCCCCCCCCCCCATCAATGAGCCAGGATTGGAACTTTCTAGCCACCCCGGGTGTGGGCTTTATAAAAAAAAAATAAAAAAAAAATCATAACAGACCCCCCCCCACCCCCATCACTGAGCCAGGATTGGAAATTTCTAGCCACCCCGGGGGTGGGCTTTATAAAAAAATAATAAAAAAAACAAATTCATAACAGACCCCCCCCCATTACTGAGCCAGGATTGGAAATGTCTACCCAGCCCGGGTGTGGGCTTGATAAAAAAAATAAAATAATACAAAATCATAACAGACCCCCCCCCCACCCCCTCAGTGAGCCAGGATTGGAAATTTCTAGCCACCCCGGGTGTGGGCTTTATAAAAAAAAATGAAACTAAAAAAAATCACAACAGACCCCCCCCCCCCATCACTGAGGTAGGATTGGAAATTTCTAGCCACCCGGGGTGTGGGCTTTATAAAAAAAAAAATAATAATAATAATAATAAATAAAAATAAAAAAAAATAATAACAGACCCCCACCCATTACTGAGCCAGGATTGGAAATTTATAGCCAACCCGGGTGTGGGCTTTATAAAAAAAAAAAAAAAAAAAAAATCATAACAGACCCCACCCCCATCACTGAGCTAGGATTGGAAATTTCTAGCCACCCCGGGTGTGGGCTTTATAAAAAAAAATAATAATAAATAAAAATAATAAAAAAAGAAAAAAAAAATCAAAACAGACCCCCCAAATTACTGAGCCAGGATTGGACATTTCTAGCCACCCCGGGTGTGGGCTTTATAAAAAAAAAAAAAAAAATAAAAAATCATAACACACCCCACCCCCATCACTGAGCCAGGATTGGAAATTTCTAGCCACCCGGGTGTGGGCTTTATGAAAAAAAAAAAAAAAAATCATAACAGACCCCCCCCCCCCATCACTGAGCCAGGATTGGAAATTTCTAGCCACCCCGGGTGTGGGCTTAATAAAAAATAAAAAAAATAAGAATCATAACAAACCCCCCCCCCCATTACTGAGCCAGGATTGGAAATTTCTAGCCACCCCGGGTGTGGGCTTTATAAAATAAAAAAATAAATAAAAAATCATAACAGACCCCACCCCCATCACTGAGCCAGGATTGGAAATTTCTAGCCACCCCGGGTGTGGGCTTTATAAAAAAAAATAAAAAAATTAAAAATCATAAAAGACCCACCCCCATCACAGAGCCAGGATTGGAAATTTCTAGCTACCCCGGGGGTGGGCTTTATAAAAAAAAATAAAAAATAAAAAAATCATAACAGACCCCCCCCCCCCCATCACTGAGGCAGGATTGGAAATTTCTAGCCACCCTGGGTGTGGGCTTTATAAAAAAATAATAAAATAAAATAAAATAAAAAATAAAAAAATAAAAATTCATAACAGACCCCCACCCATTACTGAGCCAGGATTGGAAATTTCTAGCCTTCATGGGTGTGGGCTTTATAAAAAAATAAATAAAAAAAATTAAAAAAATCATAACAGACCCCCCCCCATTACTAAGCCAGGATTGGAAATTTCTAGCCACCCCGGGTGTGGGCTTTATAAAAAAAATAAAATAAATATCATAAAAGATCCCGCCCCCCCCATCATTGTGCCAGGATTGGAAATGTCTAGCCACCCCGGGGGTGGGCTTAATAAAAAAAAATAAAATAAAAAAAAATCACAACAGACCCCCCCCCCCCCATACTGAGCCAGGATTGGAAATTTCTAGCCACCCCGGGGGTGGGCTTTATAAAAAAATAATAAAAAAAACAAATTCATAACAGACCCCCCCCATTACTGAGCCAGGATTGGAAATGTCTAGCCACCACAGGTGTGGGCTTGATAAAAAAAAAAAAAAAAAAAAAAATCATAACAGACCCCCCCCCCCCCCCCCCCCCCCCCATCACAGAGCCAGGATTGGAAATTTCTAGCCACCCCGGGGGTGGGCATTATAAAAAAAAAAAAATAATAAAAAATCATAACAGACCCCGACCCCATCACTGAGCCAGGATTGGAAATTTCTAGCCACCCCGGGGTCGGGCTTTATAAAAAAATAATAAAAAAAACAAATTCATAACAGACCCCCCCCATTACTGAGCCAGGATTGGAAATGTCTAGCCACCCCGGGTGTGGGCTTTATAAAAAAAAATAAATAAAATAAAATCACAACAGACCCCCCCCCCCATCACTGAGACAGGATTGGAAATTTCTAGCCACCCCGGGTGTGGGCTTTATAAAAAAAAATAATAAAATTATTTAAAAAAAAAATTAAAAAAATCATAACAGACCCCCACCCATCACTGAGCCAGGATTGGAAATTTCTAGCCACCCCGGGTGTGGGCTTTATAAAAAAAAAAAAAAAAAAAATCATAACAGACCCCCCCCCCCATCACTCAGCCAGGATTGGACATTTCTAGCCACCCCGGGCGTGGGCTTTATAAAAAATAAAAAAAATAAAAATCATAACAGACCCCACCCCCATCACTGAGCCAGGATTGGAAATTTCTAGCCACCCGGGTGTCGGCTTTATAAAAAAAAATAAAAAAAAATCGTAACAGACCCCCCCCCCCCCCCCCCATCACTGAGCCAGGATTGGAAATTTCTAGCCACCCGGGGTGTGGGCTTTATAAAAAAAAATAAAAATAAAAAATCATAACAGACCCCACCCCCATCACAGGGTCAGGATTGGAAATTTCTAGCCACCCCGGGTGTGGGCTTTATAAAAAAAATAATAAAATTATATTAAAAAAAAATTTAAAAAATCATAACAGACCCCCCCCCCCATCACTGAGCCAGGATTGGACATTTCTAGCCACCCCGGGAGTGGGCTTTATAAAAAATAAAAAAAATAAAAATCATAACAGACCCCACCCCCATCACTGAGCCAGGATTGGAAATTTCTAGCCACCTCGGGTGTGGGCTTTTTGAAAAAAAAAATAAAAATAAAAAATCATAACATACCCCACCCCCATCACTGAGCCAGGATTGGAAATTTCTAGCCACCCCGGGTGTGGGCTTTATAAACAAATATAAAAAAATAAAAAATCATAACAGACCCCCCCCCCCATTACTGAGCCAGGATTGGAAATGTCTAGCCACCCCGGGTGTGGGCTTGAAAAAAAAATAAAATAATAAAAAATCATAACAGACCCCCCCCCCCCCCCCCCCCCCCATCACAGAGCCAGGATTGGAAATTTCTAGCCACCCCGGGGGTGGGCTTTATAAAAAAAAAAAAATAATAAAAAAATCACAACAGACCCCCCCCCCCCCCCCCCAATCACTGAGACAGGATTGGAAATTTCTAGCCACCCCGGGTGTGGGCTTTATAAAAAAAATAATAAAATTATTTAAAAAAAAAATAAAAAAAATAATAACAGACCCCCCCCCATCACTGAGCCAGGATTGGAAATTTCTAGCCACCCCGGGTGTGGGCTTTATAAAACAAAAAAAAAAAAAAAAAATCATAACAGACCCCACCCCCATCACTGAGCCAGGATTGGAAATTTCTAGCCACCCCGGGTGTGGGCTTTATAAAACAAAAAAAAACCCAAAAAATCATAACAGACCCCACCCATTACTGAGCCAGGATTGGACATTTCTAGCAAACCCGGGTGTGGGCTTTATAAAAAAAAAAAAAAAAAAAATGATAACAAATCCCCCACCATCACTGAATCAGGATTGAAAATTTCTAGCCACCCCGGGGGTGGGCTTTATAAAAAAAAAAAAAAAAAAAAAAAAATCACAACAGACCCCACCCCCATCACTGAGCCAGGATTGGAAATTTCTAGCCACCCGGGTGTCGGCTTTATAAAAAAAAAAAAAAAAAAATCGTAACAGACCCCCCCCCCCCCCCCCATCACTGAGCCAGGATTGGAAATTTCTAGCCACCCGGGTGTGGGCGTTTTAAAAAAAAAAATTAAAAAATTAAAAATCATAACAGACCCCACCCCCATCACAGAGCCAGGATTGGAAATTTCTAGCCACCCCGGGTGTGGGCTTTATAAAAAAAAAAAATTAAAAAAATCACAACAGACCCCCCCCACCCCCATCACTGAGCCAGGATTGGAAATTTCTAGCCACCCCGGGTGTGGGCTTTATAAAAAAATAATAAAAAAAACAAAATCATAACAGACCCCCCCATTACTGAGCGAGGATTGGAAATGACTAGCCACCCCTGGTGTGGGCTTGATAAAAAAATAATAATAATAATAAAAAATCATAACAGACCCCCCCCCCCCCCCCCCATCACAGAGCCAGGATTTGAAATTTCTAGCCAACCCAGGGTGGGCTTTATAAAAAAAAAAAAAATAAAAAAAATCACAACAGACCCCCCCCCCCCATCACTGAGGCAGGATTGGAAATTTCTAGCCACCCCGGGTGTGGGCTTTATAAAAAAAATATATATATATATTTAAAAAAAAATAAATAATAATAATAAAAGACCCCCGCCCATCACTGAGCCAGGATTGGAAATTTCTAGCCACCCCGGGTGTGGGCTTTATAAAAAAAAAAAAAAAAAAAAATCATAACAGACCCAACCCCCATCACTGAGCCAGGATTGGAAATTTCTAGCCACCCGGGTGTGGGCTTTATAAAAAAAAAAAAAAAAATCATAACAGACCCCCCCCCATCACTGAGCCAGGATTGGAAATTTCTAGCCACCCCGGGTGTGGGCTTTATAAAAGAAAAAAAAAAAAAAAAAATCATAACAGACACAACCCCCATCACTGAGCCAGGATCGGAAATTTCTAGCCACCCCGGGTGTGGGCTTTATAAAAAATAAATAAAAAAATTAAAAATCAAAATAGACCCCACCCCCATCACAGAGCCAGGATTGGAAATTTCTAGCCACCCCGGGGGTGGGCTTTATAAAAAAAAAATAAAAAAATAAAAATTCATAACAGACCCCCACCCATTACTGAGCCAGGATTGGAAATTTCTAGCCAACCCGGGTGTGGGCTTTATAAAAAAAAAAAAAAAAAAATGATAACAAATCCCCCACCATCACTGAATCAGGATTGAAAATTTCTAGCCACCCCGGGTGTGGGCTTTATAAAAAAAAATAAAAAATAAAAAATCATAACACACCCCACCCCCATCACTGAGCCAGGATTGGAAATTTCTAGCCACCCCGGGTGTGGGTTTTATAAACAAATATAAAAAAATAAAAAATCATAACAGACCCCACCCCCATCACAGAGTCAGGATTGGACATTTCTAGCCAACCCGGGGGTGGGCTTTTTAAAAAAATAATTAAAAAAACAAATTCATAACAGACCCAACCCCCATCACTGAGCCAGGATCGGGAATTTCTAGCCACCCCGGGTGTGGGCTTGATAAACAAAATAATAAAATTATTTAAAAAAAAAATTAAAAAAATCATAACAGACCCCCCCCCCATCACTGAGCCAGGATTGGAAATTTCTAGCCACCCCGGGTGTGGGCTTTATAAAAAATAAAAAAAATAAAAATCATAACAGACCCCACCCCCATCACTGAGCCAGGATTGGAAATTTCTAGCCACCCGGGTGTGGGCTTTATAAAAAAAAAAAAATAATAATCATAACAGACCCCCCCCCATCACTGAGCCAGGATTGGAAATTTCTAGCCACCCCGGGGGTGGGCTTTATAAAAAAAAAAAAAAAAAAAATCACAACAGACCCCCCCCCCCCCCCATCACAGAGCCAGGATTGGAAATTTCTAGCCACCCCGGGGGTGGGCTTTATAAAAAAAAATAAAAAATAAAAAATCACAACAGACCCCCCCCCCCCCATCACTGAGCCAGGATTGGAAATTTCTAGCCACCCCGGGTGTGGGCTTTATAAAAAAAAAAAAAAATAAATAAAAATCATAACAGACCCCACCCCCATCACTGAGCCAGGATTGGAACTTTCTAGCCACCCCGGGTGTGGGCTTTATAAAAAAATTATAAAAAAAACAAATTCATAACAGACCCCCCCCATCACAGAGCCAGGATTGGAAATGACTAGCCACCCCGGGTGTGGGCTTGATAAAAAAAAAAAAATAAAAAAAAATCATAACAGACCCCCCCCCCCCCCCATCACTGAGGCAGGATTGGAAATTTCTAGCCACCCCGGGTGTGGGCTTTATAAAAAAAAAAAAAAAAAAAAAATCACAACAGACCCCCCCCCCCCCCCCCCCCCCATCACAGAGCCAGGATTGGAAATTTCTAGCCACCCCGGGGGTGGGCTTTATAAAAAAAAATAAATAAAAAAAAATCACAACAGACCCCCCCCCCCCCCATCACTGAGGCAGGATTGGAAATTTCTAGCCACCCCGGGTGTGGGCTTTATAAAAAAAATAATAAAATTATTTAAAAAAAAAATTAAAAAAATCATAACAGACCCCCCCCCCCATCACTGAGCCAGGATTGGAAATTTCTAGCCACCCCGGGTGTGGGCTTTATAAAAAAAAAAAAAATAAATAAAAATCATAACAGACCCCACCCCCATCACTGAGCCAGGATTGGAACTTTCTAGCCACCCCGGGTGTGGGCTTTATAAAAAAATAATAAAAAAAACAAATTCATAACAGACCCCCCCCCATCACAGAGCCAGGATTGGAAATGACTAGCCACCCCGGGTGTGGGCTTGATAAAAAAAAAAAAAAAAAAAAAATCATAACAGACCCCCCCCCCCCCCATCACTGAGGCAGGATTGGAAATTTCTAGCCACCCCGGGTGTGGGCTTTATAAAAAAATAATAAAATTATTTAAAAAAAATATTTAAAAAATCATAACAGACCCCCCCCCCATCACTGAGCCAGGATTGGGAATTTCTAGCCACCCCAGGTGTGGGCTTTATAAAAAAAATAATAAAATTATTTTAAAAAAAAATTAAAAAAATCATAACAGACCCCCCCCCCCCATCACTGAGCCAGGATTGGAAATTTCTAGCCACCCCGGGTGTGGGCTTTATAAAAAATAAAAAAAATAAAAATCATAACAGACCCCACCCCCATCACGGAGCCAGGATTGGAAATTTCTAGCCACCCGGGTGTGGGCTTTATAAAAAAAAAAAAAAAAAAATCATAACAGACCCCCCCCCCATCACTGAGCCAGGATTGGAAATTTCTAGCCACCCCGGGGGTGGGCTTTATAAAAAAAAAAAAAAAAAAATCACAACAGACCCCCCCCCCCCATCACTGAGGCAGGATTGGAAATTTGTAGCCACCCCAGGTGTGGGCTTTATAAAAAAAATTATAAAATTATTTAAAAAAAAAAATAAAAAAATCATAAAATACCCCCTCCCATCACTGAGCCAGGATTGGAAATTTCTAGCCACCCCTGGTGTGGGCTTTATAAAAAAATAATAAAAAAAACAAATTCATAACAGACCCCCCCCCCCATTACTGAGCCAGGATTGGAAATGACTAGCCACCCCGGGTGTGGGCTTTATAAAAATAAAAAAAAATAAAAAAATCACAACAGACCCCCCCCCCCCCCCCCCCATCACTGAGGCAGGATTGGAAATTTCTAGCCACCCCGGGTGTGGGCTTTATAAAAAAAATAATAAAATTATTTAAAAAAAAAAATAAAAAAATCATAACAGACCCCCCCCCCCATCACTGAGCCAGGATTGGAAATTTCTAGCCACCCCGGGTGTGGGCTTTATATAAAATAAAAAAAAAATCATAATAGACCCCACCCCCATCACTGAGCCAGGATTGGAAATTTCTAGCCACCCGGGTGTGGGCTTTATAAAAAAAATTAAAAAAAATCATAACAGACCCCCCCCCCCCATCACTGAGCCAGGATTGGAAATTTCTAGCCACCCCGGGTGTGGGCTTTATAAAAAAAAAAAAAAAAAAAAAAATCATAACAGACCCCACCACCATCACTGAGCCAGGATCGGAAATTTCTAGCCACCCCGGGTGTGGGCTTTATAAAAAAAAAAAAAAAAAAAATCATAACAGACCCCCCCCTACCCCCATCACTGAGCCAGGATTGGAAATTTCTAGCCACCCCGGGTGTGGGCTTTATAAAAAAATAATAAAAAAAACAAATTCATAACAGACCCCCCCCATTACTGAGCCAGGATTGGAAATGACTAGCCACCCCGGGTGTGGGCTTGATAAAAAAAAAATAATAATAAAAAATCAGAACAGACCCCCCCCCATCACAGAGCCAGGATTGGAAATTTCTAGCCACCCCGGGGGTGGGCTTTATAAAAAAATAAAACAAAATAAAAAATCACAACAGACCCCCCCCCCCATCACTGAGCCAGGATTGGAAATTTCTAGCCACCCCGGGTGTGGGCTTTATATAAAAAAAAATAAAAATCATAACAGACCCCACCCCCATCACTGAGCCAGGATTGGAAATTTCTAGCCACCTCGGGTGTGGGCTTTTTGAAAAAAAAAATAAAAATAAAAAATCATAACATACCCCACCCCCATCACTGAGCCAGGATTGGAAATTTCTAGCCACCCCGGGTGTGGGCTTTATAAACAAATATAAAAAAATAAAAAATCATAACAGACCCCCCCCCCCATTACTGAGCCAGGATTGGAAATGTCTAGCCACCCCGGGTGTGGGCTTGAAAAAAAAATAAAATAATAAAAAATCATAACAGACCCCCCCCCCCCCCCCATCACAGAGCCAGGATTGGAAATTTCTAGCCACCCCGGGGGTGGGCTTTATAAAAAAAAAATAATAATAAAAAAATCACAACAGACCCCCCCCCCCCCCCCCAATCACTGAGACAGGATTGGAAATTTCTAGCCACCCCGGGTGTGGGCTTTATAAAAAAAATAATAAAATTATTTAAAAAAAAAATAAAAAAAATAATAACAGACCCCCCCCCATCACTGAGCCAGGATTGGAAATTTCTAGCCACCCCGGGTGTGGGCTTTATAAAACAAAAAAAAAACAAAAAAATCATAACAGACCCCACCCCCATCACTGAGCCAGGATTGGAAATTTCTAGCCACCCCGGGTGTGGGCTTTATAAAACAAAAAAAAACCCAAAAAATCATAACAGACCCCACCCATTACTGAGCCAGGATTGGACATTTCTAGCAAACCCGGGTGTGGGCTTTATAAAAAAAAAAAAAAAAAAAATGATAACAAATCCCCCACCATCACTGAATCAGGATTGAAAATTTCTAGCCACCCCGGGGGTGGGCTTTATAAAAAAAAAAAAAAAAAAAAAAAAAATCACAACAGACCCCACCCCCATCACTGAGCCAGGATTGGAAATTTCTAGCCACCCGGGTGTCGGCTTTATAAAAAAAAATAAAAAAAAATCGTAACAGACCCCCCCCCCCCCCCCCATCACTGAGCCAGGATTGGAAATTTCTAGCCACCCGGGGTGTGGGCTTTATAAAAAAAAAAAAAAAAAAAAAATCATAACAGACCCCACCCCCATCACTGAGTCAGGATCGGAAATTTCTAGCCACCCCGGGTGTGGGCGTTTTAAAAAAAAAAATTAAAAAATTAAAAATCATAACAGACCCCACCCCCATCACAGAGCCAGGATTGGAAATTTCTAGCCACCCCGGGTGTGGGCTTTATAAAAAAAAAAAATTAAAAAAATCACAACAGACCCCCCCCACCCCCATCACTGAGCCAGGATTGGAAATTTCTAGCCACCCCGGGTGTGGGCTTTATAAAAAAATAATAAAAAAAACAAAATCATAACAGACCCCCCCATTACTGAGCGAGGATTGGAAATGACTAGCCACCCCTGGTGTGGGCTTGATAAAAAAATAATAATAATAATAAAAAATCATAACAGACCCCCCCCCCCCCCCCCCCATCACAGAGCCAGGATTTGAAATTTCTAGCCAACCCAGGGTGGGCTTTATAAAAATAAAAAAATTAAAAAAAATCACAACAGACCCCCCCCCCCCATCACTGAGGCAGGATTGGAAATTTCTAGCCACCCCGGGTGTGGGCTTTATAAAAAAAATATATATATATATTTAAAAAAAAAAAAATAATAATAATAAAAGACCCCCGCCCATCACTGAGCCAGGATTGGAAATTTCTAGCCACCCCGGGTGTGGGCTTTATAAAAAAAAAAAAAAAAAAAAATCATAACAGACCCAACCCCCATCAATGAGCCAGGATTGGAAATTTCTAGCCACCCGGGTGTGGGCTTTATAAAAAAAAAAAAAAAAATCATAACAGACCCCCCCCCATCACTGAGCCAGGATTGGAAATTTCTAGCCACCCCGGGTGTGGGCTTTATAAAAAAAAAAAATAAAAAAAAAATCATAACAGACACAACCCCCATCACTGAGCCAGGATCGGAAATTTCTAGCCACCCCGGGTGTGGGCTTTATAAAAAATAAATAAAAAAATTAAAAATCAAAATAGACCCCACCCCCATCACAGAGCCAGGATTGGAAATTTCTAGCCACCCCGGGGGTGGGCTTTATAAAAAAAAAATAAAAAAATAAAAATTCATAACAGACCCCCACCCATTACTGAGCCAGGATTGGAAATTTCTAGCCAACCCGGGTGTGGGCTTTATAAAAAAAAAAAAAAAAAAATGATAACAAATCCCCCACCATCACTGAATCAGGATTGAAAATTTCTAGCCACCCCGGGTGTGGGCTTTATAAAAAAAAAAAAAAAATAAAAAATCATAACACACCCCACCCCCATCACTGAGCCAGGATTGGAAATTTCTAGCCACCCCGGGTGTGGGTTTTATAAACAAATATAAAAAAATAAAAAATCATAACAGACCCCACCCCCATCACAGAGTCAGGATTGGACATTTCTAGCCAACCCGGGGGTGGGCTTTTTAAAAAAATAATTAAAAAAACAAATTCATAACAGACCCAACCCCCATCACTGAGCCAGGATCGGGAATTTCTAGCCACCCCGGGTGTGGGCTTGATAAACAAAATAATAAAATTATTTTAAAAAAAAATTAAAAAAATCATAACAGACCCCCCCCCCATCACTGAGCCAGGATTGGAAATTTCTAGCCACCCCGGGTGTGGGCTTTATAAAAAATAAAAAAAATAAAAATCATAACAGACCCCACCCCCATCACTGAGCCAGGATTGGAAATTTCTAGCCACCCGGGTGTGGGCTTTATAAAAAAAAAATAATAATAATCATAACAGACCCCCCCCCATCACTGAGCCAGGATTGGAAATTTCTAGCCACCCCGGGGGTGGGCTTTATAAAAAAAAAAAATAAAAAAATCACAACAGACCCCCCCCCCCCCCCCATCACAGAGCCAGGATTGGAAATTTCTAGCCACCACGGGGGTGGGCTTTATAAAAAAAAATAAAAAATAAAAAATCACAACAGACCCCCCCCCCCCCATCACTGAGCCAGGATTGGAAATTTCTAGCCACCCCGGGTGTGGGCTTTATAAAAAAAAAAAAAAATAAATAAAAATCATAACAGACCCCACCCCCATCACTGAGCCAGGATTGGAACTTTCTAGCCACCCCGGGTGTGGGCTTTATAAAAAAATTATAAAAAAAACAAATTCATAACAGACCCCCCCCATCACAGAGCCAGGATTGGAAATGACTAGCCACCCCGGGTGTGGGCTTGATAAAAAAAAAAAAAAAAAAAAAAATCATAACAGACCCCCCCCCACCCCCATCACTGAGGCAGGATTGGAAATTTCTAGCCACCCCGGGTGTGGGCTTTATAAAAAAAATAATAAAATTATTTAAAAAAAAAAAAAAAAAAATCATAACAGACCCCCCCCCATCACTGAGCCAGGATTGGAAATTTCTAGCCACCCCGGGGGTGGGCTTTATAAAAAAAAAAAAAAAAAAAAAAATCACAACAGACCCCCCCCCCCCCCCCCCCCCATCACAGAGCCAGGATTGGAAATTTCTAGCCACCCCGGGGGTGGGCTTTATAAAAAAAAATAAATAAAAAAAAATCACAACAGACCCCCCCCCCCCCCCATCACTGAGGCAGGATTGGAAATTTCTAGCCACCCCGGGTGTGGGCTTTATAAAAAAAAAAATAAATAAATAAAAATCATAACAGACCGCACCCCCATCACTGAGCCAGGATTGGAACTTTCTAGCCACCCCGGGTGTGGGCTTTATAAAAAAATTATAAAAAAAACAAATTCATAACAGACCCCCCCCATCACAGAGCCAGGATTGGAAATGACTAGCCACCCCGGGTGTGGGCTTGATAAAAAAAAAAAAAAAAAAAAAAATCATAACAGACCCCCCCCCACCCCCATCACTGAGGCAGGATTGGAAATTTCTAGCCACCCCGGGTGTGGGCTTTATAAAAAAAATAATAAAATTATTTAAAAAAAAAAAAAAAAAAATCATAACAGACCCCCCCCCATCACTGAGCCAGGATTGGAAATTTCTAGCCACCCCGGGGGTGGGCTTTATAAAAAAAAAAAAAAAAAAAAAAATCACAACAGACCCCCCCCCCCCCCCCCCCCATCACAGAGCCAGGATTGGAAATTTCTAGCCACCCCGGGGGTGGGCTTTATAAAAAAAAATAAATAAAAAAAAATCACAACAGACCCCCCCCCCCCCCCATCACTGAGGCAGGATTGGAAATTTCTAGCCACCCCGGGTGTGGGCTTTATAAAAAAAATAATAAAATTATTTAAAAAAAAAATTAAAAAAATCATAACAGACCCCCCCCCCCATCACTGAGCCAGGATTGGAAATTTCTAGCCACCCCGGGGTGTGGGCTTTATAAAAAAATAAATAAATAAATAAAAATCATAACAGACCCCACCCCCATCACTGAGCCAGGATTGGAACTTTCTAGCCACCCCGGGTGTGGGCTTTATAAAAAAATAATAAAAAAAACAAATTCATAACAGACCCCCCCCCATCACAGAGCCAGGATTGGAAATGACTAGCCACCCCGGGTGTGGGCTTGATAAAAAAAAAAAAAAAAAAAAAAATCATAACAGACCCCCCCCCCCCCCATCACTGAGGCAGGATTGGAAATTTCTAGCCACCCCGGGTGTGGGCTTTATAAAAAAATAATAAAATTATTTGAAAAAAATATTTAAAAAATCATAACAGACCCCCCCCCCATCACTGAGCCAGGATTGGAAATTTCTAGCCACCCCAGGTGTGGGCTTTATAAAAAAAATAATAAAATTATTTTAAAAAAAAATTAAAAAAATCATAACAGACCCCCCCCCCCATCACTGAGCCAGGATTGGAAATTTCTAGCCACCCCGGGTGTGGGCTTTATAAAAAATAAAAAAAATAAAAATCATAACAGACCCCACCCCCATCACTGAGCCAGGATTGGAAATTTCTAGCCACCCGGGTGTGGGCTTTATAAAAAAAAAAAAAAAAAAATCATAACAGACCCCCCCCCCATCACTGAGCCAGGATTGGAAATTTCTAGCCACCCCGGGGGTGGGCTTTATAAAAAAAAAAAAAAAAAAAATCACAACAGACCCCCCCCCCCATCACTGAGGCAGGATTGGAAATTTGTAGCCACCCCAGGTGTGGGCTTTATAAAAAAAATTATAAAATTATTTAAAAAAAAAAAAAAAAAAATCATAAAATACCCCCTCCCATCACTGAGCCAGGATTGGAAATTTCTAGCCACCCCTGGTGTGGGCTTTATAAAAAAATAATAAAAAAAACAAATTCATAACAGACCCCCCCCCCATTACTGAGCCAGGATTGGAAATGACTAGCCACCCCGGGTGTGGGCTTTATAAAAATAAAAAAAAATAAAAAAATCACAACAGACCCCCCCCCCCCCCCCCCCATCACTGAGGCAGGATTGGAAATTTCTAGCCACCCCGGGTGTGGGCTTTATAAAAAAAATAATAAAATTATTTTAAAAAAAAAATAAAAAAATCATAACAGACCCCCCCCCCATCACTGAGCCAGGATTGGAAATTTCTAGCCACCCCGGGTGTGGGCTTTATATAAAATAAAAAAAAAAATCATAATAGACCCCACCCCCATCACTGAGCCAGGATTGGAAATTTCTAGCCACCCGGGTGTGGGCTTTATAAAAAAAATTAAAAAAAATCATAACAGACCCCCCCCCCCCCATCACTGAGCCAGGATTCGAAATTTCTAGCCACCCCGGGTGTGGGCTTTATAAAAAAAAAAAAAAAAAAAAAAATCATAACAGACCCCACCACCATCACTGAGCCAGGATCAGAAATTTCTAGCCACCCCGGGTGTGGGCTTTATAAAAAAAAAAAAAAAAAAAATCATAAAAGACCCCCCCCTACCCCCATCACTGAGCCAGGATTGGAAATTTCTAGCCACCCCGGGTGTGGGCTTTATAAAAAAATAATAAAAAAAACAAATTCATAACAGACCCCCCCCATTACTGAGCCAGGATTGGAAATGACTAGCCACCCCGGGTGTGGGCTTGATAAAAAAAAAATAATAATAAAAAATCAGAACAGACCCCCCCCCCATCACAGAGCCAGGATTGGAAATTTCTAGCCACCCCGGGGGTGGGCTTTATAAAAAAATAAAAAAAAATAAAAAATCACAACAGACCCCCCCCCCCATCACTGAGCCAGGATTGGAAATTTCTAGCCACCCCGGGTGTGGGCTTTATATAAAAAAAAAAAAAATCATAATAGACCCCACCCCCATCACTGAGCCAGGATTGGAAATTTCTAGCCACCCGGGTGTGGGCTTTATAAAAAAAAAAAAAAAAAATCATAACAGACCCCCCCCCCCCATCACTGAGCCAGGATTGGAAATTTCTAGCCACCCCGGGTGTGGGCTTTATAAAAAAAAAAAAAAAAAAAAAAATCATAACAGACCCCAGCACCATCACTGAGCCAGGATCGGAAATTTCTAGCCACCCCGGGTGTGGGCTTTATAAAAAAAAAAAAAAAAAAAAAATCATAACAGACCCCCCCCTACCCCCATCACTGAGCCAGGATTGGAAATTTCTAGCCACCCCGGGTGTGGGCTTTATAAAAAAATAATAAAAAAAACAAATTCATAACAGACCCCCCCCATTACTGAGCCAGGATTGGAAATGACTAGCCACCCCGGGTGTGGGCTTGATAAAAAAAAAAAAATAATAAAAAATCATAACAGACCCCCCCCCCATCACAGAGCCAGGATTGGAAATTTCTAGCCACCCCGGGGGTGGGCTTTATAAAAAAAAAAAAAAAAATTAAAAATCACAACAGACCCCCCCCCCATCACTGAGGCAGGATTGGAAATTTCTAGCCACCCCCGGGTGTGGGCTTTATAAAAAAAATAATAAAATTATTTAAAAAAAAAATTTAAAAAATCATAACAGACCCCCCCCCCCCCCATCACTGAGACAGGATTGGAAATGTCTAGCCACCCCGGGGGTGGGCTTTATAAACAAAAAAACAACAAAAAAAAAAAAATCATAACAGACCCCCCCCCCATCACAGAGCCAGGATTGGAAATTTCTAGCCACCCCAGGGGTGGGCTTTATAAAAAAAAATATATAAAGAAAAATAACAACAGACCCCCCCCCATCACTGAGGCAGGATTGGAAATTTCTAGCCAACCCGGGTGTGGGCTTTATAAACAAATGTAAAAAAATAAAAAATCATAACAGACCCCACCCCCATCACAGAGTCAGGATTGGAAATTTCTAGCCACCCCGGGGGTGGGCTTTATAAAAAAAAAATAATAAAAAAAAATCACAACAGACCCCCCCCCCCCCATCACTGAGCCAGGATTGGAACTTTCTAGCCACCCCGGGTGTGGGCTTTATAAAAAAAAAAAAAAAAAAAAATCATAACAGACCCCCCCCCACCCCCATCACTGAGCCAGGATTGGAAATTTCTAGCCACCCCGGGGTTGGGCTTTATAAAAAAATAATTAAAAAAACAAATTCATAACAGACCCCCCCCATTACTGAGCCAGGATTGGAAATTTCTAGCCACCCCGGGTGTGGGCTTTATAAAAAAAAAAAAAAAAAATATTAAAAAAAAAAATTAAAAAAATCATAACAGACCCCCACCCCCATCACTGAGCCAGGATTGGAAATGTCTAACCACCCCGGGTGTGGGCTTGATAAAAAAAATAAAATAATAAAAAATCATAACAGACAACCCCCCCCATCACAGAGCCAGGATTGGAAATTTCTAGCCACCCCGGGGGTGGGCTTTATAAAAAAAAAAATATAAAAAAAAATAACAACAGACCCCCCCCCCCCCCCCATCACTGAGGCAGGATTGGAAATTTCTAGCCACCCCGGGGGTGGGCTTTATAAAAAAATAATAAAAAAAACAAATTCATAACAGACCCCCCCCCATTACTGAGCCAGGATTGGAAATGTCTAGCCACCCCGGGTGTGGGCTTGATAAAAAAAATAAAATAATAAAAAATCATAACAGACCCCCCCCCCCCCCCCATCACAGAGCCAGGATTGGAAATTTCTAGCCACCCCGGGGGTGGGCTTTATAAAGAAAAATAAATGAAATAAAATCACAACAGACCCCCCCCCCCCCATCACTGAGACAGGATTGGAAATGTCTAGCCACCCCGGGGGTGGGCTTTATAAACAAAAAAAACAAAACAAAAAAAAAATCATAACAGACCCCCCCCCAATCACAGAGCCAGGATTGGAAATTTCTAGCCACCCCGGGGGTGGGCTTTATAAAAAAAAATATATAAAGAAAAATAACAACAGACCCCCCCCCCATCACTGAGGCAGGATTGGAAATTTCTAGCCAACCCGGGTGTGGGCTTTACAAACAAATATAAAAAAATAAAAAATCACAACAGACCCCCCCCCCCCCCATCACTGAGCCAGGATTGGAACTTTCTAGCCACCCCTGGGTTGGGCTTTATAAAAAAATAATTAAAAAAACAAATTCATAACAGACCCCCCCCATTACTGAGCCAGGATTGGAAATGTCTAGCCACCCCGGGTGTGGGCTTGATAAAAAAAATAAAATAATAAAAAATCATAACAGACAACCCCCCCCCATCAAAGAGCCAGGATTGGAAATTTCTAGCCACCCCGGGGGTGGGCTTTATAAAAAAAAATATATTAAAAAAAATAACAACAGACCCCCCCCCCATCACTGAGGCAGGATTGGAAATTTCTAGCCAACCCGGGTGTGGGCTTTATAAACAAATATAAAAAAATAAAAAATCATAACAGACCCCACCCCCATCACAGAGTCAGGATTGGAAATTTCTAGCCACCCCGGGGTTGGGCTTTATAAAAAAAAAATAAATAAAAAAAAATCACAACAGACCCCCCCCCCCCCATCACTGAGCCAGGATTGGAAATTTCTAGCCACCCCTGGGTTGGGCTTCATAAAAAAATAATTAAAAAAACAAATTCATAACAGACCCCCCCCATTACTGAGCCAGGATTGGAAATGTCTAGCCACCCCGGGTGTGGGCTTGATAAAAAAAATAAAATAATAAAAAATCATAACAGACAACCCCCCCCCATCACAGAGCCAGGATTGGAAATTTCTAGCCACCCCGGGGGTGGGCTTTATAAAAAAAAATATATTAAAAAAAATAACAACAGACCCCCCCCCCCATCACTGAGGCAGGATTGGAAATTTCTAGCCAACCCGGGTGTGGGCTTTATAAACAAATATAAAAAAATAAAAAATCATAACAGACCCCACCCCCATCACAGAGTCAGGATTGGAAATTTCTAGCCACCCCGGGGGTGGGCTTTATAAAAAATAAATAAATAAAAAAAAATCACAACAGACCCCCCCCCCCCCCCATCACTGAGCCAGGATTGGAACTTTCTAGCCACCCCGGGTGTGGGCTTTATAAAAAAAAATATTTAAAAAAATTATAACAGACCCCCCCCACCCCATCACTGAGCCAGGATTGGAAATTTCTAGCCACCCCGGGGGTGGGCTTTATAAAAAAATAATAAAAAAAACAAATTCATAACAGACCCCCCCCCATTACTGAGCCAGGATTGGAAATGTCTAGCCACCCCGGGTGTGGGCGTGATAAAAAAAATAAAATAATAAAAAATCATAACAGACCCCCCCCCCCCCCCCCCTTCACAGAGCCAGGATTGGAAATTTCTAGCCACCCCGGGGATGAGCTTTATAAAAAAAAAAAATAATAATAAAATCACAACAGCCCCCCCCCCCCTCATCACTGAGACAGGATTGGAAATTTCTAGCCACCCCGGGGGTGGGCTTTATAAAAAAATAAAAAATAAAATAAAATCACAACAGACCCCCCCCCCCCCATCACTGAGACAGGATTGGAAATTTCTAGCCACCCCGGGTGTGGGCTTTATAAACAAATATAAAAAAATAAAAAATCATAACAGACCCCACCCCCATCACAGAGTCAGGATTGGAAATTTCTAGCCACCCCGGGGGTGGGCTTTAAAAAAAAAATAAAATAAAATAAAAATCACAACAGACCCCCCCCCCCCCCATCACTGAGCCAGGATTGGAAATTTCTAGCCACCCCGGGTGTGGGCTTTATAAAAAAAAATAATAAAATTATTTTTAAAAAAAATTAAAAAAATCATAACAGACCCCCACCCCCATCACTGAGCCAGGATTGGAAATTTCTAGCCACCCCGGGTGTGGGCTTTATAAACAAATATAAAAAAATAAAAAATCATAACAGACCCCACCCCCATCACAGAGTCAGGATTGGAAATTTCTAGCCACCCCGGGGGTGGGCTTTAAAAAAAAAATAAAATAAAATAAAAATCACAACAGACCCCCCCCCCCCCCATCACTGAGCCAGGATTGGAAATTTCTAGCCACCCCGGGGGTGGGCTTTATAAAAAAATAAAAATAAAAACAAATTCATAACAGACGCCCCCCATTACTGAGCCAGGATTGGAAATGTCTAGCCACCCCGGGTGTGGGCTTTATAAAACAAAAAAAAAAAAAAAAATCATAACAGACCCCACCCCCATCACAGAGTCAGGATTGGAAATTTCTAGCCACCCCGGGGGTGGGCTTTATAAAAAATAAATAAATAAAAAAAAATCACAACAGACCCCCCCCCCCCCCCCCATCACTGAGCCAGGATTGGAACTTTCTAGCCACCCCGGGTGTGGGCTTTATAAAAAAAAATATTTAAAAAAATTATAACAGACCCCCCCCACCCCATCACTGAGCCAGGATTGGAAATTTCTAGCCACCCCGGGGGTGGGCTTTATAAAAAAATAATAAAAAAAACAAATTCATAACAGACCCCCCCCATTACTGAGCCAGGATTGGAAATGTCTAGCCACCCCGGGTGTGGGCGTGATAAAAAAAATAAAATAATAAAAAATCATAACAGACCCCCCCCCCCCCCCCCTTCACAGAGCCAGGATTGGAAATTTCTAGCCACCCCGGGGATGGGCTTTATAAAAAAAAATAATAATAATAAAATCACAACAGCCCCCCCCCCCCCCATCACTGAGACAGGATTGGAAATTTCTAGCCACCCCGGGGTTGGGCTTTATAAAAAAATAAAAAATAAAATAAAATCACAACAGACCCCCCCCCCCCCCCATCACTGAGACAGGATTGGAAATTTCTAGCCACCCCGGGTGTGGGCTTTATAAAAAAAAATAATAAAATTATTTTTAAAAAAAATTAAAAAAATCATAACAGACCCCCACCCCCATCACTGAGCCAGGATTGGAAATTTCTAGCCACCCCGGGTGTGGGCTTTATAAACAAATATAAAAAAATAAAAAATCATAACAGACCCCACCCCCATCACAGAGTCAGGATTGGAAATTTCTAGCCACCCCGGGGGTGGGCTTTAAAAAAAAAATAAAATAAAATAAAAATCACAACAGACCCCCCCCCCCCCCATCACTGAGCCAGGATTGGAAATTTCTAGCCACCCCGGGGGTGGGCTTTATAAAAAAATAAAAATAAAAACAAATTCATAACAGACGCCCCCCATTACTGAGCCAGGATTGGAAATGTCTAGCCACCCCGGGTGTGGGCTTTATAAAACAAAAAAAAAACAAAAAATCATAACAGACCCCACCCCCATCACTGAGCCAGGATTGAAAATTTCTAGCCACCCGGGTGTGGGCTTTATAAAAAAAAAAATAAATAAAAAAATCATAACAGACCCAACCCCCATCACTGAGCCAGGATCGGAAATTTCTAGCCACCCCGGGTGTGGGCTTTATAAAAAAAAAATTAAAAAATTAAAAATCAAAATAGACCCCACCCCCATCACAGAGCCAGGATTGGAAATTTCTAGCCACCCCGGGTGTGGGCGTTATAAAAAAAAAAAAAAAAAAAAAAAATCACAACAGACCCCCCCCCCCCCATCACTGAGCCAGGATTGGAACTTTCTAGCCACCCCGGGTGTGGGCTTTATAAAAAAAAATAAAAATAAAAATCATAATAGACCCCCCCCCCACCCCCATCACTGAGCCAGGATTGGAAATTTCTAGCCACCCCGGGTGTGGGCTTTATAAAAAAATAATTAAAAAAACAAAATCATAGCAGACCCCCCCCCCCCATCACTGAGACAGGATTGGAAATTTCTAGCCACCCCAGGTGTGGGCTTTATAAAAAATAAAAAATAAAAAATCATAACAGACCCCACCCCCATCACTGAGCCAGGATTGGAAATTTCTAGCCACCCCGGGTGTGGGCTTTATAAAACAAATAAAAACAAAAAATCATAACAGACCCCACCCCCATCACTGAGCCAGGATTGGAAATTTCTAGCCACCCGGGTGTGGGCTTTATAAAAAAAAAAAAAAAATCATAACAGACCCCCCCCCCCATAACTGAGCCAGGATTGGAAATTTCTAGCCACCCCGGGTGTGGGCTTTATAAAAAAAAATAAATGAAAAAATCATAACAGACCCCCCCCCACCCCTTTCACTGAGCCAGGATTGGAAATTTCTAGCCACCCCGGGTGTGGGCTTTATAAAAAAATAATAAAAAAAACAAATTCATAACAGACCACCCCCCCCCCCATTACGAGCCAGGATTGGAAATGACTAGCCACCCCGGGTGTGGGCTTGAGAAAAAAAAAAAAAAAAAAAAAAAAAAATCATAACAGACCCCCCCACCCATCACAGAGCCAGGATTGGAAATTTCTAGCCACCCCGGGTGTGGGCTTTATAAAAAAATAATAAAAAAAACAAATTCATAACAGACCCCCCCCCCCCCCCATTACGAGCCAGGATTGGAAATGACTAGCCACCCCGGGTGTGGGCTTGAGAAAAAAAAAAAAAAAAAAAAAAAAAATCATAACAGACCCCCCCACCCATCACAGAGCCAGGATTGGAAATTTCTAGCCACCCCGGGGTTGGGCTTTATAAAAAAAAAAAAAAAAAAAAAAATCACAACAGACCCCCCCCCCCCCCATCACTGAGGCAGGATTGGAAATTTCTAGCCACCCCGGGTGTGGGCTTTATAAAAAAAATAAAAAAAATATTTAAAAAAAAAAATAAAAAAATCATAACAGACCCCCCCCCCATCACTGAGCCAGGATTGGAAATTTCTAGCCACCCCGGGTGTGGGCTTTATAAAAAAAATTAAAAAATTATTTAAAAAAAAAAATAAAAAAATCATAACAGACCCCCCCCCCATCACTGAGCCAGGATTGGAAATTTCTAGCCACCCCGGGTGTGGGCTTTATAAAAATAAAAAAATAATAAATAAATAAAAATTCATAAAAGACCCCCCCCCCCCATCACAGAGCCAGGATTGGAAATTTCTAGCCACCCCGGGGGTGGGCTTTATAAAAAAAAAAAAAAAAAAATCATAACAGACCCCCCCCCCCCCATCACTGAGCCAGGATTGGAAATTTCTAGCCAACCCGGGTGTGGGCTTTATAAAATAAAATAAAAATAAAAAAATCATAACAGACCCCACCCCCATCACTGAGCCAGGATCGGAAATTTCTAGCCACCCCGGGTGTGGGCTTTATAAAAAAAAAATTAAAGAATTAAAAATAATAACAGACCCCACCCCATCACAGAGCCAGGATTGGAAATTTCTAGCCACCCCGGGGTTGGGCTTTATAAAAAAAAATAAAATAAAAAAAAATCACAACAGACCCCCCCCCCATCACTGAGCCAGGATTGGAACTTTCTAGCCAACCCAGGTGTGGGCTTTATAAAAAAAAAAAAAAAAAAAATCATAACAGACCCCCCCCGACCCCCATCACTGAGCCAGGATTGGAAATTTCTAGCCACCCCGGGTGTGGGCTTTATAAAAAAATTATAAAAAAAACAAATTCATAACAGACCCCCCCATTACTGAGCCAGGATTGGAAATGACTAGCCACCCCGGTCGTGGGCTTGATAAAAAAAAAATAATAATAAAAAATCATAACACACCCCCCCCCCCCCCCCATCACAGAGCCAGGATTGGAAATTTCTAGCCACCCCGGGGGTGGGCTTTATAAAAAAAAAAAAATAAAAAAAAATCACAACAGACCCCCCCCCCCCCCATCACTGAGGCAGGATTGGAAATTTCTAGCCACCCCGGGTGTGGGCTTTATAAAAAAAATAAAAAAAATATTTAAAAAAAAAAATAAAAAAATCATAACAGACCCCCCCCCCATCACTGAGCCAGGATTGGAAATTTCTAGCCACCCCGGGTGTGGGCTTTATAAAAAAAATAAAAAAATTATTTAAAAAAAAAAATAAAAAAATCATAACAGACCCCCCCCCCCATCACTGAGCCAGGATTGGAAATTTCTAGCCACCCCGGGTGTGGGCTTTATAAAAATAAAAAAATAATAAATAAATAAAAATTCATAAAAGACCCCCCCCCCCCCATCACAGAGCCAGGATTGGAAATTTCTAGCCACCCCGGGGGTGGGCTTTATAAAAAAAAAAAAAAAAAAATCATAACAGACCCCCCCCCCCCATCACTGAGCCAGGATTGGAAATTTCTAGCCAACCCGGGTGTGGGCTTTATAAAATAAAATAAAAATAAAAAAATCATAACAGACCCCACCCCCATCACTGAGCCAGGATCGGAAATTTCTAGCCACCCCGGGTGTGGGCTTTATAAAAAAAAAATTAAAGAATTAAAAATAATAACAGACCCCACCCCATCACAGAGCCAGGATTGGAAATTTCTAGCCACCCCGGGGTTGGGCTTTATAAAAAAAAATAAAATAAAAAAAAATCACAACAGACCCCCCCCCCATCACTGAGCCAGGATTGGAACTTTCTAGCCACCCCAGGTGTGGGCTTTATAAAAAAAAAAAAAAAAAAAATCATAACAGACCCCCCCCGACCCCCATCACTGAGCCAGGATTGGAAATTTCTAGCCACCCCGGGTGTGGGCTTTATAAAAAAATTATAAAAAAAACAAATTCATAACAGACCCCCCCATTACTGAGCCAGGATTGGAAATGACTAGCCACCCCGGTCGTGGGCTTGATAAAAAAAAAATAATAATAAAAAATCATAACACACCCCCCCCCCCCCCCATCACAGAGCCAGGATTGGAAATTTCTAGCCACCCCGGGGGTGGGCTTTATAAAAAAAAATGAAAAAAAAAAAATTCATAGCAGACCCCCCCCCATTACTGAGCCAGGATTGGAAATGTCTAGCCACCCCGGGTGTGGGCTTGATAAAAAAAAAAAAATAAAAAAAAATCATAACAGACCCCCCCCCCATCACAGAGCCAGGATTGGAAATTTCTAGCCACCCCAGGGGTGGGCTTTATAAAAAAAAAATAATAATAAATTAATAACAACAGACCCCCCCCCCCCCATCACTGAGGCAGGATTGGACATTTCTAGCCACCCCGGGTGTGGGCTTTATACAAAAAAATAAAAAATAAAAAAAAATAAATAAATAAAAAATAAAAATTCATAACAGACCCCACCCCCATCACAGAGTCAGGATTGGAAATTTCTAGCCACCCCGGGGGTGGGCTTTATAAAAAAAAAAAAAAAAAAAATCATAACAGACCCCACCCCCATCACAGAGTCAGGATTGGAAATTTCTAGCCACCCCGGGGGTGGGCTTTATAAAAAAAAAAAAAAAAAAAATCATAACAGAACCCACCCCCATCACTGAGCCAGGATTGGAAATTTTTAGCCACCCCGGGTGTGGGCTTTATAAAAATAAAAAAATAATAAATAAATAAAAATTCATAAAAGACCCCCCCCCCCCCATCACAGAGCCAGGATTGGAAATTTCTAGCCACCCCGGGGGTGGGCTTTATAAAAAAAAATAAAAAAAATCATAACAGACCCCACCCCCATCACTGAGACAGGATTGGAAATTTCTAGCCACCTGGGTGTGGGCTTTATAAAATAAAAAAAAAATAAAAAAATCATAACAGACCCCACCCCCATCACTGAGCCAGGATCGGATATTTCTAGCCACCCCGGGTGTGGGCTTTATAAAAAAAAAATTAAAGAATTAAAAATAATAACAGACCCCACCCCCATCACAGAGCCAGGATTGGAAATTTCTAGCCACCCTGGGGGTGGGCTTTATAAAAAAAAAAAAAATAAAAAAAAATCACAACAGACCCCCCACCCATCACTGAGCCAGGATTGGAACTTTCTAGCCACCCCAGGTGTGGGCTTTATAAAAAAAAAAAAAAAAAAAATCATAACAGACCCCCCCCGACCCCCATCACTGAGCCAGGATTGGAAATTTCTAGCCACCCCGGGTGTGGGCTTTATAAAAAAATTATAAAAAAAACAAATTCATAACAGACCCCCCCATTACTGAGCCAGGATTGGAAATGACTAGCCACCCCGGGTGTGGGCTTTATAAAAAAAAATGAAAAAAAAAAAATTCATAGCAGACCCCCCCCATTACTGAGCCAGGATTGGAAATGTCTAGCCAGCCCGGGTGTGGGCTTTATAAAAAAATAAATAAATAAATAATAAAATAAATAAATAAAAAATAAAAATTCATAACAGACCCCCACCCATCACTGAGCCAGGATTGGAAATTTCTAGCCACCTCTGGTGTGGGCTTTATAAAAATAAAAAAAATAAAAAATCATAACAGACCCCCTCCCCCCCCCCCATCACTGAGCCAGGATTGGAAATTTCTAGCCAGCCCGGGTGTGGGCTTTATAAAAAAAAAAAAAAAAATCATAACAGACCCCCCCCATCACTGAGCCAGGATTGGAAATTTCTAGCCACCCCGGGGGTGGGCTTTATAAAAAAAAAAAAAAAAAAAATCATAACAGACCCCCCCCCCCCCCATCACTGAGCCAGGATTGGAAATTTCTAGCCACCCCGGGTGTGGGCTTTATAAAAAAAAAAAAAAAATAAAAAATCATAACAGACCCCGACCCCATCACTGTTCCAGGATCGG
Organism: Urophycis tenuis; assembly: GCA_036785325.1. NCBI lineage: Eukaryota > Metazoa > Chordata > Actinopteri > Gadiformes > Phycidae > Urophycis > Urophycis tenuis. Next base: position 92,940 of record JAXIVH010000361.1, on the reverse strand, counting down.
AAATTTCTAGACACCCCGGGGGTGGGTTTTATAAAAAAAAAATAAAAAAAATAAAAATCACAACAGACCCCCCCCCATCACTGAGCCAGGATTGGAACTTTCTAGCCACCCCGGGTGTGGGCTTGATAAAAAAATAATAATAATAAAAAATCATAACAGACCCCCCCCCCCCCCCCATCACAGAGCCAGGATTGGAAATTTCTAGCCACCCCGAGTGTGGGCTTTATATAAAAAATAAAAAAAAATCATAATAGACCCCACCCCCATCACTGAGCCAGGATCGGAAATTTCTAGCCACCCCGGGTGTGGGCTTTATAAAAAAAAAAAAAAAAATTAAAAATCATAACAGACCCCACCCCCATCACAGAGCCAGGATTGGACATTTCTAGCCACCCCGGGTGTGGGCTTTATAAAAAAAAAAAAAAAAAAAATCATAACAGACCCCCCCCTACCCCCATCACTGAGCCAGGATTGGAAATTTCTAGCCACCCCGGGTGTGGGCTTTATAAAAAAATAATAAAAAAAACAAATTCATAACAGACCCCCCCCATTACTGAGCCAGGATTGGAAATGACTAGCCACCCCGGGTGTGGGCTTGGTAAAAAAAAAATAATAATAAAAAATCATAACAGACCCCCCCCCCCCCATCACAGAGCCAGGATTGGAAATTTCTAGCCACCCCGGGGGTGGGCTTTATAAAAAAATAAAATAAAATAAAAAATCACAACAGACCCCCCCCCCCCATCACAGAGCCAGGATTGGAAATTTCTAGCCACCCCGGGGGTGGGCTTTATAAAAAAATAAAATAAAATAAAAAATCACAACAGACCCCCCCCCCCCATCACTGAGGCAGGATTGGAAATTTCTAGCCACCCCCGGGTGTGGGCTTTATAAAAAAAATAATAAAATTATTTTAAAAAAAAATTTAAAAAATCATAACAGACCCCCCCCCCATCACTGAGCCAGGATTGGACATTTCTAGCCACCCCGGGTGTGGGCTTTATACAAAAAAAAAAATAAATAAATAAAATAAATAAATAAAAAATAAAAATTCATAACAGACCCCCACCCATCACTGAGCCAGGATTGGAAATTTCTAGCCACCTCTGGTGTGGGCTTTATAAAAATAAAAAAAATAAAAAATCCTAACAGACCCCCCCCCCCCCCCCCCCCCCATCACTGAGCCAGGATTGGAAATTTCTAGCCAGCCCGGGTGTGGGCTTTATAAAAAAAAAAAAAAAAATCATAACAGACCCCCCCCATCACTGAGCCAGGATTGGAAATTTCTAGCCACCCCGGGGGTGGGCTTTATAAAAAAAAAAAAAAAAAAAATCATAACAGACCCCCCCCCCCCCATCACTGAGCCAGGATTGGAAATTTCTAGCCACCCCGGGTGTGGGCTTTATAAAAAAAAAAATAAAATAAAAAATCATAACAGACCCCGACCCCATCACTGTTCCAGGATCGGAAATTTCTAGACACCCCGGGGGTGGGTTTTATAAAAAAAAATAAAATAAAAAAAAATCACAACAGACCCCCCCCCCCATCACTGAGCCAGGATTGGAACTTTCTAGCCACCCCGGGTGTGGGCTTAATAAAAAAAAAAAAAAAAAAATCATAACAGACCCCCCCCCACCCCCATCACTGAGCCAGGATTGGAAATTTCTAGCCACCCCGGGTGTGGGCTTTATAAAAAAATAATAAAAAAAACAAATTCATAACAGACCCCCCCCATTACTGAGCCAGGATTGGAAATGACTAGCCACCCCGGGTGTGGGCTTGATAAAAAAATAATAATAATAAAAAATCATAACAGACCCCCCCCCCCCCCCCCCCATCACAGAGCCAGGATTGGAAATTTCTAGCCACCCCGGGGGTGGGCTTTATAAAAAAATAAAAAAAATAAAAAATCACAACAGACCCCCCCCCCCATCACTGAGGCAGGATTGGAAATTTCTAGCCACCTCGGGTGTGGGCTTTATACAAAAAATAATAAAATAAAAAAAAATAAAAAATAAAAAAATAAAAATTCATAACTGACCCCCCCCCATTACTGAGCCAGGATTGGAAATGACTAGCCACCCCGGGTGTGGGCTTGATAAAAAAATAATAATAATAAAAAATCATAACAGACCCCCCCCCCCCCCATCACAGAGCCAGGATTGGAAATTTCTAGCCACCCCGGGGGTGGGCTTTATAAAAAAATAAAAAAAATAAAAAATCACAACAGACTCCCCCCCCCCCATCACTGAGGCAGGAATGGAAATTTCTAGCCACCTCGGGTGTGGGCTTTATAAAAAAAATAATAAAATTATTTTAAAAAAAAATTTAAAAAATCATAACAGACCCCCCCCCCCATCACTGAGCCAGGATTGGAAATTTCTAGCCACCCAGGTGTGGGCTTTATGAAAAAAAACAAAAAAAAACATAACAGACCCCCCCCCCATCACTGAGCCAGGATTGGAAATTTCTAGCCACCCCGGGTGTGGGCTTTATAAAAAAAAAAAGAAAAAAAAAAAATTCATAACAGACCCCCCCCATTACTGAGCCAGGATTGGAAATGACTAGCCACCCCGGGTGTGGGCTTTATAAAAAAAATAAAAAATAAAAAATCACAACAGACCCCCCCCCCCCCCCCCATCACTGAGGCAGGATTGGAAATTTCTAGCCACCCCGAGTGTGGGCTTTATATAAAAAAAAAAAAAAATCATAATAGACCCCACCCCCATCACTGAGCCAGGATCGGAAATTTCTAGCCACCCCGGGTGTGGGCTTTATAAAAAAAAAAATAAAAAAATTAAAAATCATAACAGACCCCACCCCCATCACAGAGCCAGGATTGGAAATTTCTAGCCACCCCGGGTGTGGGCTTTATAAAAAAAAAAAAAAAAAAAATCATAACAGACCCCCCCCTACCCCCATCACTGAGCCAGGATTGGAAATTTCTAGCCACCCCGGGTGTGGGCTTTATAAAAAAATAATAAAAAAAACAAATTCATAACAGACCCCCCCCATTACTGAGCCAGGATTGGAAATGACTAGCCACCCCGGTTGTGGGCTTGATAAAAAAAAAATAATAATAAAAAATCATAACAGACCCCCCCCCATCACAGAGCCAGGATTGGAAATTTCTAGCCACCCCGGGGGTGGGCTTTATAAAAAAAAAAAAAAAAAAAAAAAATCACAACAGACCCCCCCCCCCATCACTGAGGCAGGATTGGAAATTTCTAGCCACCCCCGGGTGTGGGCTTTATAAAAAAAATAATAAAATTATTTAAAAAAAAAAATTAAAAAATCATAACAGACCCCCCCCCCATCACTGAGCCAGGATTGGAAATTTCTAGCCACCCAGGTGTGGGCTTTATAAAAAATAAAAAAAAAACATAACAGACCCCCCCCCCATCACTGAGCAAGGATTGGAACTTTCTAGCCACCCCAGGTGTGGGCTTTATTAAAAAAAAAATAATAATAATAACAACAGACCCCCCCCCCCCCCCCATCACTGAGCCAGGATTGGAAATTTCTAGCCACCCCGGGTGTGGGCTTTATAAAAAAAAAAAAAATAATAATAATCATAACAGACCCAACCCCCATCACTGAGCCAGGATCGGAAATTTCTAGCCACCCGGGTGTGGACTTTATAAAAAAAAAAAAAAAAAATCATAACAGACCCCCCCCCATCACTGAGTCAGGATTGGAAATATCTAGCCACCCCGGGTGTGGGCTTTATAAAAAAAAAAAGAAAAAAAAAAAATTAATAGCAGACCCCCCCCATTACTGAGCCAGGATTGGAAATTTCTAGCCAGCCCGGTGTGGGCTTTATAAAAAAAAAAAAAAAAAAATCATAACAGACCCAACCCACATCACTGAGCCAGGATTGGAAATTTCTAGCCACCCGGGTGCGGGCTTTATAAAAAAAAAAAAAAAAAAACATAACAGACCCCCCCCCCCCATCACTGAGCCAGGATTGGAAATTTCTAGCCACCCCGGGGGTGGGCTTTATAAAAAAAAAAATAATAATAATAATAACAGACCCCCCCCCCCCCCGTCACTGAGCCAGGATTGGAAATTTCTAGCCACCCGGGTGTGGGCTTTATAAAAAAATTTAAAAAATATCATAACAGACCCCCCCCCCCCATCACTGAGCCAGGATTGGAAATTTCTAGCCACCCCGGGTGTGGGCTTTATAAAAAAAAATAAATAAAAAAAAATCATAACAGACCCCACCACCATCACTGAGCCAGGATCGGAAATTTCTAGCCACCCCGGCTGTGGGCTTTATAAAAAAAAAATAAAAAAATTAAAAATCATAACAGACCCCACCCCCATCACAGAGCCAGGATTGGAAATTTCTAGCCACCCCGGGGGTGGGCTTTATAAAAAAATAATAAAAAAAACAAATTCATAACAGACCCCCCCCATTACTGAGCCAGGATTGGAAATGACTAGCCACCCCGGGTGTGGGCTTGATAAAAAAAAAATAATAATAAAAAATCATAACAGACCCCCCCACCCATCACTGAGCCAGGATTGGAAATTTCTAGCCACCCCGGGTGTGGGCTTTATAAAAAAAAAAAAATAAAAAAATCATAACAGACCCCACCCCCATCACTGAGCCAGGATTGGAAATTTCTAGCCACCCGGGTGTGGGCTTTATAAAAAAAAAAAAAAAAAATCATAACAGACCCCCCCCCCCCCCCATCACTGAGACAGGATTGGAAATTTCTAGCCACCCCGGGTGTGGGCTTTATAAAAAAAAATAATAAAATTCTTTAAAAAAAAAATTTAAAAAATCATAACAGACCCCCACCCATCACTGAGCCAGGATTGGAAATTTCTAGCCACCCGGGTGTGGGCTTTATAAAAAAAAAAAAAAAAAATCATAACAGACCCCCCCCCCCCCCCCCCATATCACTGAGCCAGGATTGGAAATTTCTAGCCACCTCGGGTGTGGGCTTTTTAAAAAAATAAATAAATAAAAAAATCATAACACACCCAACCCCCATCATTGAGCCAGGATTGGAAATTTTTAGCCACCCCGGATGTGGGCTTTATAAACAAATATAAAAAAATAAAAAATCATAACAGACCCCACCCCCATCACTGAGCCAGGATTGGAAATTTCTAGCCACCCCGTGGGTGGGCTTTATAAAAAATAAATAAATAAAATCACAACAGACCCCCCCCCCCCCATCACAGAGCCAGGATTGGAAATTTCTAGCCACCCCGGGTGTGGGCTTTATAAAAAAAATAAAAAAATAAAATCATAACAGACCCCCCCCCCCCCCCCCCCCATCACTGAGCCAGGATTGGAAATTTCTAGCCACCCCGGGTGTGGGCTTTATAAAAAAAAAAAAATAAAAAAAAATCATAACAGACCCCACCACCATCACTGAGCCAGGATCGGAAATTTCTAGCCACCCCGGCTGTGGGCTTTATAAAAAAAAAATAAAAAAATTAAAAATCATAACAGACCCCACCCCCATCACAGAGCCAGGATTGGAAATTTCTAGCCACCCCGGGGGTGGGCTTTATAAAAAAATAATAAAAAAAACAAATTCATAACAGACCCCCCCCATTACTGAGCCAGGATTGGAAATGACTAGCCACCCCGGGTGTGGGCTTGATAAAAAAAAAATAATAATAAAAAATCATAACAGACCCCCCCACCCATCACTGAGCCAGGATTGGAAATTTCTAGCCACCCCGGGTGTGGGCTTTATAAAAAAAAAAAATTAAAAAAATCATAACAGACCCCACCCCCATCACTGAGCCAGGATTGGAAATTTCTAGCCACCCGGGTGTGGGCTTTATAAAAAAAAAAAAAAAAAATCATAACAGACCCCCCCCCCCCCCCCATCACTGAGACAGGATTGGAAATTTCTAGCCACCCCGGGTGTGGGCTTTATAAAAAAAAATAATAAAATTCTTTAAAAAAAAAATTTAAAAAATCATAACAGACCCCCACCCATCACTGAGCCAGGATTGGAAATTTCTAGCCACCCGGGTGTGGGCTTTATAAAAAAAAAAAAAAAAAATCATAACAGACCCCCCCCCCCCCCCCCCATATCACTGAGCCAGGATTGGAAATTTCTAGCCACCTCGGGTGTGGGCTTTTTAAAAAAAAAAATATATAAAAAAATCATAACACACCCAACCCCCATCATTGAGCCAGGATTGGAAATTTTTAGCCACCCCGGATGTGGGCTTTATAAACAAATATAAAAAAATAAAAAATCATAACAGACCCCACCCCCATCACTGAGCCAGGATTGGAAATTTCTAGCCACCCCGTGGGTGGGCTTTATAAAAAATAAATAAATAAAATCACAACAGACCCCCCCCCCCCCATCACAGAGCCAGGATTGGAAATTTCTAGCCACCCCGGGTGTGGGCTTTATAAAAAAAATAAAAAAATAAAATCATAACAGACCCCCCCCCCCCCCCCCCCCCCATCACTGAGCCAGGATTGGAAATTTCTAGCCACCCCGGGTGTGGGCTTTATAAAACAAAAAAAAACAAAAAATCATAACAGACCCCACCCCCATCACTGAGCCAGGATTGGAAATTTCTAGCCACCTCGGGTGTGGGCTTCATAAAAAAAAATAATAAATAAAAAATCATAACAGACCCAACCCCCATCACAGAGCCAGGATTGGAAATTTCTAGCCACCCCGGGGGTGGGCTTTATAAAAAAAAAAATAATTAAAAAAATCACAACAGACCCCCCCCATCACTGAGCCAGGATTGGAACTTTCTAGCCACCCCGGGTGTGGGCTTTATAAAAAACAAAAAAAAAACAAATCATAACAGACCCCCCCCACCCCCATCACTGAGCCAGGATTGGAAATTTCTAGCCACCCCGGGTGTGGGCTTTATAAAAAAAAAATAAATAAAAAAATCATAACAGACCCCACCCCCATCACTGAGCCAGGATTGGAAATTTCTAGCCACCCCGGGTGTGGGCTTTATAAAACAAAAAAAACAAAAAAAATCATAACAGACCCCACCCCCATCACTGAGCCAGGATTGGAAATTTCTAGCCACCCGGGTTTGGGCTTCATAAAAAAAAAAAAAAAAAAAATCATAACAGACCCCCCCCCCATCACTGAGCCAGGATTGGAAATTTCTAGCCACCCCGGGTGTGTGCTTTATAAAAAAAAAACAAAAAAATTAAAAATCAAAATAGACCCCACCCCCATCACAGAGCCAGGATTGGAAATTTCTAGCCACCCCGGGGGTGGGCTTTATAAAAAAAAATAAAATAAAAAAAATCACAACAGACCCCCCCCCCCCATCACTGAGCCAGGATTGGAACTTTCTAGCCACCCCGGGTGTGGGCTTTATAAAAAAAAAAAAAAAAAAAAATCATAACAGACCCCCCCCCCACCCCCATCACTGAGCCAGGATTGGAAATTTCTAGCCACCCCTGGTGTGGGCTTTATAAAAAAATAATAAAAAAAACAAATTCATAACAGACCCCCCCCCCCATTACTGAGCCAGGATTGGAAATGACTAGCCAACCCGGGTGTGGGCTTGAGAAAAAAAAAAAAAAAAAAAAAAATCATAACAGACCCCCCCCCCCCCCCCCCCCCCCCATCACAGCGCCAGGATTGGAAATTTCTAGCCACCCCGGGGGTGGGCTTCATAAAAAAAAAAAAAAAAAAAAAATCACAACAGACCCCCCCCCCCCCCATAACTGAGGCAGGATTGGAAATTTCTAGCCACCCCGGGTGTGGGCTTTATAAAAAAAATAATAAAATTATTTAAAAAAAAAATTAAAAAAATCATAACAGACCCCCCCCCCCCCCCCATCACTGAGCCAGGATTGGAAATTTCTAGCCACCCCGGGTGTGGGCTTTATAAAAAAAAAAATAAAAAAAAATCATAACAGACCCCACCCCCATCACTGAGCCAGGATTGGAAATTTCTAGCCACCCGGGTGTGGGCTTTATAAAAAAAAAAAAAAAAAAATCATAACAGACCCCCCCCCCCCCATCACTGAGCCAGGATTGGAAATTTCTAGCCACCCCGGGTGTGGGCTTTATAAAAAAAAACAAAAAAATTAAAAATCAAAATAGACCCCACCCCCATCACAGAGCCAGGATTGGAAATTTCTAGCCACCCCGGGGGTGGGCTTTATAAAAAAAAAAAAAATAAAAAAAATCACAACAGACCCCCCCCCCATCACTGAGCCAGGATTGGAACTTTCTAGCCACCCCGGGTGTGGGCTTTATAAAACAAACAAAAAAAAAAATCATAACAGACCCCCCCCCCCCCCCCCCCCCCCCATCACTGAGCCAGGATTGGACATTTCTAGCCACCCCGGGTGTGGGCTTTATAAAAAAAATAATAAAATTATTTAAAAAAAAAAATAAAAAAATCATAACAGTCCCCCCCCCCATTACTGAGCCAGGATTGGAAATGACTAGCCACCCCTGGTGTGGGCTTGATAAAAAAAAAATAATAATAAAAACTCATAACAGACCCCCCCCCCATCACAGAGCCAGGATTGGAAATTTCTAGCCACCCCGGGGGTGGGCTTTATAAAAAACAAAAAAAAAATATTTAAAAAAAAAATAAAAAAAAATCATAAAAGACCCCCCCCCCACCACTGAGCCAGGAATGGAAATTTCTAGCCACCCCGGGTGTGGGCTTTATAAAAAAAAATAAATAAAAAAATCATAACAGACCCCACCCCCATCACTGAGCCAGGATTGGAAATTTCTAGCCACCCCGGGTGTGGGCTTTATAAAACAAAAAAAACAAAAAAAATCATAACAGACCCCACCCCCATCACTGAGCCAGGATTGGAAATTTCTAGCCACCCGGGTGTGGGCTTCATAAAAAAAAAAAAAAAAAAAATCATAACAGACCCCCCCCCCATCACTGAGCCAGGATTGGAAATTTCTAGCCACCCCGGGTGTGTGCTTTATAAAAAAAAAAAAAAAAATTAAAAATCAAAATAGACCCCACCCCCATCACAGAGCCAGGATTGGAAATTTCTAGCCACCCCGGGGGTGGGCTTTATAAAAAAAAATAAAATAAAAAAAATCACAACAGACCCCCCCCCCCCATCACTGAGCCAGGATTGGAACTTTCTAGCCACCCCGGGTGTGGGCTTTATAAAAAAAAAAAAAAAAAAAAATCATAACAGACCCCCCCCCCCACCCCCATCACTGAGCCAGGATTGGAAATTTCTAGCCACCCCTGGTGTGGGCTTTATAAAAAAATAATAAAAAAAACAAATTCATAACAGACCCCCCCCCCCATTACTGAGCCAGGATTGGAAATGACTAGCCAACCCGGGTGTGGGCTTGAGAAAAAAAAAAAAAAAAAAAAAAATCATAACAGACCCCCCCCCCCCCCATCACAGCGCCAGGATTGGAAATTTCTAGCCACCCCGGGGGTGGGCTTTATAAAAAAAAAATAAAATAAAAAATCACAACAGACCCCCCCCCCCCCCATAACTGAGGCAGGATTGGAAATTTCTAGCCACCCCGGGTGTGGGCTTTATAAAAAAAATAATAAAATTATTTAAAAAAAAAATTAAAAAAATCATAACAGACCCCCCCCCCCCCATCACTGAGCCAGGATTGGAAATTTCTAGCCACCCCGGGTGTGGGCTTTATAAAAAAAAAAATAAAAAAAAATCATAACAGACCCCACCCCCATCACTGAGCCAGGATTGGAAATTTCTAGCCACCCAGGTGTGGGCTTTATAAAAAAAAATAAAAAAAAAATCATAACAGACCCCCCCCCCCCCATCACTGAGCCAGGATTGGAAATTTCTAGCCACCCCGGGTGTGGGCTTTATAAAAAAAAATAAAAATAAAAAATCATAACAGACCCCACCCCCATCACTGAGTCAGGATCGGAAATTTCTAGCCACCCCGGGTGTGGGCGTTTTAAAAAAAAAAATAAAAAAATTAAAAATCATAACAGACCCCACCCCCATCACAGAGCCAGGATTGGAAATTTCTAGCCACCCCGGGTGTGGGCTTTATAAAAAAAAAAAATTAAAAAAATCACAACAGACCCCCCCCCACCCCCATCACTGAGCCAGGATTGGAAATTTCTAGCCACCCCGGGTGTGGGCTTTATAAAAAAATAATAAAAAAAACAAATTCATAACAGACCCCCCCATTACTGAGCCAGGATTGGAAATGACTAGCCACCCCTGGTGTGGGCTTGATAAAAAAAAAAATAATAATAAAAAATCATAACAGACCCCCCCCCCCCCATCACTGAGGCAGGATTGGAAATTTCTAGCCACCCCGGGTGTGGGCTTTATAAAAAAAAATATATATATTTTTAAAAAAAAAATAAAAAAAATAATAACAGACCCCCGCCCATCACTGAGCCAGGATTGGAAATTTATAGCCACCCCGGGTGTGGGCTTTATAAAAAAAAAAATAAAAAAAAATCATAACAGACCCCACCCCCATCACTTAGCCAGGATTGGAAATTTCTAGCCACCCGGGTGTGGGCTTTATAAAAAAAAAAAAAAAAAAATCATAACAGACCCCCCCCTCATCACTGAGCCAGGATTGGAAATTTCTAGCCACCCCGGGTGTGGGCTTTATAAAAAAAAAAAAAAAAAAAAAAATCATAACAGACACAACCCCCATCACTGAGCCAGGATCGGAAATTTCTAGCCACCCCGGGTGTGGGCTTTATAAAAAAAAAATTAAAAAATTAAAAATCAAAATAGACCCCACCCCCATCACAGAGCCAGGATTGGAAATTTCTAGCCACCCCGGGGGTGGGCTTTATAAAAAAAAATAAAAAAATAAAAATTCATAACAGACCCCCACCCATTACTGAGCCAGGATTGGAAATTTCTAGCCAACCCGGGAGTGGGCTTTATAAAAAAAAAAAAAAAAAAATGCTAACAAATCCCCCACCATCACTGAATCAGGATTGAAAATTTCTAGCCACCCCGGGTGTGGGCTTTATAAAAAAAAATAAAAAATAAAAAAATCATAACACACCCCACCCCCATCACTGAGCCAGGATTGGAAATTTCTAGCCACCCCGGGTGTGGGTTTTATAAACAAATATAAAAAAATAAAAAATCATAACAGACCCCACCCCCATCACAGAGTCAGGATTGGATATTTCTAGCCAACCCGGGGGTGGGCTTTATAAAAAAATAATAAAAAAAACAAATTCATAACAGACCCAACCCCCATCACTGAGCCAGGATCGGAAATTTCTAGCCACCCCGGGTGTGGGCTTGATAAACAAAATAATAAAATTATTTTAAAAAAAAATTAAAAAAATCATAACAGACCCCCCCCCCATCACTGAGCCAGGATTGGAAATTTCTAGCCACCCCGGGTGTGGGCTTATAAAAAAAAAAAAAAAAAAAAATCATAACAGACCCCCCCCCCCCCCATCACTGAGCCAGGATTGGAAATTTCTAGCCACCCCGGGTGTGGGCTTTATAAAAAAAATAATAAAATTATTTAAAAAAAAAATAAAAAAAATAATAACAGACCCCCGCCCATCACTGAGCCAGGATTGGAAATTTCTAGCCACCCCGGGTGTGGGCTTGATAAAAAAAATAATAAAAAAAACAAATTCATTACAGACCCCCCCCATTACTGAGCCAGGATTGGAAATGACTAGCCACCCCGGGTGTGGGCTTTATAAAAAAAAAAAAAAAAAATTGATAACAAATCCCCCACCATCACTGAATCAGGATTGAAAATTTCTAGCCACCCCGGGTGTGGGTTTTATAAACAAATATAAAAAAATAAAAAATCATAACAGACCCCACCCCCATCACAGAGTCAGGATTGGATATTTCTAGCCAACCCGGGGGTGGGCTTTATAAAAAAATAATAAAAAAAACAAATTCATAACAGACCCAACCCCCATCACTGAGCCAGGATCGGAAATTTCTAGCCACCCCGGGTGTGGGCTTGATAAACAAAATAATAAAATTATTTAAAAAAAAAAATAAAAAAATCATAACAGACCCCCCCCCATCACTGAGCCAGGATTGGAAATTTCTAGCCACCCCGGGTGTGGGCTTTATACAAAAAATAATAAAATTAAAAAAAATAATAAATTAAAAAATAAAAATTCATAACAGACCCCCACCCCATCACTGAGCCAGGATTGGAAATTTCTAGCCACCCCGGGTGTGGGCTTTATAAAAAAAAAAAAAAAAAAAAATCATAACAGACCCCCCCCCCCCCCCCCCATCACTGAGCCAGGATTGGAAATTTCTAGCCACCCCGGGTGTGGGCTTTATAAAAAAAATATAAAAAAATAAAATCACAACAGACCCCCCCCCCCCATCACTGAGACAGGATTGGAAATTTCTAGCCACCCCGGATGTGGGCTTTATAAAAAAAATAATAAAATTATTTAAAAAAAAAAAAAAAAAAATCATAACAGACCCCCCCCCATCACTGAGCCAGGATTGGAAATTTCTAGCCACCCCGGGTGTGGGCTTTATAAAAAATAAAAAAAATAAAAATCATAACAGACCCCACCCCCCCCCCCCCCATCACAGAGCCAGGATTGGAAATTTCTAGCCAGCCCGGGTGTGGGCTTTATAAAAAATAAAAAAAATAAAAATCATAACAGACCCCACCCCCATCACTGAGCCAGGATTGGAAATTTCTAGCCACCCGGGTGTGGGCTTTATAAAAAAAAAAAAAAAAAAAAATCATAACAGACCCCCCCCCCATCACTGAGCCAGGATTGGAAATTTCTAGCCACCCCGGGGGTGGGCTTTATAAAAAAAAAAAAAAAAAAAATCACAACAGACCCCCCCCCCCATCACTGAGGCAGGATTGGAAATTTGTAGCCACCCCAGGTGTGGGCTTTATAAAAAAAATAATAAAATTATTTAAAAAAATAAATAAAAAAATCATAAAATACCCCCTCCCATCACTGAGCCAGGATTGGAAATTTCTAGCCACCCCTGGTGTGGGCTTTATAAAAAAATAATAAAAAAAACAAATTCATAACAGACCCCCCCCCATTACTGAGCCAGGATTGGAAATGACTAGCCACCCCGGGTGTGGGCTTGAGAAAAAAAAAAAAAAAAAAAAAATCATAACAGACCCCCCCCCCCATCACAGAGCCAAGATTGGAAATTTTTAGCCAACCCGGGGGTGGGCTTTATAAAAAAAATAATAAAATTTAAAAAAAAAAAAATTTAAAAAATCATAACAGACCCCCCCCATCACTGAGCCAGGATTGGAAATTTCTAGCCACCCCGGGTGTGGGCTTTATAAAAAAAAAAAAAAAAAAAAAATCATAACAGACCCCCCCCCTACCCCCATCACTGAGCCATGATTGGAAATTTCTAGCCACCCCGGGTGTGGGCTTTATAAAAATAAAAAAAAAATAAAATATCACAACAGACCCCCCCCCCCCCCCCCCCCCCCCCCAATCACTGAGGCAGGATTGGAAATTTCTAGCCACCCCGGGTGTGGGCTTTATAAAAAAAATAATAAAATTATTTTAAAAAAAAATTAAAAAAATCATAACAGACCCCCCCCCCCCATCACTGAGCCAGGATTGGAAATTTCTAGCCACCCCGGGTGTGGGCTTTATATAAAAAAAAAAAAAAATCATAATAGACCCCACCCCCATCACTGAGCCAGGATTGGAAATTTCTAGCCACCCGGGTGTGGGCTTTATAAAAAAAATTAAAAAAAATCATAACAGACCCCCCCCCCCATCACTGAGCCAGGATTGGAAATTTCTAGCCACCCCGGGTGTGGGCTTTATAAAAAAAAAAAAAATAAAAATCATAACAGACCCCACCCCCATCACAGAGCCAGGATTGGAAATTTCTAGCCACCCCGGGTGTGGGCTTTATAAAAAAAAAAAAAAAAAAAAAATCATAACAGACCCCCCCCTACCCCCATCACTGAGCCATGATTGGAAATTTCTAGCCACCCCGGGTGTGGGCTTTATAAAAAAATAATAAAAAAAACAAATTCATAACAGACCCCCCCCATTACTGAGCCAGGATTGGAAATGACTAGCCACCCCGGGTGTGGGCTTGATAAAAAAAAAATAATAATAAAAAATCATAACAGACCCCCCCCCCCCCCATCACAGAGCCAGGATTGGAAATTTCTAGCCACCCCGGGGGTGGGCTTTATAAAAAAATAAAAAAAAATAAAAAAACACAACAGACCCCCCCCCCCCATCACTGAGGCAGGATTGGAAATTTCTAGCCACCCCCGGGTGTGGGCTTTATAAAAAAAATAATAAAATTATTTAAAAAATTTTTTTTAAAAATCATAACAGACCCCCCCCCCCATCACTGAGCCAAGATTGGAAATTTCTAGCCACCCGGGTGTGGGCTTTATAAAAAAAAAAAAAAAAAACATAACAGACCCCCCCCCCATCACTGAGCCAGGATTGGAACTTTCTAGCCACCCCAGGTGTGGGCTTTATAAAAAAAATAATAATAATAATAATAACAGACCCCCCCCCCCCCATCACTGAGCCAGGATTGGAAATTTCTAGCCACCCCGGGTGTGGGGTTTATAAAAAAAAAATAAAAATAAAAAATCATAACAGACCCCGACCCCATCACTGAGCCAGGATCGGAAATTTCTAGACACCCCGGGGGTGGGCTTTATAAAGAAAAATAAAATTAAAAAAAATCACAACAGACCCCCCCCCATCACTGAGCCAGGATTGGAACTTTCTAGCCACCCCGGGTGTGGGCTTAATAAAAAAAAAAAAAAAAAAAATCATAACAGACCCCCCCACCCGCATCACTGAGCCAGGATTGGAAATTTCTAGCCACCCCGGGTGTGGGCTTTATAAAAAAAAAAAAAAAAAAAATCATAACAGACCCCACCCCCATCACTGAGCCAGGATTGGACATTTCTAGCCACCTGGGTGTGGGCTTTATAAAAAAAAAAAAAAAAAAATCATAACAGACCCCCCCACCCCCCTTCACTGAGCCAGGATTGGAAATTTCTAGCCACCCCGGGTGTGGGCTTTATAAAAAAAAAATAAATAAAAAAAATCATAATAGACCCCACCCCCATCACTGAGCCAGGATCGGAAATTTCTAGCCACCCCGGGTCTGGGCTTTATAAAAAAAAAATTAAAAAATTAAAAATCATAACAGACCCCACCCCCATCACAGAGCCAGGATTGGAAATTTCTAGCCACACCGGGGGTGGGCTTTATAAAAAAAAAAATAATAAAATAAAATCACAACAGACCCCCCCCCATCACTGCGCAAGGATTGGAAATTTCTAGCCACCCCGGGTGTGGGCTTTATAAAAAAAAAATGAAAAAAAAAAATTCATAACAGACCCCCCCCATTACTGAGCCAGGATTGGAAATGTCTAGCCACCCCGGGTGTGGGCTTTATAAAAAAAAAAAAAAAAATCATAACAGACCCCCCCCACCCCCATCACTGAGCCAGGATTGGAAATTTCTAGCCACCCCGGGTGTGGGCTTTATAAAAAATTAATTAAAAAAACAAATTCATAGCAGACCCCCCCCCATTACTGAGCCAGGATTGGAAATGACTAGCCACCCCGGGTGTGGAATTGATTAAAAAAAAATAATAATAAAAAATCATAACAGACCCCCCCCCCCCCCCCCCTATCACAGAGCCAGGATTGGATATTTCTAGCCACCCCGGGGGTGGGCTTTATAAAAAAATTAAAAAAATAAAAAATCACAACAGACCCCCCCCCCGTCACTTTGGCAGGATTTGAAATTTCTAGCCACCCCGGGGGTGGGCTTTATAAAAAAATTAAAAAAATAAAAAATCACAACAGACCCCCCCCCCATCACTGAGCCAGGATTGGAAATTTCTAGCCACCCCGGGTGTGGGCTTTATAAAAAAAAAATGAAAAAAAAAAAATTCATAACAGACCCCCCCCATTACTGAGCCAGGATTGGAAATGTCTAGCCACCCCGGGTGTGGGCTTTATAAAAAAAAAAAAAAAAAAAAAAAAATCACAACAGACCCCCCCCCCAATCACTGAGGCAGGATTGGAAATTTCTAGCCACCTCGGGTGTGGGCTTTATACAAAAAATAATAAAATAAAAAAAAATAAAAAATAAAAAAATAAAAATTCATAACAGACCCCCACCCATCACTGAGCCAGGATTGGAAATTTCTAGCCTCCTCTGGTGTGGGCTTTATAAAAAAAAAATTAAAAAAAATCATAACAGACCCCCCCCCCACCCCCATCACTGAGCCAGGATTGGAAATTTCTAGCCACCTCTGGTGTGGGCTTTATAAAAAAATAATAAAAAAAACAAATTCATAACAGACCCCCCCCATTACTGAGCCAGGATTGGAAATGTCTAGCCACCCCGGGTGTGGGCTTGATAAAAAAAAAATAATAATAAAAAATCATAACAGACAACCCCCCCATCACAGAGCCAGGATTGGAAATTTCTAGCCACCCCGGGGGTGGGCTTTATAAAAAAAAAAATATAAAAAAAAATAACAACAGACCCCCCCCCCCATCACTGAGGCAGGATTGGAAATTTCTAGCCAACCCGGGTGTGGGCTTTATAAACAAATATAAAAAAATAAAAAATCATAACAGACCCCACCCCCATCACAGTCAGGATTGGAAATTTCTAGCCACCCCGGGGGTGGGCTTTATAAAAATAAAAATAAAAATAAAAAATCACAACAGACCCCCCCCCCCCCCATTACTGAGCCAGGGTTGGAACTTTCTAGCCACCCCGGATGTGGGCTTGATAAAAAAAATAAAATAATAAAAAATCATAACAGACCCCCCCCCCCCCCCCCCATCACAGAGCCAGGATTGGAAATTTCTAGCCACCCCGGGGGTGGGCTTTATAAAGAAAAATAAAAAAAATAAAATCACAACAGACCCCCCCCCCATCACTGAGACAGGATTGGAAATGTCTAGCCACCCCGGGGGTGGGCTTTATAAACAAAAACAAAAAAAAAAAAAAAAAATTCATAACAGACCCCCCCCCCCCATCACAGAGCCAGGATTGGAAATTTCTAGCCACCCCGGGGGTGGGCTTTATAAAAAAAAATATATTAAAAAAAATAACAACAGACCCCCCCCATCACTGAGGCAGGATTGGACATTTCTAGCCAACCCGGGTGTGGGCTTTATAAACAAATATAAAAAAATAAAAAATCATAACAGACCCCACCCCCATCACAGAGTCAGGATTGGAAATTTCTAGCCACCCCGGGGGTGGGCTTTATAAAAAATAAAAAAAATAAAAAAAATCACAACAGACCCCCCCCCCCCATCACTGAGCCAGGATTGGAAATTTCTAGCCAACCCGGGTGTGGGCTTTATAAAAAAAAAAAAAAAAAAAAAAAAATCACAACAGACCCCCCCCCCCCATCACTGAGCCAGGATTGGAACTTTCTAGCCACCCAGGGTGTGGGCTTTATAAAAAAAAATATTAAAAAAAATTATAACAGACCCCCCCCCACCCCCATCACTGAGCCAGGATTGGAAATTTCTAGCCACCCCGGGGGTGGGCTTTATAAAAAATAAAAAAAAAAATAAAAATTCATAACAGACCCCCCCCATTATTGAGCCAGGATTGGAAATGTCTAGCCACCCCGGGTGTGGGCGTGATAAAAAAATAAAATAATAAAAAATCATAACAGACCCCCCCCCCCCCCATCACAGAGCCAGGATTGGAAATTTCTAGCCACCCCGGGGGTGGGCTTTATATAAAAAAAAACATAATAATAAAATCACAACAGACCGACCCCCCCATCACTGAGACAGGATTGGAAATTTCTAGCCACCCCGGGGGAGGGCTTTATAAAAAAAAAAAAATAAATAAAATCACAACAGACCCCCCCCCCCCCCCCCCCCCATCACTGAGACAGGATTGGAAATTTCTAGCCATCCCGGGGGTGGGCTTTATAAAAAAAAAAATATAAAAAAAAATAACAACAGACCCCCCCCCCTCCCATCAATGAGGCAGGATTGGAAATTTCTAGCCACCCCGGGGGTGGGCTTTATAAAAAAATAATAAAAAAAACAAATTCATAACAGACCCCCCCCATTACTGAGCCAGGATTGGAAATGTCTAGCCACCCCGGGTGTGGGCTTGATAAAAAAAATAAAATAATAAAAAATCATAACAGACCCCCCCCCCCATCACAGAGCCAGGATTGAAAATGTCTAGCCACCCCGGGGGTGGGCTTTATAAAAAAATATATATAAAGAAAAATAACAACAGACCCCCCCCCCCATCACTGAGGCAGGATTGGAAATTTCTAGCCAACCCGGGTGTGGGCTTTATAAACAAATATAAAAAAATAAAAAATCATAACAGACCCCACCCCCATCACAGAGTCAGGATTTGAAATTTCTAGCCACCCCGGGGGTGGGCTTTATAAAAAAAAAAAAAAAAAAAAAAAATCACAACAGACCCCCCCCCCCCCCCCATCACTGAGCCAGGATTGGAACTTTCTAGCCACCCCGGGTGTGGGCTTTATAAAAAATAAAAAAAATAAAAATCATAACAGACCCCCCCCCACCCCCATCACTGAGCCAGGATTGGAAATTTCTAGCCACCCCGGGGTTGGGCTTTATAAAAAAATAATTAAAAAAACAAATTCATAACAGACCCCCCCATTACTGAGCCAGGATTGGAAATGTCTAGCCACCCCGGGTGTGGGCTTGATAAAAAAAATAAAATAATAAAAAATCATAACAGACAACCCCCCCCCATCACAGAGCCAGGATTGGAAATTTCTAGCCACCCCGGGGGTGGGCTTTATAAAAAAAAATATATTAAAAAAAATAACAACAGACCCCCCCCCCCATCACTGAGGCAGGATTGGAAATTTCTAGCCAACCCGGGTGTGGGCTTTATAAACAAATATAAAAAAATAAAAAATCATAACAGACCCCACCCCCATCACAGAGTCAGGATTGGAAATTTCTAGCCACCCGGGGGTGGGCTTTATAAAAAAAAAAAATAATAATAAAAATCACAACAGACCCCCCCCCCCATCACTGAGCCAGGATTGGAACTTTCTAGCCACCCCGGGTGTGGGCTTTATAAAAAAAAATATTTAAAAAAAAAATAACAGACCCCCCCCCACCCCCATCACTGAGCCAGGATTGGAAATTTCTAGCCACCCCGGGGGTGGGCTTTGTAAAAAAATAATAAAAAAAACAAATTCATAACAGACCCCCCCCCCCATTACTGAGCCAGGATTGGAAATGTCTAGCCACCCCGGGGGTGGGCTTTATAAAAAAATAAAAAATAAATAAAATCACAACAGACCCCCCCCCCCCCCCCCCATCACTGAGACCGGATTGGAAATTTCTAGCCACCCCGGGTGTGGGCTTTATAAAAAAAAATAATAAAATTATTTAAAAAAAAAATTTAAAAAATCATAACAGACCCCCCCCCCCATCACTGAGCCAGGATTGGAAATTTCTAGCCACCCCGGGTGTGGGCTTTATAAACAAATATAAAAAAATAAAAAATCATAACAGACCCCCCCCCCCCATCACTGAGCCAGGATTGGAAATTTCTAGCCACCCCGGGTGTGGGCTTTATAAAAAAATAAATAAATAAAAAAATCATAACAGACCCAACCCCCATCACTGAGCCAGGATCGGAAATTTCTAGCCACCCCGGGTGTGGGCTTTATAAAACAAACAAAAAAAAAAAATCATAACAGACCCCACCCCCATCACTGAGCCAGGATTGGAAATTTCTAGCCACCCGGGTGTGGGCTTTAAAAAAAAAAAAAAAAAAAATCATAACAGACCCCCCCCCCCATCACTGAGCCAGGATTGGAAATTTCTAGCCACCCCGGGTGTGGGCTTTATAAAAAAATAAAAAAATAAAAAAATCATAACAGACCCAACCCCCATCACTGAGCCAGGATCGGAAATTTCTAGCCACCCCGGGTGTGGGCTTTATAAAAATAAAAAAAAATAAAAAAATCACAACAGACCCCCCCCCCCCCATCACTGAGCCAGGATTGGAACTTTCTAGCCACCCCGGGTGTGGGCTTTATAAAAAAAAATAAAAATAAAAATCATAACAGACCCCCCCCCCCACCCCCATCACTGAGCCAGGATTGGAAATTTCTAGCCACCCCGGGTGTGGGCTTTATAAAAAAATAATTAAAAAAACAAAATCATAGCAGACCCCCCCCCCCATCACTGAGACAGGATTGGAAATTTCTAGCCACCCCGGGTGTGGGCTTTATAAAAAATAAAAAATAAAAAATCATAACAGACCCCACCCCCATCACTGAGCCAGGATTGGAAATTTCTAGCCACCCCGGGTGTGGGCTTTATAAAACAAAAAAAAACAAAAAATCATAACAGACCCCACCCCCATCACTGAGCCAGGATTGGAAATTTCTAGCCACCCGGGTGTGGGCTTTATAAAAAAAAAAAAAAAAATCATAACAGACCCCCCCCCCCATAACTGAGCCAGGATTGGAAATTTCTAGCCACCCCGGGTGTGGGCTTTATAAAAAAAAAATAAAAAAAAAATCATAACAGACCCCCCCCCCACCCCCATCACTGAGCCAGGATTGGACATTTCTAGCCACCCCGGGTGTGGGCTTTATAAAAAAATAATTAAAAAAACAAATTCATAACAGACCCCCCCCCCCCCATTACGAGCCAGGATTGGAAATGACTAGCCACCCCGGGTGTGGGCTTGAGAAAAAAAAAAAAAAAAAAAAAAAAAATCATAACAGACCCCCCCACCCATCACAGAGCCAGGATTGGAAATTTCTAGCCACCCCGGGGTTGGGCTTTATAAAAAAAAAAAAAAAAAAAATCATAACAGACCCCCCCCCCCCATCACTGAGCCAGGATTGGAAATTTCTAGCCACCCCGGGTGTGGGCTTTATAAAAAAAAAATAAAACTAAAAAATCATAACAGACCCCACCCCCATCACTGAGCCAGGATCGGAAATTTCTAGCCACCCCGGGTGTGGGCTTTATAAAAAATAAATAAAAAAAATAAAAATCATAACAGACCCCACCCCCATCACAGAGCCAGGATTGGAAATTTCTAGCCACCCCGGGGATGGGCTTTATAAAAAAAAAAAAAAAAAAAATCATAACAGACCCCCCCCGACCCCCATCACTGAGCCAGGATTGGAAATGACTAGCCACCCTGGGTGTGGGCTTGATAAAAAAAAAAAAATAAAAAAAAAATCACAACAGACCCCCCCCCCCCCCCATCACTGAGGCAGGATTGGAAATTTCTAGCCACCCCGGGTGTGGGCTTTATAAAAAAAATAATAAAATTATATAAAAAAAAAAATTAAAAAATCATAACAGACCCCCCCCCCATCACTGAGCCAGGATTGGAAATTTCTAGCCACCCCGGGTGTGGGGTTTATAAAAAAAAAATAAAAATAAAAAATCATAACAGACCCCGACCCCATCACTGAGCCAGGATCGGAAATTTCTAGACACCCCTGGGGTGGGCTTTATAAAGAAAAAAAAAAGAAAAAAAAATCACAACAGACCCCCCCCTATCACTGAGCCAGGATTGGAACTTTCTAGCCACCCCGGGTGTGGGCTTTATAAAAAAAAATAAAAAAAAAATCATAACAGACCCCACCCCCATCACTGAGCCAGGATTGGACATTTCTAACCACCTGGGTGTGGGCTTTATAAAAAAAAAAAAAAGAAAATCATAACAGACCCCCCCACCCCCCCTTCACTGAGCCAGGATTGGAAATTTCTAGCCACCCCGGGTGTGGGCTTTATAAAAAAAAAATAAAAATAAAAAATCATAACAGACCCCACCCCCATCACTGAGCCAGGATCGGAAATCTCTAGCCACCCCGGGTCTGGGCTTTATAAAAAAAAAATTAAAAAATTAAAAATCATAACAGACCCCACCCCCATCACAGAGCCAGGATTGGAAATTTCTAGCCACCCCGGGGATGGGCTTTATAAAAAAAAAATAAATAAAATAAAATCACAACAGACCCCCCCCCATTACTGAGCCAGGATTGGAAATGACTAGCCACCCCGGGTGTGGGCTTGATAAAAAAAAATAATAATAAAAAATCATAACAGACCCCCCCCCCCCCCCCCCCCCCCATCACAGAGCCAGGATTGGAAATTTCTAGCCACCCCGGGGGTGGGCTTTATAAAAAAATAAAAAAAATAAAAAATCACAACAGACCCCCCCCCCCCCATCACTGAGCCAGGATTGGAAATTTCTAGCCACCCCGGGTGTGGGCTTTATAAAAAAAAAAAGAAAAAAAAAAATTCATAACAGACCCCCCCCATTACTGAGCCAGGATTGGAAATGTCTAGCCACCCCGGGTGTGGGCTTTATAAAAAAAAAAAAAAAATCATAACAGACCCCCCCCACCCCCATCACTGAGCCAGGATTGGAAATTTCTAGCCACGCCGGGTGTGGGCTTTATAAAAAAAATAATTAAAAAAACAAATTCATAACAGACCCCCCCCCATTACTGAGCCAGGATTGGAAATGACTAGCCACCCCGGGTGTGGGCTTGATAAAAAAAAAATAATAATAAAAAATCATAACAGACCCCCCCCCCCCCCCTATCACAGAGCCAGGATTGGAAATTTCTAGCCACCCCGGGGGTGGGCTTTATAAAAAAAAAAAAAAAAAAAAAAAATCACAACAGACCCCCCCCCCCATCACTGAGGCAGGATTTTAAATTTCTAGCCACCCCGGATGTGGGCTTTATAAAAAAAAAAAAAAAATTATATTTAAAAAAAATTAAAAAAATCATAACAGACCCCCCCCCCATCACTGAGCCAGGATTGGAAATTTCTAGCCACCCCGGGTGTGGGCTTTATAAAAAAAAAATGAAAAAAAAAAATTCATAACAGACCCCCCCCCCCCATCACAGAGCCAGGATTGGAAATTTCTAGCCACCTCGGGTGTGGGCTTTATACAAAAAATAATAAAATAAAAAAAATAAATAAATAAAAAAATAAAAATTCATAACAGACCCCCACCCATCACTGAGCCAGTATTGGAAATTTCTAGCCACCTCTGGTGTGGGCTTTATAAAATAAAAAAATAAAAAATCATAACAGACCCCAACCCCATCACTGAGCCAGGATTGTAAATTTCTAGCCACCCGGGTGTGGGCTTTATAAAAAAAAAAAAAAAAAATCATAACAGACCCCCCCCCCAATCACTGAGCCAGGATTGGAAATTTCTAGCCACCCCGGGGTTGGGCTTTATAAAAAAAAAAAAAATAAAAATCATAACAGACCCCACCCCCATCACTGAGCCAGGATTGGAAATTTTTAGCCACCCCGGGTGTGGGCTTTATAAAAATAAAAAATAATAAATAAATAAAAATTCATAAAAGACCCCCCCCCCATCACAGAGCCAGGATTGGAAATTTCTAGCCACCCCGGGGGTGGGCTTTATAAAAAAAAATAATAATAAAAAAAAAATTAAATAAAAAAATAAAAATTCATAACAGACCCCCACCCATTACTGAGCCAGGATTGGAAATTTCTAGCCAACCCGGGTGTGGGCTTTATGAAAAAAAAAAAAAAAATAAAATAAAAACAAATCCCCCACCTCACTGAATCAGGATTGGAAATTTCTAGCCACCCCGGGTGTGGGCTTTATAAAAAAAAAAAAAAAAAAAAAATCATAACAGACCCCACCCCCATCACTGAGACAGGATTGGAAATTTCTAGCCACCTGGGTGTGGGCTTTATATAAAAAAAATAAAAAAAAAATCATAACAGACCCCCCCCCCCCATCGCTGAGCCAGGATTGGAAATTTCTAGCCAACCCGGGTGTGGGCTTTATAAAATAAAATAAAAAATAAAAAATCATAACAGACCCCCCACCCCCATCACTGAGGCAGGATTGGAAATTTCTAGCCAACCCGGGTGTGGGCTTTATAAAAAAATAATAAAAAAAACAAATTCATAACAGACCCCCCCCCCATTACTGAGCCAGGATTGGAAATGTCTAGCCAACCCGGGTGTGGGCTTGATAAAAAAAAAAATAAAATAAAAAATCATAACAGACAACCCCCCCCATCACAGAGCCAGGATTGGAAATTTCTAGCCAACCCGGGTGTGGGCTTTATAAAAAAAAATATTAAAAAAAATTATAACAGACCCCCCCCCCACCCCCATCACTGAGCCAGGATTGGAAATTTCTAGCCACCCCGGGGGTGGGCTTTATAAAAAAATAATGAAAAAAAACAAATTCATAACAGACCCCCCCCCCCCCCCCCATCACAGGGCCAGGATTGGAAATTTCTAGCCACCCCGGGGGTGGGCTTTATAAAAAAAAAAAAAAAAAAAAAAATCACAACAGACCCCCCCCCCCCCATCACTGAGACAGGATTGGAAATTTCTAGCCACCACGGGAGTGGGCTTTATAAAAAAATAAAAAATAAATAAAATCACAACAGACCCCCCCCCCCCCATCACTGAGACAGGATTGGAAATTTCTAGCCACCCTTGGTGTGGGCTTTATAAAAAAAATAATAAAATTATTTAAAAAAAAAATTAAAAAAATCATAACAGACCCCCACCCCCATCACTGAGCAAGGATTGGAAATGTCTAGCCACCCCGGGTATGGGCTTGATAAAAAAAATAAAATAATAAAAAATCATAACAGACAACCCCCCCCATCACAGAGCCAGGATTGGAAATTTCTAGCCACCCCGGGGTTGGGCTTTATAAAAAAAAATATATAAAAAAAAATAACAACAGACCCCCCCCCCCCCATCACTGAGGCAGGATTGGACATTTCTAGCCACCCCGGGGGTGGGCTTTATAAAAAAAAAATAAAAAAAAAAAATTCATAACAGACCCCCCCCCCATCACTGAGGCAGGATTGGAAATTTCTAGCCAACCCGGGTGTGGGCTTTATAAACAAATATAAAAAAATAAAAAAATCATAACAGACCCCACCCCCATCACAGAGTCAGGATTGGAAATTTCTAGCCACCCCGGGGGTGGGCTTTATAAAAAAAAAAAAAATAAAATAAAAACACAACAGACCCCCCCCCCCATCACTGAGACAGGATTGGAACTTTCTAGCCACCCCGGGTGTGGGCTTTATAAAAAAATAATTAAAAAAACAAATTCATAACAGACCCCCCCCCATTACTGAGCCAGGATTGGAAATGTCTAGCCACCCCGGGTGTGGGCTTGATAAAAAAAATAAAATAAAAAAAAATCATAACAGACAATCCCCCCCCATCACAGAGCCAGGATTGGAAATTTCTAGCCACCCCGGGGGTGGGCTATATAAAAAAAAAAAAAAAAAAAAAAAATCACAACAGACCCCCCCCCCCCCATCACTGAGCCAGGATTGGAACTTTCTAGCCACCCCGGGTGTGGGCTTTATAAAAAAATAATAAAAAAAACAAATTTATAACAGACCCCCCCCATTACTGAGCCAGGATTGGAAATGTCTAGCCAACCCGGGTGTGGGCTTGATAAAAAAAAAAATAAGATAAAAAATCATAACAGACAACCCCCCCCATCACAGAGCCAGGATTGGAAATTTCTAGCCAACCCGGGTGTGGGCTTTATAAAAAAAAATATTTAAAAAAATTATAACAGACCCCCCCCCCACCCCCATCACTGAGCCAGGATTGGAAATTTCTAGCCACCCCGGGGGTGGGCTTTATAAAAAAATAATGAAAAAAAACAAATTCATAACAGACCCCCCCCTTTACTGAGCCAGGATTGGAAATGTCTAGCCACCCCGGGTGTGGGCGTGATAAAAAAAATAAAATAATAAAAAATCATAACAGACCCCCCCCCCCCCCCCCCATCACAGAGCCAGGATTGGAAATTTTTAGCCACCCCGGGTGTGGGCTTTATAAAAATAAAAAATAATAAATAAATAAAAATTCATAAAAGACCCCCCCCCATCACAGAGCCAGGATTGGAAATTTCTAGCCACCCTGGGGGTGGGCTTTATAAAAAAAAATAATAATAAAAAAAAAATTAAATAAAAAAATAAAAATTCATAACAGACCCCCACCCATTACTGAGCCAGGATTGGAAATTTCTAGCCAACCCGGGTGTGGGCTTTATAAAAAAAAAAATAAAAAAAAAATAAAAACAAATCCCCCACCTCACTGAATCAGGATTGGAAATTTCTAGCCACCCCGGGTGTGGGCTTTATAAAAAAATAAAAAAAAAAAAATCATAACAGACCCCACCCCCATCACTGAGACAGGATTGGAAATTTCTAGCCACCTGGGTGTGGGCTTTATATAAAAAAAAAAAAAAAAAAATCATAACAGACCCCCCCCCCCCATCGCTGAGCCAGGATTGGAAATTTCTAGCCAACCCGGGTGTGGGCTTTATAAAATAAAATAAAAAATAAAAAATCATAACAGACCCCCCACCCCCATCACTGAGGCAGGATTGGAAATTTCTAGCCAACCCGGATGTGGGCTTTATAAAAAAATAATAAAAAAAACAAATTCATAACAGACCCCCCCCATTACTGAGCCAGGATTGGAAATGTCTAGCCAACCCGGGTGTGGGCTTGATAAAAAAAAAAATAAAATAAAAAATCATAACAGACAACCCCCCCCCCATCACAGAGCCAGGATTGGAAATTTCTAGCCAACCCGGGTGTGGGCTTTATAAAAAAAAATATTAAAAAAAATTATAACAGACCCCCCCCCACCCCCATCACTGAGCCAGGATTGGAAATTTCTAGCCACCCCGGGGGTGGGCTTTATAAAAAAATAATGAAAAAAAACAAATTCATAACAGACCCCCCCCTTTACTGAGCCAGGATTGGAAATGTCTAGCCACCCCGGGTGTGGGCGTGATAAAAAAAAAAAAATAATAAAAAATCATAACAGACCCCCCCCCCCCCCCCCATCACAGGGCCAGGATTGGAAATTTCTAGCCACCCCGGGGGTGAGCTTTATAAAAAAAAAAAAAAAAAAAAAAATCACAACAGACCCCCCCCCCCCCCATCACTGAGACAGGATTGGAAATTTCTAGCCACCACGGGAGTGGGCTTTATAAAAAAATAAAAAATAAATAAAATCACAACAGACCCCCCCCCCCCCCCATCACTGAGACAGGATTGGAAATTTCTAGCCACCCTTGGTGTGGGCTTTATAAAAAAAAATAATAAAATTATTTAAAAAAAAAAATAAAAAAATCATAACAGACCCCCACCCCCATCACTGAGCAAGGATTGGAAATGTCTAGCCACCCCGGGTATGGGCTTGATAAAAAAAATAAAATAATAAAAAATCATAACAGACAACCCCCCCCATCACAGAGCCAGGATTGGAAATTTCTAGCCACCCCGGGGTTGGGCTTTATAAAAAAAAATATATTAAAAAAAATAACAACAGACCCCCCCCCCCCCATCACTGAGGCAGGATTGGACATTTCTAGCCACCCCGGGGGTGGGCTTTATAAAAAACAAATAAAAAAAACAAATTCATAACAGACCCCCCCCCATTACTGAGCCAGGATTGGAAATGTCTAGCCACCCCGGGTGTGGGCGTGATAAAAAAAAAATAATAATAAAAAATCATAACAGACCCCCCCCCCCCCCCCCCCCCCATCACAGAGCCAGGATTGGAAATTTCTAGCCAACCGGGGGTGGGCTTTATAAACAAATATAAAAAAATAAAAAAATCATAACAGACCCCACCCCCATCACAGAGTCAGGATTGGAAATTTCTAGCCACCCCGGGGGTGGGCTTTATAAAAAAAAATAAAATAAAATAAAAACACAACAGACCCCCCCCCCCATCACTGAGCCAGGATTGGAACTTTCTAGCCACCCCGGGGTTGGGCTTTATAAAAAAATAATTAAAAAAACAAATTCATAACAGACCCCCCCCCCATTACTGAGCCAGGATTGGAAATGTCTAGCCACCCCGGGTGTGGGCTTGATAAAAAAAATAAAATAAAAAAAATCATAACAGACAACCCCCCCCCCATCACAGAGCCAGGATTGGAAATTTCTAGCCACCCCGGGGGTGGGCTATATAAAAAAAAAAAAAAAAAAAAAAAATCACAACAGACCCCCCCCCCCCCCATCACTGAGCCAGGATTGGAACTTTCTAGCCACCCCGGGTGTGGGCTTTATAAAAAAATAATAAAAAAAACAAATTCATAACAGACCCCCCCCATTACTGAGCCAGGATTGGAAATGTCTAGCCAACCCGGGTGTGGGCTTGATAAAAAAAAAAATAAAATAAAAAATCATAACAGACAACCCCCCCCATCACAGAGCCAGGATTGGAAATTTCTAGCCAACCCGGGTGTGGGCTTTATAAAAAAAAATATTAAAAAAAATTATAACAGACCCCCCCCCCACCCCCATCACTGAGCCAGGATTGGAAATTTCTAGCCACCCCGGGGGTGGGCTTTATAAAAAAATAATGAAAAAAAACAAATTCATAACAGACCCCCCCCTTTACTGAGCCAGGATTGGAAATGTCTAGCCACCCCGGGTGTGGGCGTGATAAAAAAAATAAAATAATAAAAAATCATAACAGACCCCCCCCCCCCCCCCCCATCACAGAGCCAGGATTGGAAATTTCTAGCCACCCCGGGGGTGGGCTTTATAAAAAAAAAAATTAAAAAAAAAATCACAACAGACCCCCCCCCCATCACTGAGACAGGATTGGAAATTTCTAGCCACCCCGGGTATGGGCTTGATAAAAAAAATAAAATAATAAAAAATCATAACAGACAACCCCCCCCATCACAGAGCCAGGATTGGAAATTTCTAGCCACCCCGGGGGTGGGCTTTATAAAAAAAAATATTAAAAAAAATTATAACAGACCCCCCCCCACCCCCATCACTGAGCCAGGATTGGAAATTTCTAGCCACCCCGGGGGTGGGCTTTATAAAAAAATAATAAAAAAAACAAATTCATAACAGACCCCCCCCATTACTGAGCCAGGATTGGAAATGTCTAGCCACCCCGGGTGTGGGCGTGATAAAAAAAAAAAAAAAAAAAAAAATCATAACAGACCCCCCCCCCCCCCCCCCCATCACAGAGCCAGGATTGGACATTTCTAGCCACCCCGGCGGTGGGCTTTATAAAAAAATAATAAAAAAAACAAATTCATAACAGACCCCCCCCATCACTGAGACAGGATTGGAAATTTCTAGCCACCCCGGGGATGGGCTTTATAAAAAAATAAAAAATAAATAAAATCACAACAGACCCCCCCCCCATCACTGAGACAGGATTGGAAATTTCTAGCCACCCCGGGTGTGGGCTTTATAAAAAATAAAAATAAAATTATTTAAAAAAAAATTTAAAAAAATCATAACAGACCCCCACCCCCATCACTGAGCCAGGATTGGAAATGTCTAGCCACCCCGGGGGTGGGCTTTATAAAAAAAAATAATAAAATTATTTTAAAAAAAAATTAAAAAAATCATAACAGACCCCCACCCCCATCACTGAGCCAGGATTGGAAATGTCTAGCCACCCCGGGTATGGGCTTGATAAAAAAAAAATAATAATAAAAAATCATAACAGACAACCCCCCCCATCACAGAGCCAGGATTGGAAATTTCTAGCCACCCCGGGGGTGGGCTTTATAAAAAAAAAAAAATAAATAAAAATAACAACAGACCCCCCCCCCCCCATCACTGAGGCAGGATTGGAAATTTCTAGCCACCCCGGGGGTGGGCTTTATAAAAAAATAATAAAAAAAACAAATTCATAACAGACCCCCCCCATTACTGAGCCAGGATTGGAAATGTCTAGCCACCCCGGGTGTGGGCTTGATAAGAAAAATAAAATAATAAAAAATCATAACAGACCCCCCCCCCCCCCCCCCCCCATCACAGAGCCAGGATTGGAAATTTCTAGCCACCCCGGGGATGGGCTTTATAAAAAAAAAAAATAATAATAAAATCACAACAGACCCCCCCCCCCATCACTGAGACAGGATTGGAAATTTCTAGCCACCCCGGGGATGGGCTTTATAAAAAAATAAAAAATAAATAAAATCGCAACAGACCCCCCCCCCCCCCCCCATCACTGAGACAGGATTGGAAATTTCTAGCCACCCCGGGTGTGGGCTTTATAAAAAAAAATAATAAAATTATTTTAAAAAAAAATTAAAAAAATGATAACAGACCCCCACCCCCATCACTGAGCCAGGATTGGAAATTTCTAGCCACCCCGGGTGTGGGCTTTATAAACAAATATAAAAAAATAAAAAATCATAAAAGACCCCACCCCCATCACAGAGTCAGGATTGGAAATTTCTAGCCACCCCGGGGGTGGGCTTTAAAAAAAAATAATAATAAAATAAAAATCACAACAGACCCCCCCCCCCCCCCCATCACTGAGCCAGGATTGGAAATTTCTAGCCACCCCGGGGGTGGGCTTTATAAAAAAATAATAAAAAAAACAAATTCATAAAAGACAACCCCCCCCCATCACTGAGCCAGGATTGGAAATTTATAGCCAACCCGGGTGTGGGCTTTATAAAACAAAAAAAAACAAAAAATCATAACAGACCCCACCCCCATCACTGAGCCAGGATTGGAAATTTCTAGCCACCCGGGTGTGGGCTTTATAAAAAAAAAATAAAAAAATTAAAAATCAAAATAGACCCCACCCCAATCACAGAGCCAGGATTGGAAATTTCTAGCCACCCCGGGTGTGGGCTTTATAAAAAATAAATAAATAAATAAAAATCACTACAGACCCCCCCCCCCATCACTGAGCCAGGATTGGAACTTTCTAGCCACCCCGGGTGTGGGCTTTATAGAAAAAAAAAAAAAAAAAAATCATAACAGACCCCCCCCCCCCATCACTGAGCCAGGATTGGAAATTTCTAGCCACCCCGGGTGTGGGCTTTATAAAAAAAAAATAAAACTAAAAAATCATAACAGACCCCACCCCCATCACTGAGCCAGGATCGGAAATTTCTAGCCACCCCGGGTGTGGGCTTTATAAAAAAAAAAAAAAAAAAAATCATAACAGACCCCCCCCGACCCCCATCACTGAGCCAGGATTGGAAATGACTAGCCACCCTGGGTGTGGGCTTGATAAAAAAAAAAATAAAAAATAAAAAATCATAACAGACCCCCCCCCCCCCCCCCATCACAGAGCCAGGATTGGAAATTTCTAGCCACCCCGGGGTTGGGCTTTATAAAAAAATAAAAAAAATAAAAAATCACAACAGACCCCCCCCCCCCCCCCATCACTGAGGCAGGATTGGAAATTTCTAGCCACCCCGGGTGTGGGCTTTATAAAAAAAATAATAAAATTATATTAAAAAAAAATTAAAAAAATCATAACAGACCTCCCCCCATCACTGAGCCAGGATTGGAAATTTCTAGCCACAAGGGGTGTGGGCTTTATAAAAAAAAAAAAATAGTAAATCATAACAGACCCCACCCCCATCACTGAGCCAGGATTGGAAATTTCTAGCCACCCGGGTGTGGGCTTTATAAAAAAAAAAAAAAAAAATCATAACAGACCCCCCCCCATCACTGAGTCAGGATTGGAAATATCTAGCCACCCCGGGTGTGGGCTTTATAAAAAAATGATAAAAAAAACAAATTCATAACAGACCCCCCCATTACTGAGCCAGGATTGGAAATGACTAGCCACCCCGGGTGTGGGCTTGATAAAAAAAAAATAATAATAAAAATTCATAACAGACCCCCCCCCCCCCCCCCCCCCCATCACAGAGCCAGGATTGGAAATTTCTAGCCACCCCGGGGGTGGGCTTTATAAAAAAATAAAAAAAATAAAAAATCACAACAGACCCCCCCCCCCCCCCCATCACTGAGGCAGGATTGGAAATTTCTAGCCACCCCGGGTGTGGGCTTTATAAAAAAAAATGAAAAAAAAAAAATTCATAGCAGACCCCCCCCCCATTACTGAGCCAGGATTGGAAATGTCTAGCCACCCCGGGTGTGGGCTTGATAAAAAAAAAAAAAAAAAAAAAAATCATAACAGACCCCCCCCCCCATCACAGAGCCAGGATTGGACATTTCTAGCCACCCCGGGTGTGGGCTTTATACAAAAAAAAATAAAATAAAAAAAATAATAAAATAAAAAAATAAAAATTCATATCAGACCCCCACCCATCACTGAGCCAGGATTGGAAATTTCTAGCCACCTCTGGTGTGGGCTTTATAAAAATAAAAAAAATAAAAAATCATAACAGACCCCCCCCCCCCCCCCCATCACTGAGCCAGGATTGGAAATTTCTAGCCAGCCCGGGTGTGGGCTTTATAAAAAAAAAAAAAAAAATCATAACAGACCCCCCCCCATCACTGAGCCAGGATTGGAAATTTCTAGCCACTCCGGGGGTGGGCTTTATAAAAAAAAAAAAAAAAAAAACCATAACAGACCCCCCCCCCATCACTGAGCCAGGATTGGAAATTTCTAGCCACCCCGGGTGTGGGCTTTATAAAAAAAAAATAATAATAAAAAATCATAACAGACCCCGACCCCATCACTGTTCCTGGATCGGAAATTTCTAGACACCCCGGGGGTGGGTTTTATAAAAAAAAATAAAATAAAAGAAAATCACAACAGACCCCCCCCCATCACTGAGCCAGGATTGGAAATTTCTAGCCACCCCGGGTGTGGGCTTTATAAAAAACAAAAAACAAAAAAATCATAACAGACCCCACCCCCATCACTGAGCCAGGATTGGAAATTTCTAGCCACCTGGGTGTGGGCTTTATAAAAAAAAAAAAAAAAAAATCATAACAGACCCCCCCACCCCCCTTCACTGAGCCAGGATTGGAAATTTCTAGCCACCCCGGGTGTGGGCTTTATAAAAAAATAATAAAAAAAACAAATTCATAACAGACCCCCCCCATTACTGAGCCAGGATTGGAAATGACTAGCCACCCCGGGTGTGGGCTTGATAAAAAAATAATAATAATAAAAAATCATAACAGACCCCCCCCCCCCATCACAGAGCCAGGATTGGAAATTTCTAGCCACCCCGGGGGTGGGCTTTATAAAAAAATAAAAAAAATAAAAAATCACAACAGAACCCCCCCCCCCCCATCACTGAGGCAGGATTGGAAATTTCTAGCCACTCCGGGTGTGGGCTTTATAAAAAAAAAATAAAAAAAAATCACAACAGACCCCCCCCCCCCCCATCACTGAGGCAGGATTGGAAATTTCTAGCCACCCCGGGTGTGGGCTTTATACAAAAAATAATAAAATTAAAAAAAATAAAAAATAAAAAAATAAAAATTCATAACAGACCCCCACCCATCACTGAGCCAGGATTGGAAATTTCTAGCCACCCCGGGTGTGGGCTTTATAAAAAAAAAAAATTAAAAAAATCATAACAGACCCCACCCCCATCACTGAGCCAGGATTGGAAATTTTTAGCCACCCCGGGTGTGGGCTTTATAAAAAAAATAAATAAATAAATAAATAAAAATTCATAAAAGACCCCCCCCCCCCATTACTGAGCAAGTATTGGAAATGTCTAGCCACCCCGGTTGTGGGCTTTATAAAAAAAATAAAATAAAAAAAAACCATCAAATACCCCACCCCCATCACTAAGCCAGGATTGGAAATTTCTAGCCACCCCGGGGGTGGGCTTTATAAAAAAAATAAAAATAAAAAATCACAACAGACCCCCCCCCCCCCCCATCACTGAGGCAGGATTGGAAATTTCTAGCCACCCCGGGTGTGGGCTTTATACAAAAAATAATAAAATAAAAAAAAAAAAAAAAAAAAAAAATAAAAATTCATAACAGACCCCCACCCATCACTGAGCCAGGATTGGAAATTTCTAGCCACCCCGGGTGTGGGCTTTATAAAAAAAAAAAATTAAAAAAATCATAACAGACCCCACCCCCATCACTGAGCCAGGATTGGAAATTTTTAGCCACCCCGGGTGTGGGCTTTATAAAAATAAAAAAACAATAAATAAATAAAAATTCATAAAAGACCCCCCCCCCCCCCATTTCTGAGCAAGAATAGGAAATTTCTAGCCACCCCTGGTGTGGGCTAGAATTTCTTCTTTTTTTTTTAATAAATAAAATAAAAAAAATCATAACAGACCCCCCCCCCCCCATTACTAAGCCAGGATTGGAAATGTCTAGCCACCCGGGGTGTGGGCTTTATAAAAAAAAAAAAGAAAAAAATCATAACAGACCCCACCCCCATCACTGAGCCAGGATTTGAAATTTCTAGCCACCCGGGTGTGGGTTTTATAAAAAAAAAAAAAAAAATCATAACAGACCCCCCCCCCCCCCCATTACTCAGCCAGGATTGGAAATATCTAGCCAACCCGGGTGTGGGCTTTATAAAAATAAAAATAAAATAAATCATAAGAGACCCCTCCATTACTGAGCCAGGATTGGAAATGTCTTTCAACCCCCGGGTGTGGGCTTGATAAAAAATTAAAAAATAAAAATTCATAACAGACCCCCACCCATTACTGAGCCAGGATTGGAAATTTCTAGCCACCCCGGGTGTGGGCTTTATAAAAAAATAATAATAATAAATCATAACAGACCCCCCCCCCCATCACTGAGCCAGGATTTGAAATTTCTATCCACCCCGGGTGTGGGCTTTAAAAGAAAAAAAAAAAAAAAAATCATAACAGACCCCACTCCCATCAATGAGCCAGGATTGGAAATTTCTAGCCAACCCGGGTGTGGGCTTGATAAAAAAAATAATAAAATAAAAAAAATAATAAAAAAAGAAAAAAAAAATCATTACAGCCCCCCCCTCCCCATTACTGAGCCAGGATTGGAAATTTCTAGCCACCCCGGGGGTGGGCTTTATAAAAAAAAAATAAAAAATAAAAATCATAACAGACCCCCCCCCCCCCCCCCCCATTACTGAGCCAGGATTGGAACTTTCTAGCCACCCCGGGTGTGGGCTTAATAAAAAAAAAATAAAAAAAAATCATAACAGACCCCCCCCCACCCCCATCACTGAGCCAGGATTGGAAATTTCTAGCCACCCCGGGTGTGGGCTTTATAAAAAAAAAAAAAAAAAAAATCATAACAGACCCCACCCCCATCACTGAGCCAGGATTGGACATTTCTAGCCACCTGGGTGTGGGCTTTATAAAAAAAAAAAAAAAAAAATCATAACAGACCCCCCCACCCCCCTTCACTGAGCCAGGATTGGAAATTTCTAGCCACCCCGGGTGTGGGCTTTATAAAAAAAAAAAAAAAAAAAAAAATCATAACAGACCCCACCCCCATCACTGAGCCAGGATCGGAAATTTCTAGCCACCCCGGGTCTGGGCTTTATAAAAAAAAAATTAAAAAATTAAAAATCATAACAGACCCCACCCCCATCACAGAGCCAGGATTGGAAATTTCTAGCCACCCCGGGGGTGGGCTTTATAAAAAAATAAATAAATAAATGAAATCACAACAGACCCCCCCCCCCCATCACTGAGCCAGGATTGGAACTTTCTAGCCACCCCGGGTGTGGGCTTTATAAAGAAAAAAAAAAAAAAAAATCATAACAGACCCCCCCCCACCCCCATCACTGAGCCAGGATTGGAAATTTCTAGCCACCGGGTGTGGGCTTTATAAAAAAAAAAAATAATAAAAAATCATAACAGACCCCCCCCCCCCCCATCACAGAGCCAGGATTGGAAATTTCTAGCCACCCCGGGGGTGGGCTTTATAAAAAAATAAAAAAAATAAAAAATCATAACAGACCCCACCCCCATCGCAGAGTCAGGATTGGAAATTTCTAGCCACCCCGGGGGTGGGCTTTATAAAAAAAAATAATAATAAAAATCATAACAGACCCCACCCCCATCACTGAGCCAGGATTGGAAATTTTTAGCCACCCCGGGTGTGGGCTTTATAAAAAATAAAAAAAATAAAAATCATAACAGACCCCACCCCCATCACTGAGCCAGGATTGGAAATTTTTAGCCACCCCGGGGGTGGGCTTTATAAAAAAAAATAAAATAAAATAAAATCACAACAGACCCCCCCCCCCATCACAGAGCCAGGATTGGAAATTTCTAGCCACCCCGGGTGTGGGCTTTATAAAGAAAAAAAAAAAAAAAAATCATAACAGACCCCCCCCCACCCCCATCACTGAGCCAGGATTGGAAATTTCTAGCCACCGGGTGTGGGCTTTATAAAAAAAAAAAATAATAAAAAATCATAACAGACCCCCCCCCCCCCCATCACAGAGCCAGGATTGGAAATTTCTAGCCACCCCGGGGGTGGGCTTTATAAAAAAATAAAAAAAATAAAAAATCATAACAGACCCCACCCCCATCGCAGAGTCAGGATTGGAAATTTCTAGCCACCCCGGGGGTGGGCTTTATAAAAAAAAATAATAATAAAAATCATAACAGACCCCACCCCCATCACTGAGCCAGGATTGGAAATTTTTAGCCACCCCGGGTGTGGGCTTTATAAAAAATAAAAAAAATAAAAATCATAACAGACCCCACCCCCATCACTGAGCCAGGATTGGAAATTTTTAGCCACCCCGGGGGTGGGCTTTATAAAAAAAAAAAAAATAAAATAAAATCACAACAGACCCCCCCCCCCATCACAGAGCCAGGATTGGAAATTTCTAGCCACCCCGGGGGTGGGCTTTATAAAAAAAAATAATAATAAAAATCATAACAGACCCCACCCCCATCACTGAGCCAGGATTGGAAATTTTTAGCCACCCCGGGGGTGGGCTTTATAAAAAAAAAAAAAATTTAAAAAAAAATTAAATAAAAAAATAAAAATTCATAACAGACCCCCACCCATTACTGAGCCAGGATTGGAAATTTCTAGCCAACCCGGGTGTGGGCTTTATAAAAAAAAAAAAAAAAAAAAAAATCAAAAGAAATCCCCCACCATCACTGAATCAGGATTGGAAATTTCTAGCCACCCCGGGTGTGGGCTTTATAAAAAAAAAAAAATAAAAAAAAATCATAACAGACCCCATCCCCATCACTGAGCCAGGATTGGAAATTTCTAGCCACCCGGGTGTGGGCTTTATATAAAAAAAAATAAAAAAAAATCATAACAGACCCCCCCCCGACCCCTATCACTGAGCCAGGATTGGAAATTTCTAGCCACCCCGGGTGTGGGCTTTATAAAAAAATTATAAAAAAAACAAATTCATAACAGACCCCCCCATTACTGAGCCAGGATTGGAAATGACTAGCCACCCCGGGTGTGGGCTTGATAAAAAAAAATAATAATACAAAATCATAACAGACCCCCCCCCCCCCCCATCACAGAGCCAGGATTGGAAATTTCTAGCCACCCCGGGGGTGGGCTTTATAAAAAAATTAAAAAAATAAAAAATCACAACAGACCCCCCCCCCCCCCATCACTGAGGCAGGATTGGAAATTTCTAGCCACCCCGGGTGTGGGCTTTATAAAAAAAAATGAAAAAAAAAAAATTCATAGCAGACCCCCCCCCATTACTGAGCCAGGATTGGAAATGTCTAGCCACCCCGGGTGTGGGCTTGATAAAAAAAAAAATAAAAAATAAAAATCATAACAGACCCCCCCCCCCCCATCACAGAGCCAGGATTGGAAATTTCTAGCCACCCCGGGGGTGGGCTTTATAAAAAAAATAAATAAATAAATAAATAACAACAGACCCCCCCCCCCCTCCATCACTGAGGCAGGATTGGACATTTCTAGCCACCCCGGGGCTGGGCTTTATAAAAAAATTAAAAAAATAAAAAATCACAACAGACCCCCCCCCACCCCCATCACTGAGCCAGGATTGGAAATTTCTAGCCACCCCGGGTGTGGGCTTTATAAATAAAAAAAAAAAAAAAATCATAACAGACCCCACCCCCATCACTGAGCCAGGATTGGACATTTCTAGCCACCTGGGTGTGGGCTTTATAAAAAAAAAAAAAAAAAAATCATAACAGACCCCCCCACCCCCCTTCACTGAGCCAGGATTGGAAATTTCTAGCCACCCCGGGTGTGGGCTTTATAAAAAAAAAAAAAAAAAAAAAAATCATAACAGACCCCACCCCCATCACTGAGCCAGGATCGGAAATTTCTAGCCACCCCGGGTCTGGGCTTTATAAAAAAAAAATTTAAAAATTAAAAATCATAACAGACCCCACCCCCATCACAGAGCCAGGATTGGAAATTTCTAGCCACCCCGGGGGTGGGCTTTATAAAAAAATAAATAAATAAATAAAATCACAACAGACCCCCCCCCCCCATCACTGAGCCAGGATTGGAACTTTCTAGCCACCCCGGGTGTGGGCTTTATAAAAAAAAAAAAAAAAAAAAATCATAACAGACCCCCCCCCACCCCCATCACTGAGCCAGGATTGGAAATTTCTAGCCACCGGGTGTGGGCTTTATAAAAAAAAATAATAATAAAAAATCATAACAGACCCCCCCCCCCCCATCACAGAGCCAGGATTGGAAATTTCTAGCCACCCCGGGGGTGGGCTTTATAAAAAAATAAAAAAAATAAAAAATCATAACAGACCCCACCCCCATCGCAGAGTCAGGATTGGAAATTTCTAGCCACCCCGGGGGTGGGCTTTATAAAAAAAAATAATAATAAAAATCATAACAGACCCCACCCCCATCACTGAGCCAGGATTGGAAATTTTTAGCCACCCCGGGTGTGGGCTTTATAAAAAATAAAAAAAATAAAAATCATAACAGACCCCACCCCCATCACTGAGCCAGGATTGGAAATTTTTAGCCACCCCGGGGGTGGGCTTTATAAAAAAAAAAAAAATAAAATAAAATCACAACAGACCCCCCCCCCCATCACAGAGCCAGGATTGGAAATTTCTAGCCACCCCGGGGGTGGGCTTTATAAAAAAAAATAATAATAAAAATCATAACAGACCCCACCCCCATCACTGAGCCAGGATTGGAAATTTTTAGCCACCCCGGGTGTGGGCTTTATAAAAAATAAAAAAATAAAAAATCATAACAGACCCCACCCCCATCACTGAGCCAGGATTGGAAATTTTTAGCCACCCCGGGGGTGGGCTTTATAAAAAAAAAAAAAATTAAAAAAAAAATTAAATAAAAAAATAAAAATTCATAACAGACCCCCACCCATTACTGAGCCAGGATTGGAAATTTCTAGCCAACCCGGGTGTGGGCTTTATAAAAAAAAAAAAAAAAAAAAATCAAAAGAAATCCCCCACCATCACTGAATCAGGATTGGAAATTTCTAGCCACCCCGGGTGTGGGCTTTATAAAAAAAAAAAAAAAAAAAAAAATCATAACAGACCCCACCCCCATCACTGAGCCAGGATTGGAAATTTCTAGCCACCCGGGTGTGGGCTTTATATAAAAAAAAATAAAAAAAAATCATAACAGACCCCCCCCCGACCCCCATCACTGAGCCAGGATTGGAAATTTCTAGCCACCCCGGGTGTGGGCTTTATAAAAAAATTATAAAAAAAACAAATTCATAACAGACCCCCCCATTACTGAGCCAGGATTGGAAATGACTAGCCACCCCGGGTGTGGGCTTGATAAAAAAAAATAATAATAAAAAATCATAACAGACCCCCCCCCCCCCCCATCACAGAGCCAGGATTGGAAATTTCTAGCCAACCCGGGGGTGGGCTTTATAAAAAAATTAAAAAAATAAAAAATCACAACAGACCCCCCCCCCCCCCATCACTGAGGCAGGATTGGAAATTTCTAGCCACCCCGGGTGTGGGCTTTATAAAAAAAAATGAAAAAAAAAAAATTCATAGCAGACCCCCCCCCATTACTGAGCCAGGATTG
The DNA here is from genome assembly GCA_036785325.1 of Urophycis tenuis. Lineage (NCBI taxonomy): Eukaryota > Metazoa > Chordata > Actinopteri > Gadiformes > Phycidae > Urophycis > Urophycis tenuis. The sequence continues at coordinate 53,243 of JAXIVH010000361.1, read as the reverse complement.
GAAATGTCTAGCCACCCCGGGTGTGGGCTTGATAAAAAAAAAAAATAATAATAAAAATCATAACAGACCCCCCCCCCCCCCATCACAGAGCCAGGATTGGAAATTTCTAGCCACCCCGGGGGTGGGCTTTATAAAAAAAAAAAATAAATAAATAAATAACAACAGACCCCCCCCCCCCCCCATCACTGAGGCAGGATTGGACATTTCTAGCCACCCCGGGTGTGGGCTTTATACAAAAAATAATAAAATAAAAAAAAATAAAAAATAAAAAAATAAAAATTCATAACAGACCCCCACCCATTACTGAGCCAGGATTGGAAATTTCTAGCCAACCCGGGTGTGGGCTTTATAAAAAAAAAAAAAAAAAAAAAATCAAAAGAAATCCCCCACCATCACTGAATCAGGATTGGAAATTTCTAGCCACCCCGGGTGTGGGCTTTATAAAAAAAAAAAAAAAAAAAAAAAATCATAACAGACCCCACCCCCATCACTGAGCCAGGATTGGAAATTTCTAGCCACCCGGGTGTGGGCTTTATATAAAAAAAAATAAAAAAAAATCATAACAGACCCCCCCCCGACCCCCATCACTGAGCCAGGATTGGAAATTTCTAGCCACCCCGGGTGTGGGCTTTATAAAAAAATTATAAAAAAAACAAATTCATAACAGACCCCCCCATTACTGAGCCAGGATTGGAAATGACTAGCCACCCCGGGTGTGGGCTTGATAAAAAAAAAAAATAATAAAAAATCATAACAGACCCCCCCCCCCCCATCACAGAGCCAGGATTGGAAATTTCTAGCCAACCCGGGGGTGGGCTTTATAAAAAAATTAAAAAAATAAAAAATCACAACAGACCCCCCCCCCCCCCATCACTGAGGCAGGATTGGAAATTTCTAGCCACCCCGGGTGTGGGCTTTATAAAAAAAAATGAAAAAAAAAAAATTCATAGCAGACCCCCCCCCATTACTGAGCCAGGATTGGAAATGTCTAGCCACCCCGGGTGTGGGCTTGATAAAAAAAAAAAATAATAATAAAAATCATAACAGACCCCCCCCCCCCCCCATCACAGAGCCAGGATTGGAAATTTCTAGCCACCCCGGGGGTGGGCTTTATAAAAAATAAAAAAAAAAAAATAAATAACAACAGACCCCCCCCCCCCCCCCCATCACTGAGGCAGGATTGGACATTTCTAGCCACCCCGGGTGTGGGCTTTATACAAAAAATAATAAAATAAAAAAAAATAAAAAATAAAAAAATAAAAATTCATAACAGACCCCCACCCATCACTGAGCCAGGATTGGAAATTTCTAGCCAACTCTGGTTTGGGCTTTATAAAAATAAAAAAAATAAAATATCATAACAGACCCCCCCCCCCCCCCATCACTGAGCCAGGATTGGAAATTTCTAGCCAGCCCGGGTGTGGGCTTTATAAAAAAAAATAAAAAAAATCATAACAGACCCCACCCCCATCACTGAGCCAGGATTGGAAATTTCTAGCCACCCGGGTGTGGGCTTTATAAAAAAAAAAAAAAAAATCATAACAGACCCCCCCCCCCATCACTGAGCCAGGATTGGAAATTTCTAGCCACCCCGGGGGTGGGCTTTATAAAAAAAAAAAAAAAAAAAATCATAACAGACCCCCCCCCCCCCCATCACTGAGCCAGGATTGGAAATTTCTAGCCACCCTGGGTGTGGGCTTTATAAAAAAAAAATAAATAAAAAAAATCATAACAGACCCCGACCCCATCACTGTGCCAGGATCGGAAATTTCTAGACACCCCGGGGGTGGGTTTTATAAAAAAAAAAAATAATAAAAATCATAACAGACCCCCCCCCCCCCCCCATCACAGAGCTAGGATTGGAAATTTCTAGCCACCCTGGGGGTGGGCTTTATAAAAAATAAATAAAAATAAATAAATAACAACAGACCCCCCCCCCCCCCATCACTGAGGCAGGATTGGACATTTCTAGCCACCCCGGGTGTGGGCTTTATACAAAAAAAAAATAAAAATAAAAAAAATAAAATAAAATAAAAATAAAAATTCATAACAGACCCCCACCCATCACTGAGCCAGGATTGGAAATTTCTAGCCACCCCGGGTGTGGCTTTATATAAAAAAAAAAAAAATCATAATAGACCCCACCCCCATCACTGAGCCAGGATTGGAAATTTCTAGCCACCCGGGTGTGGGCTTTATAAAAAAAAAAAAAAAAAAAAATCATAACAGACCCCCCCCCCCCATCACTGAGCCAGGATTGGAAATTTCTAGCCACCCCGGGTGTGGGCTTTATAAAAAAAAAAAAAAAAATTAAAAATCATAACAGACCCCACCCCCATCACAGAGCCAGGATTGGAAATTTCTAGCCACCCCGGGGGTGGGCTTTATAAAAAAAAATAAAATAAAATAAAATCACAACAGACCCCCCCCCATCACTGAGCCAGGATTGGAAATTTCTAGCCACCCCGGGTGTGGGCTTTATAAAAAAAAAATGAAAAAAAAAAATTCATAACAGACCCCCCCCATTACTGAGCCAGGATTGGAAATGTCTAGCCACCCCGGGTGTGGGCTTTATATATAAAAAAAAAAAAAAATCATAACAGACCCCCCCCACCCCCATCCCTGAGCCAGGATTGGAAATTTCTAGCCACCCCGGGTGTGGGCTTTATAAAAAAAATAATTAAAAAAACAAATTCATAGCAGACCCCCCCCCATTACTGAGCCAGGATTGGAAATGACTAGCCACCCCGGGTGTGGGCTTGATAAAAAAAAAATAATAATAAAAAATCATAACAGACCCCCCCCCCCCCTATCACAGAGCCAGGATTGGAAATTTCTAGCCACCCCGGGGGTGGGCTTTATAAAAAAATTAAAATAAAAAAAAATCACAACAGACCCCCCCCCCCCCCCCCATCACTGAGGCAGGATTTGAAATTTCTAGCCACCCCGGGTGTGGGCTTTATAAAAAAAAAAAAAAAAAAAAAAAAATCATAACAGACCCCCCCCCCCCCCCCCCCCCATCACAGAGCCAGGATTGGAAATTTCTTGCCACCCCGGGGGTGGGCTTTATAAAAAAAAAAAAAAAAAAAAAAAATCACAACAGACCCCCCCCCCCCCAATCACTGAGGCAGGATTGGAAATTTCTAGCCACCTCGGGTGTGGGCTTTATACAAAAAATAATAAAATAAAAAAAAATAAAAAATAAAAAAATAAAAATTCATAACAGACCCCCACCCATCACTGAGCCAGGATTGGAAATTTCTAGCCACCTCTGGTGTGGGCTTTATAAAAAAAAAAAAATTAAAAAATCATAACAGACCCCCCCCCCCATCACTGAGCCAGGATTGGAAATTTCTAGCCAGCCCGGGTGTGGGCTTTATAAAAAAAAAAAAAAAAAAATCATAACAGACCCCCCCCCCAATCACTGAGCCAGGATTGGAAATTTCTAGCCACCCCGGGTGTGGGCTTTATAAAAAAAATAAAAAAATAAAAAATCATAACAGACCCCACCCCCATCACAGAGTCAGGATTGGAAATTTCTAGCCACCCCGGGGGTGGGCTTTATAAAAAAAAAAATAATAAAAATCATAACAGACCCCACCCCCATCACTGAGCCAGGATTGGAATTTTTTAGCCACCCCGGGTGTGGGCTTTATAAAAATAAAAAAATAATAAATAAATAAAAATTCATAAAAGACCCCCCCCCCCCCCCCCATCACAGAGCCAGGATTGGAAATTTCTAGCCACCCCGGGGGTGGGCTTTATACAAAAAATAATAAAATAAAAAAAAATAAAAAATAAAAAAATAAAAATTCATAACAGACCCCCACCCATCACTGAGCCAGGATTGGAAATTTCTAGCCACCTCTGGTGTGGGCTTTATAAAAAAAAAAAAATTAAAAAATCATAACAGACCCCCCCCCCCATCACTGAGCCAGGATTGGAAATTTCTAGCCAGCCCGGGTGTGGGCTTTATAAAAAAAAAAAAAAAAAATCATAACAGACCCCCATCCAATCACTGAGCCAGGATTGGAAATTTCTAGCCACCCCGGGTGTGGGCTTTATAAAAAAAATAAAAAAATAAAAAATCATAACAGACCCCACCCCCATCACAGAGTCAGGATTGGAAATTTCTAGCCACCCCGGGGGTGGGCTTTATAAAAAAAAAAATAATAAAAATCATAACAGACCCCACCCCCATCACTGAGCCAGAATTGGAATTTTTTAGCCACCCCGGGTGTGGGCTTTATAAAAATAAAAAAATAATAAATAAATAAAAATTCATAAAAGACCCCCCCCCCCCCCCATCACAGAGCCAGGATTGGAAATTTCTAGCCACCCCGGGGGTGGGCTTTATAAAAAAAAAAAAAATTTAATAAAAAAATAAAAATTCATAACAGACCCCCACCCATTACTGAGCCAGGATTGGAAATTTCTAGCCAACCCGGGTGTGGGCTTTATAAAAAAAAAAAAAATAAATAAATCAAAACAAATTCCCCACCATCACTGAATCAGGATTGGAAATTTCTAGCCACCCCGGGTGTGGGCTTCATTAAAAAATAAAATTAAAAAAAAATCATAACAGACCCCACCCCCATCACTGAGCCAGGATTGGAAATTTCTAGCCACCCCGGGTGTGGGCTTTATAAAAAAAAAATGAAAAAAAAAAAATCATAACAGACCCCCCCCATTACTGAGCCAGGATTGGAAATGTCTAGCCACACCGGGTATGGGCTTGATAAAAAAAAAAAAAAAAAAAAAAAAATCATAACAGACCCCCCCCCCCCCCCATCACAGAGCCAGGATTGGAAATTTCTTGCCACCCCGGGGGTGGGCTTTATAAAAAAAAATAAAAAAAAAAAAAATCACAACAGACCCCCCCCCCCCAATCACTGAGGCAGGATTGGAAATTTCTAGCCACCTCGGGTGTGGGCTTTATACAAAAAATAATAAAATAAAAAAAAATAAAAAATAAAAAAATAAAAATTCATAACAGACCCCCACCCATCACTGAGCCAGGATTGGAAATTTCTAGCCACCTCTGGTGTGGGCTTTATAAAAAAAAAAAAATTAAAAAATCATAACAGACCCCCCCCCCCATCACTGAGCCAGGATTGGAAATTTCTAGCCAGCCCGGGTGTGGGCTTTATAAAAAAAAAAAAAAAAAAATCATAACAGACCCCCCCCCCAATCACTGAGCCAGGATTGGAAATTTCTAGCCACCCCGGGTGTGGGCTTTATAAAAAAAATAAAATAAAATAAAATCACAACAGACCCCCCCCCATCACTGAGCCAGGATTGGAAATTTCTAGCCACCCCGGGTGTGGGCTTTATAAAAAAAAAATGAAAAAAAAAAATTCATAACAGACCCCCCCCATTACTGAGCCAGGATTGGAAATGTCTAGCCACCCCGGGTGTGGGCTTTATATATAAAAAAAAAAAAAAATCATAACAGACCCCCCCCACCCCCATCCCTGAGCCAGGATTGGAAATTTCTAGCCACCCCGGGTGTGGGCTTTATAAAAAAAATAATTAAAAAAACAAATTCATAGCAGACCCCCCCCCATTACTGAGCCAGGATTGGAAATGACTAGCCACCCCGGGTGTGGGCTTGATAAAAAAAAAATAATAATAAAAAATCATAACAGACCCCCCCCCCCCCCTATCACAGAGCCAGGATTGGAAATTTCTAGCCACCCCGGGGGTGGGCTTTATAAAAAAATTAAAATAAAAAAAAATCACAACAGACCCCCCCCCCCCCCCCCCATCACTGAGGCAGGATTTGAAATTTCTAGCCACCCCGGGTGTGGGCTTTATAAAAAAAAAAAAAAAAAAAAAAAAATCATAACAGACCCCCCCCCCCCCCCCCCCCCATCACAGAGCCAGGATTGGAAATTTCTAGCCACCCCGGGTGTGGGCTTTATAAAAAAAATAAAAAAATAAAAAATCATAACAGACCCCACCCCCATCACAGAGTCAGGATTGGAAATTTCTAGCCACCCCGGGGGTGGGCTTTATAAAAAAAAAAATAATAAAAATCATAACAGACCCCACCCCCATCACTGAGCCAGGATTGGAATTTTTTAGCCACCCCGGGTGTGGGCTTTATAAAAATAAAAAAATAATAAATAAATAAAAATTCATAAAAGACCCCCCCCCCCCCCCCATCACAGAGCCAGGATTTGAAATTTCTAGCCACCCCGGGGGTGGGCTTTATACAAAAAATAATAAAATAAAAAAAAATAAAAAATAAAAAAATAAAAATTCATAACAGACCCCCACCCATCACTGAGCCAGGATTGGAAATTTCTAGCCACCTCTGGTGTGGGCTTTATAAAAAAAAAAAAATTAAAAAATCATAACAGACCCCCCCCCCCATCACTGAGCCAGGATTGGAAATTTCTAGCCAGCCCGGGTGTGGGCTTTATAAAAAAAAAAAAAAAAAAATCATAACAGACCCCCATCCAATCACTGAGCCAGGATTGGAAATTTCTAGCCACCCCGGGTGTGGGCTTTATAAAAAAAATAAAAAAATAAAAAATCATAACAGACCCCACCCCCATCACAGAGTCAGGATTGGAAATTTCTAGCCACCCCGGGGGTGGGCTTTATAAAAAAAAAAATAATAAAAATCATAACAGACCCCACCCCCATCACTGAGCCAGAATTGGAATTTTTTAGCCACCCCGGGTGTGGGCTTTATAAAAATAAAAAAATAATAAATAAATAAAAATTCATAAAAGACCCCCCCCCCCCCCCATCACAGAGCCAGGATTGGAAATTTCTAGCCACCCCGGGGGTGGGCTTTATAAAAAAAAAAAAAATTTAATAAAAAAATAAAAATTCATAACAGACCCCCACCCATTACTGAGCCAGGATTGGAAATTTCTAGCCAACCCGGGTGTGGGCTTTATAAAAAAAAAAAAAATAAATAAATCAAAACAAATTCCCCACCATCACTGAATCAGGATTGGAAATTTCTAGCCACCCCGGGTGTGGGCTTCATTAAAAAATAAAATTAAAAAAAAATCATAACAGACCCCACCCCCATCACTGAGCCAGGATTGGAAATTTCTAGCCACCCCGGGTGTGGGCTTTATAAAAAAAAAATGAAAAAAAAAAAATCATAACAGACCCCCCCCATTACTGAGCCAGGATTGGAAATGTCTAGCCACACCGGGTATGGGCTTGATAAAAAAAAAAAAAAAAAAAAAAAAATCATAACAGACCCCCCCCCCCCCCCCATCACAGAGCCAGGATTGGAAATTTCTTGCCACCCCGGGGGTGGGCTTTATAAAAAAAAAAAAAAAAAAAAAAAATCACAACAGACCCCCCCCCCCAATCACTGAGGCAGGATTGGAAATTTCTAGCCACCTCGGGTGTGGGCTTTATACAAAAAATAATAAAATAAAAAAAAATAAAAAATAAAAAAATAAAAATTCATAACAGACCCCCACCCATCACTGAGCCAGGATTGGAAATTTCTAGCCACCTCTGGTGTGGGCTTTATAAAAAAAAAAAAATTAAAAAATCATAAAAGACCCCCCCCCCCATCACTGAGCCAGGATTGGAAATTTCTAGCCAGCCCGGGTGTGGGCTTTATAAAAAAAAAAAAAAAAAAATCATAACAGACCCCCCCCCCAATCACTGAGCCAGGATTGGAAATTTCTAGCCACCCCGGGTGTGGGCTTTATAAAAAAAATAAAAAAATAAAAAATCATAACAGACCCCACCCCCATCACAGAGTCAGGATTGGAAATTTCTAGCCACCCCGGGGGTGGGCTTTATAAAAAAAAAAAAAATTTAATAAAAAAATAAAAATTCATAACAGACCCCCACCCATTACTGAGCCAGGATTGGAAATTTCTAGCCAACCCGGGTGTGGGCTTTATAAAAAAAAAAATAATAAATAAATCAAAACAAATTCCCCACCATCACTGAATCAGGATTGGAAATTTCTAGCCACCCCGGGTGTGGGCTTCATTAAAAAATAAAATTAAAAAAAAATCATAACAGACCCCACCCCCATCAATGAGACAGGATTGGAAATTTCTAGCCACCTGGGTGTGGGCTTTATATAAAAAAAAAATAAAAAAAATCATAACAGACCCCCCCCCCCCCCCATCACTGAGCCAGGATTGGAAATTTCTAGCCAACCCGGGTGTGGGCTTTATAAAATAAAAAAATAAATAAAAAATCATAACAGACCCCACCCCCATCACTGAGGCAGGATTGGAAATTTCTAGCCAACCCGGGTGTGGGCTTTATAAACAAATATAAAAAAATTAAAAATCATAACAGACCCCACCCCCATCACTGAGCCAGGATTGGAATTTTTTAGCCACCCCGGGTGTGGGCTTTATAAAAATAAAAAAATAATAAATAAATAAAAATTCATAAAAGACCCCCCCCCCCCATCAGTGAGCCAGGATTGGAACGTTCTAGCCACCCCAGGTGTGGGCTTTATAAAAAAAAAATAAAAAAAAATCATAACAGACCCCCCCCCCCCCCCCATCACAGAGCCAGGATTGGAAATTTCTTGCCACCCCGGGGGTGGGCTTTATAAAAAAAAAAAAAAAAAAAAAAAATCACAACAGACCCCCCCCCCCCAATCACTGAGGCAGGATTGGAAATTTCTAGCCACCTCGGGTGTGGGCTTTATACAAAAAATAATAAAATAAAAAAAAATAAAAAATAAAAAAATAAAAATTCATAACAGACCCCCACCCATCACTGAGCCAGGATTGGAAATTTCTAGCCACCTCTGGTGTGGGCTTTATAAAAAAAAAAAAAATAAAAAATCATAACAGACCCCCCCCCCCATCACTGAGCCAGGATTGGAAATTTCTAGCCAGCCCGGGTGTGGGCTTTATAAAAAAAAAAAAAAAAAAATCATAACAGACCCCCCCCCCAATCACTGAGCCAGGATTGGAAATTTCTAGCCACCCCGGGTGTGGGCTTTATAAAAAAAATAAAAAAATAAAAAATCATAACAGACCCCACCCCCATCACAGAGTCAGGATTGGAAATTTCTAGCCACCCCGGGGGTGGGCTTTATAAAAAAAAAAAAAATTTAATAAAAAAATAAAAATTCATAACAGACCCCCACCCATTACTGAGCCAGGATTGGAAATTTCTAGCCAACCCGGGTGTGGGCTTTATAAAAAAAAAAATAATAAATAAATCAAAACAAATTCCCCACCATCACTGAATCAGGATTGGAAATTTCTAGCCACCCCGGGTGTGGGCTTCATTAAAAAATAAAATTAAAAAAAAATCATAACAGACCCCACCCCCATCAATGAGACAGGATTGGAAATTTCTAGCCACCTGGGTGTGGGCTTTATATAAAAAAAAAATAAAAAAAATCATAACAGACCCCCCCCCCCCCATCACTGAGCCAGGATTGGAAATTTCTAGCCAACCCGGGTGTGGGCTTTATAAAATAAAAAAATAAATAAAAAATCATAACAGACCCCACCCCCATCACTGAGGCAGGATTGGAAATTTCTAGCCAACCCGGGTGTGGGCTTTATAAACAAATATAAAAAAATTAAAAATCATAACAGACCCCACCCCCATCACTGAGCCAGGATTGGAATTTTTTAGCCACCCCGGGTGTGGGCTTTATAAAAATAAAAAAATAATAAATAAATAAAAATTCATAAAAGACCCCCCCCCCCATCAGTGAGCCAGGATTGGAACGTTCTAGCCACCCCAGGTGTGGGCTTTATAAAAAAAAAATAAAAAAAAATCATAACAGACCCCCCCCCCACCCCCATCACTGAGCCAGGATTGGAAATTTCTAGCCACCCCGGGGTTGGGCTTTATAAAAAAATAATAAAAAAAACAAATTCATAACAGACCCCCCCCCATTACTGAGCCAGGATTGGAAATGTCTAGCCACCCCGGGTGTGGGCTTGATAAAAAAAAAATAATAATAAAAAATCATAACAGACAACCCCCCCCATCACAGAGCCAGGATTGGAAATTTCTAGCCACCCCGGGGGTGGGCTTTATAAAAAAAAAAATATAAAAAAAAATAACAACAGACCCCCCCCCCCCCATCACTGAGGCAGGATTGGAAATTTCTAGCCAACCCGGGTGTGGGCTTTATAAACAAATATAAAAAAATAAAAAATCATAACAGACCCCACCCCCATCACAGAGTCAGGATTGGAAATTTCTAGCCACCCCGGGTGTGGGCTTTATAAAAAAAAATATTAAAAAAAATTATAACAGACCCCCCCCCACCCCCATCACTGAGCCAGGATTGGAAATTTCTAGCCACCCCGGGGGTGGGCTTTATAAAAAAAATAATAAAAAAAACAAATTCATAACAGACCCCCCCCATTACTGAGCCAGGATTGGAAATGTCTAGCCACCCCGGGTGTGGGCTTGATAAAAAAAATAAAATAATAAAAAATCATAACAGACCCCCCCCCCCCCCCCCCCCCCCCATCACAGAGCCAGGATTGGAAATTTCTAGCCACCCCGGGGGTGGGCTTTATAAAGAAAAATAAAAAAAATAAAATCACAACAGACCCCCCCCCCCACCCCCATCACTGAGCCAGGATTGGAAATTTCTAGCCAACCCGGGTGTGGGCTTTATAAAAAAATAAAAAAATAAAAAAAATCACAACAGACCCCCCCCCCCATCACTGAGCTAGGATTGGAACTTTCTAGCCACCCCGGGGGTGGGCTTTATAAAGAAAAATAAATAAAATAAAATCACAACAGACCCCCCCCCCCCCATCACTGAGACAGGATTGGAAATGTCTAGCCACCCCGGGGGTGGGCTTTATAAACAAAAAAAAACAACAAAAAAAAAAATCATAACAGACCCCCCCCCCCCATCACAGAGCCAGGATTGGAAATTTCTAGCCACCCCGGGGGTGGGCTTTATAAAAAAAAATATATAAAGAAAAATAACAACAGACCCCCCCCCCCATCACTGAGGCAGGATTGGAAATTTCTAGCCACCCCGGGGGTGGCCTTTATAAAAAAAAAAAAAAAAAAAAAAATCACAACAGACCCCCCCCCCACCCCCATCACTGAGCCAGGATTGGAAATTTCTAGCCACCCCGGGGTTGGGCTTTATAAAAAAATAATTAAAAAAACAAATTCATAACAGACCCCCCCCATTACTGAGCCAGGATTGGAAATGTCTAGCCAACCCGGGTGTGGGCTTGATAAAAAAAAAAAAATAATAAAAAATCATAACAGACAACCCCCCCCCATCACAGAGCCAGGATTGGAAATTTCTAGCCACCCCGGGGGTGGGCTTTATAAAAAAAAATATATAAAAAAAAATAACAACAGACCCCCCCCCCCCCCATCACTGAGGCAGGATTGGAAATTTCTAGCCAACCCGGGTGTGGGCTTTATAAAAAAAAAAAAATTAAAAAAAAATCACAACAGACCCCCCCCCCCCATCACTTAGCCAGGATTGGAACTTTCTAGCCACCCCGGGTGTGGGCTTTATAAAAAAAAATATTTAAAAAAATTATAACAGACCCCCCCCCACCCCCATCACTGAGCCAGGATTGGAAATTTCTAGCCACCCCGGGGGTGGGCTTTATAAAAAAATAATAAAAAAAACAAATTCATAACAGACCCCCCCCATTACTGAGCCAGGATTGGAAATGTCTAGCCACCCCGGGTGTGGGCGTGATAAAAAAAATAAAATAATAAAAAATCATAACAGACCCCCCCCCCCCATCACAGAGCCAGGATTGGAAATTTCTAGCCACCCCGGGGGTGGGCTTTATAAAAAAAAAAAATAATAATAAAATCACAACAGACCCCCCCCCCCATCACTGAGACAGGATTGGAAATGTCTAGCCACCCCGGGGGTGGGCTTTATAAAAAAATAAAAAATAAATAAAATCACAACAGACCCCCCCCCCCCCCCCCCATCACTGAGACAGGATTGGAAATTTCTAGCCACCCCGGGTGTGGGCTTTATAAAAAAAAATAATAAAATTATTTTAAAAAAAAATTAAAAAAATCATAACAGACCCCCACCCCCATCACTGAGCCAGGATTGGAAATGTCTAGCCACCCCGGGTGTGGGCTTGATAAAAAAAAAATAATAATAAAAAATCATAACAGACAACCCCCCCATCACAGAGCCAGGATTGGAAATTTCTAGCCACCCCGGGGGTGGGCTTTATAAAAAAATAATAAAAAAAACAAATTCATAACAGACCCCCCCCATTACTGAGCCAGGATTGGAAATGTCTAGCCACCCCGGGTGTGGGCTTGATAAAAAAAATAAAATAATAAAAAATCATAACAGACCCCCCCCCCCCATCACAGAGCCAGGATTGGAAATTTCTAGCCACCCCGGGGGTGGGCTTTATAAAAAAATATATATAAAGAAAAATAACAACAGACCCCCCTCCCATCACTGAGGCAGGATTGGAAATTTCTAGCCAACCCGGGTGTGGGCTTTATAAACAAATATAAAAAAATAAAAAATCATAACAGACCCCACCCCCATCACAGAGTCAGGATTGGAAATTTCTAGCCACCCCGGGGGTGGGCTTTATAAAAAAAAAAGAAATAAAAAAAAATCACAACAGACCCCCCCCCCCCATCACTGAGCCAGGATTGGAACTTTCTAGCCACCCCGGGTGTGGGCTTTATAAAAAAAAAAAAAAAAAAAAATCATAACAGACCCCCCCCCACCCCCATCACTGAGCCAGGATTGGAAATTTCTAGCCACCCCGGGGTTGGGCTTTATAAAAAAATAATTAAAAAAACAAATTCATAACAGACCCCCCCCATTACTGAGCCAGGATTGGAAATGTCTAGCCACCCCGGGTGTGGGCTTGATAAAAAAAATAAAATAATAAAAAATCATAACAGACAACCCCCCCCCATCACAGAGCCAGGATTGGAAATTTCTAGCCACCCCGGGTGTGGGCTTTATAAACAAATATAAAAAAATTAAAAATCATAACAGACCCCACCCCCATCACAGAGTCAGGATTGGAAATTTCTAGCCACCCCGGGGGTGGGCTTTATAAAAAAAAAAAAAAAAAAAAAAAATCACAAACCCCCCCCCCCCCCCCCATCACTGAGCCAGGATTGGAACTTTCTAGCCAACCCGGGTGTGGGCTTTATAAAAAAAAATATTTAAAAAAATTATAACAGACCCCCCCCCACCCCCATCACTGAGCCAGGATTGGAAATTTCTAGCCACCCCGGGGGTGGGCTTTATAAAAAAATAATAAAAAAAACAAATTCATAACAGACCCCCCCCCCCATTACTGAGCCAGGATTGGAAATGTCTAGCCACCCCGGATGTGGGCGTGATAAAAAAAATAAAATAATAAAAAATCATAACAGACCCCCCCCCCCCCCCCCCCCTTCACAGAGCCAGGATTGGAAATTTCTAGCCACCCCGGGGATGGGCTTTATAAAAAAAAAAAATAATAATAAAATCACAACAGACCCCCCCCCCCCCCATCACTGAGAAAGGATTGGAAATTTCTAGCCACCCCGGGGGTGGGCTTTATAAAAAAATAAAAAATAAATAAAATCACAACAGACCCCCCCCCCCCCCCATCACTGAGACAGGATTGGAAATTTCTAGCCACCCCGGGTGTGGGCTTTATAAAAAAAAATAATAAAATTATTTTAAAAAAAAAATAAAAAAATCATAACAGACCCCCACCCCCATCACTGAGCCAGGATTGGAAATTTCTAGCCACCCCGGGTGTGGGCTTTATAAACAAATATAAAAAAATAAAAAATCATAACAGACCCCACCCCCATCACAGAGTCAGGATTGGAAATTTCTAGCCACCCCGGGGGTTGGCTTTAAAAAAAAATAAAAATAAAATAAAAATCACAACAGACCCCCCCCCCCCCCATCACTGAGCCAGGATTGGAAATTTCTAGCCACCCCGGGGGTGGGCTTTATAAAAAAAAAAAAAAAAAAAATCATAACAGACCCCACCCCCATCACTGAGCCAGGATTGGAAATGTATTGCCAACCCGGGTGTGGGCTTTATAAAACAAAAAAAAACAAAAAATCATAACAGACCCCACCCCCATCACTGAGCCAGGATTGACAATTTCTAGCCACCCGGGTGTGGGCTTTAAAAAAAAAAAAAAAAAAAATCATAACAGACCCCCCCCCCCCATCACTGAGCCAGGATTGGAAATTTCTAGCCACCCCGGGTGTGGGCTTTATAAAAAAAATAATAAATAAAAAAATCATAACAGACCCAACCCCCATCACTGAGCCAGGATCGGAAATTTCTAGCCACCCCGGGTGTGGGCTTTATAAAAAAAAAAAAAAAAAATTAAAAATCAAAATAGACCCCACCCCCATCACAGAGCCAGGATTGGAAATTTCTAGCCAGGGTGTGGGCTTTATAAAAAAAAAAAAAAAAAAAAAAAATCACAACAGACCCCCCCCCCCCCCATCACTGAGCCAGGATTGGAACTTTCTAGCCACCCCGGGTGTGGGCTTCTTAAAAAAAAAAAAAAATAAAAATCATAACAGACCCCCCCCCACCCCCATCACTGAGCCAGGATTGGAAATTTCTAGCCACCCCGGGTGTGGGCTTTATAAAAAAATAATTAAAAAAACAAAATCATAGCAGACCCCCCCCCCATCACTGAGACAGGATTGGAAATTTCTAGCCACCCCGGGTGTGGGCTTTATAAAAAATAAAAAATAAAAAATCATAACAGACCCCACCCCCATCACTGAGCCAGGATTGGAAATTTCTAGCCACCCCGGGTGTGGGCTTTATAAAACAAAAAAAAACAAAAAATCATAACAGACCCCACCCCCATCACTGAGCCAGGATTGGAAATTTCTAGCCACCCGGGTGTGGGCTTTATAAAAAAAAAAAAAAAAAATCATAACAGACCCCCCCCCCCCATAACTGAGCCAGGATTGGAAATTTCTAGCCAACCCGGGTGTGGGCTTTATAAAAAAAATAAATAAAAAAATCATAACAGACCCCCCCCCACCCCCATCACTGAGCCAGGATTGGAAATTTCTAGCCACCCCGGGTGTGGGCTTTATAAAAAAATAATAAAAAAAACAAATTCATAACAGACCCCCCCCCCCCATTACGAGCCAGGATTGGAAATGACTAGCCACCCCGGGTGTGGGCTTGAGAAAAAAAAAAAAAAAAAAAAAAAAAAATCATAACAGACCCCCCCACCCATCACAGAGCCAGGATTGGAAATTTCTAGCCACCCCGGGGTTGGGCTTTATAAAAAATAAAATAAAAATAAAAATCACAACAGACCCCCCCCCCATCACTGAGGCAGGATTGGAAATTTCTAGCCACCCCGGGTGTGGGCTTTATAAAAAAAATAAAAATAAAAATCATAACAGACCCCCCCCCCACCCCCATCACTGAGCCAGGATTGGAAATTTCTAGCCACCCCGGGTGTGGGCTTTATAAAAAAATAATTAAAAAAACAAAATCATAGCAGACCCCCCCCCCATCACTGAGACAGGATTGGAAATTTCTAGCCACCCCTGGTGTGGGCTTTATAAAAAATTAAAAATAAAAAATCATAACAGACCCCACCCCCATCACTGAGCCAGGATTGGAAATTTCTAGCCACCCCGGGTGTGGGCTTTATAAAACAAAAAAAAACAAAAAATCATAACAGACCCCACCCCCGTCACTGAGCCAGGATTGGAAATTTCTAGCCACCCGGGTGTGGGCTTTATAAAAAAAAAAAAAAAAAATCATAACAGACCCCCCCCCCCATAACTGAGCCAGGATTGGAAATTTCTAGCCAACCCGGGTGTGGGCTTTATAAAAAAAATAAATAAATAAATCATAACAGACCCCCCCCCACCCCCATCATTGAGCCAGGATTGGAAATTTCTAGCCACCCCGGGTGTGGGCTTTATAAAAAAATAATAAAAAAAACAAATTCATAACAGACCCCCCCCCCCCATTACGAGCCAGGATTGGAAATGACTAGCCACCCCGGGTGTGGGCTTGAGAAAAAAAAAAAAAAAAAAAAAAAAAATCATAACAGACCCCCCCCCACCCATCACAGAGCCAGGATTGGAAATTTCTAGCCACCCCGGGGTTGGGCTTTATAAAAAAAAAAAAAAAAAAAAAAATCACAACAGACCCCCCCCCCCCCATCACTGAGGCAGGATTGGAAATTTCTAGCCACCCCGGGTGTGGGCTTTATAAAAAAAATAAAAAAAATATTTAAAAAAAAAAATAAAAAAATCATAACAGACCCCCCCCCATCACTGAGCCAGGATTGGAAATTTCTAGCCACCCCGGGTGTGGGCTTTATAAAAAAAAAAAAAAAAAAAAATCATAACAGACCCCCCCCCCCCCCGCATAACTGAGCCAGGATTGGAAATTTCTAGCCACCCCGGGTGTGGGCTTTATAAAAAATAAAAAAAATAAAAATCATAACAGACCCCCCCCACCCCCATCACTGAGCCAGGATTGGAAATTTCTAGCCACCCCGGGTGTGGGCTTTATAAAAAAAAAAAAAAAAAAAAAAAATCATAACAGACCCCCCCACCCATCACAGAGCCAGGATTGGAAATTTCTAGCCACCCCGGGGTTGGGCTTTATAAAAAAAAAATAAATAAAAAAAATCACAACAGACCCCCCCCCCCCCCCATCACTGAGGCAGGATTGGAAATTTCTAGCCACCCCGGGTGTGGGCTTTATAAAAAAAATAAAAAAATTATTTAAAAAAAAAAATAAAAAAATCATAACAGACCCCCCCCCCATCACTGAGCCAGGATTGGAAATTTCTAGCCACCCCGGGTGTGGGCTTTATAAAAAAAAAAAAAAAAAAAATCATAACAGACCCCACCCCCATCACTGAGCCAGGATTGGAAATTTATAGCCACCCGGGTGTGGGCTTTATAAAAAAAAAAAAAAAAAAAATCATAACAGACCCCCCCCCCCCCCATCACTGAGCCAGGATTGGAAATTTGTAGCCACCCCGGGTGTGGGCTTTATAAAAAAAAAATAAAACTAAAAAATCATAACAGACCCCACCCCCATCACTGAGCCAGGATCGGAAATTTCTAGCCACCCCGGGTGTGGGCTTTATAAAAAATAAATAAAAAAATTAAAAATCATAACAGACCCCACCCCCATCACAGAGCCAGGATTGGAAATTTCTAGCCACCCCGGGGATGGGCTTTATAAAAAAAAAAAAAAAAAAAAATCATAACAGACCCCCCCCGACCCCCATCACTGAGCCAGGATTGGAAATGACTAGCCACCCTGGGTGTGGGCTTGATAAAAAAAAAAAAAAAAAAAAAAATCATAACAGACTCCCCCCCCCCCCCCATCACTGAGGCAGGATTGGAAATTTCTAGCCACCCGGGTGTGGGCTTTATAAAAAAAAAATAAAAATAAAAAATCATAACAGACCCCACCCCCATCACTGAGCCAGGATCGGAAATTTCTAGCCACCCCGGGTCTGGGCTTTATAAAAAAAAAATTAAAAAATTAAAAATCATAACAGACCCCACCCCATCACTGAGCCAGGATTGGAAATTTTTAGCCACCCCGGGTGTGGGCTTTATAAAAATAAAAAAATAATAAATAAATAAAAATTCATAAAAGACCCCCCCCCCCATCAAAGAGCCAGGATTGGAAATTTCTAGCCACCCCGGTGGTTGGCTTTATAAAAAAAAAAAAAAAAAATCATAACAGACCCCACCCCCATCACTGAGACAGGATTGGAAATTTCTAGCCACCTGGGTGTGGGCTTTATATAAAAAAAAATAAAAAAAATCATAACAGACCCCCCCCCCCCCATCACTGAGCCAGGATTTGAAATTTCTAGCCAACCCGGGTGTGGGCTTTATAAAATAAAAAATAAAAAATAAAAAAATCATAACAGACCCCCCCCCCCCCCCCATCACTGATCCAGGATTGGAAATTTCTAGCCAACCCGGGTGTGGGCTTTATAAAATAAAAAAAAATAAAAAAAAAATCATAACAGACCCCACCCCCATCACTGAGCCAGGATCGGAAATTTCTAGCCACCCGGGGTTTGGGATTTATAAAAAAAAAATTAAAGAATTAAAAATAATAACAGACCCCACCCCCATCACAGAGCCAGGATTGGAAATTTCTAGCCACCCCGGGGGTGGGCTTTATAAAAAAAAAATAAAATAAAAAAAAATCACAACAGACCCCCCCCCATCACTGAGCCAGGATTGGAACTTCCTAGCCACCCCAGGTGTGGGCTTTATAAAAAAAAAAAAAAAAAAAAATCATAACAGACCCCCCCCGACCCCCATCACTGAGCCAGGATTGGAAATTTCTAGCCACCCCGGGTGTGGGCTTTATAAAAAAATTATAAAAAAAACAAATTCATAACAGACCCCCCCATTACTGAGCCAGGATTGGAAATGACTAGCCACCCCGGGTGTGGGCTTGATAAAAAAAAAATAATAATAAAAAATCATAACACACCCCCCCCCCCCCCCCCCCCCCATCACAGAGCCAGGATTGGAAATTTCTAGCCACCCCGGGGGTGGGCTTTATACAGAAAAAAATAAAATAAAAAAATAAATAAAAATAAAAAATAAAAATTCATAACAGACCCCCACCCATCACTAAGCCAGGATTGGACATTTCTAGCCACCCCGGGTGTGGGCTTTATACAAAAAATAATAAAATAAAAAAAATAATAAAAATAAAAAATAAAAATTCATAACAGACCCCCACCCATCACTGAGCCAGGATTGGAAATTTCTAGCCACCTCTGGTGTGGGCTTTATAAAAATAAAAAAAATAAAAAATCATAACAGACCCCCCCCCCCCCCCCCCATCACTGAGCCAGGATTGGAAATTTCTAGCCAGCCAGGGTGTGGGCTTTATAAAAAAAAAAAAAAAAATCATAACAGACCCCCCCCCATCACTGAGCCAGGATTGGAAATTTCTAGCCATCCCGGGGGTGGGCTTTATAAGAAAAAAAAAAAAAAAAATCATAACAGACCCCCCCCCCCCATCACTGAGCCAGGATTGGAAATTTCTAGCCACCCCGGGTGTGGGCATTATAAAAAAAAAATAAAAATAAAAAATCATAACAGACCCCGACCCCATCACTGTTCCAGGATCGGAAATTTCTAGACACCCCGGGTGTGGGCTTTATAAAAAAAAAATAAAAAATAAAAATCACAACAGACCCCCCCCCATCACTGAGCCAGGATTGGAACTTTCTAGCCACCTGGGTGTGGGCTTTATAAAAAAAAAATAAAATAAAAAAATTCATAACAGACCCCCCCCATTACTGAGCCAGGATTGGAAATGACTAGCCACCCCGGGTGTGGGCTTGATAAAAAAATAATAATAATAAAAAATCATAGCAGACCCCCCCCCCCCCAATCACAGAGCCAGGATTGGAAATTTCTAGCCACCCCGGGGGTGGGCTTTATAAAAAAAATAATAAAATTATTTAAAAAAAAAATTTAAAAAATCATAACAGACCCCCCCCCCCATCACTGAGCCAGGATTGGAAATTTCTAGCCACCCAGGTGTGGGCTTTATGAAAAAAAAAAAAAAAAAACATAACAGACCCCCCCCCCCATCACTGAGCCAGGATTGGAAATTTCTAGCCACCCCGGGTGTGGGCTTTATAAAAAAAAAAAGAAAAAAAAAAAATTCATAACAGACCCCTCCCATTACTGAGCCAGGATTGGAAATGTCTAGCCACCCCGGGTGTGGGCTTTATAAAAAAAAAAAAAAAAAAAAAAAATCACAACAGACCCCCCCCCCCCCCCCCCCCCATCACTGAGGCAGGATTGGAAATTTCTAGCTACCCCGGGTGTGGGCTTTATATAAAAAAAAAAAAAATCATAATAGACCCCACCCCCATCACTGAGCCAGGATCGGAAATTTCTAGCCACCCCGGGTGTGGGCTTTATAAAAAAAAAATAAAAAAATTAAAAATCATAACAGACCCCACCCCCATCACAGAGCCAGGATTGGAAATTTCTAGCCACCCCGGGTGTGGGCTTTATAAAAAAAAAAAAAAAAAAATCATAACAGCCCCCCCCCTACCCCCATCACTGAGCCAGGATTGGAAATTTCTAGCCACCCCGGGTGTGGGCTTTATAAAAAAATAATAAAAAAAACAAATTCATAACAGACCCCCCCCCATTACTGAGCCAGGATTGGAAATGACTAGCCACCCCGGGTGTGGGCTTGATAAAAAAAAAAATAAAATAAAAAATCATAACAGACCCCCCCCCCCATCACAGAGCCAAGATTGGAAATTTCTAGCCACCCCAGGTGTGGGCTTTATTAAAAAAAAAATAAAAAATCACAACAGACCCCCCCCCCCCCATCACTGAGCCAGGATTGGAAATTTCTAGCCACCCCGGGTGTGGGGTTTATAAAAAAAAAATAAAAATAAAAAATCATAACAGACCCCCCCCATCACTGAGCCAGGATTGGAACTTTCTAGCCACCCCGGGTGTGGGCTTTATAAAAAAAAAATAATAATAATAAAATCACAACAGACCCCCCCCCCATCACTGAGCCAGGATTGGAACTTTCTAGCCACCCCGGGTGTGGGCTTTATAAAAAAAAATAAAATAAAAAATCATAACAGACCCCCCCCCCACCCCCATCACTGAGCCAGGATTGGAAATTTCTAGCCACCCCGGGTGTGGGCTTTATAAAAAAATAATAAAAAAAACAAATTCATAACAGACCCCCCCCCATTACTGAGCCAGGATTGGAAATGACTAGCCACCCCGGGTGTGGGCTTGATAAAAAAAAAAAAATAATAAAAAATCATAACAGACCCCCCCCCCCCCCCCCCATCACAGAGCCAGGATTGGAAATTTCTAGCCACCCCGGGGGTGGGCTTTATAAAAAAATAAAAAAAATAAAAAATCACAACAGACCCCCCCCCCCCCCATCACTGAGGCAGGATTGGAAATTTCTAGCCACCCCGGGTGTGGGCTTTATAAAAAAATAATAAAATTATATTTAAAAAAAATTAAAAAAATCATAACAGACCCCCCCCCATCACTGAGCCAGGATTGTAAATTTCTAGCCACCCCGGGTGTGGGCTTTATAAAAAAAAAAAAAAAAAAATCATAACAGACCCCCCCCACCCCCCTTCACTGAGCCAGGATTGGAAATTTCTAGCCACCCCGGGTGTGGGCTTTATAAAAAAAAAATAAAAATAAAAAATCATAACAGACCCCCCCCATTACTGAGCCAGGATTGGAAATGTCTAGCCACCCCGGGTGTGGGCTTTATAAAAAAATAAAAAAAATAAAAAATCACAACAGACCCCCCCCCCCCATCACTGAGGCAGGATTTGAAATTTCTAGCCACCCCGGGTGTGGGCTTTATAAAAAAAATAATAAAATTATATTTAAAAAAAATTAAAAAAATCATAACAGACCCCCCCCCCCATCACTGAGCCAGGATTGGAAATTTCTAGCCACCCCGGGTGTGGCCTTTATAAAAAAAAATTGAAAAAAAAAAATTAATAACAGACCCCCCCCCCCATTACTGAGCCAGCATTGGAAATTTCTTGCCACCCCTGGGGTGGGCTTTATAAAAAAAAAAAAAATAAAAAAAAATCACAACAGACCCCCCCCCCCCAATCACTGAGGCAGGATTGGAAATTTCTAGCCACCTCGGGTGTGGGCTTTATACAAAAAATAATAAAATAAAGATAAATAAAAAATAAAAAAATAAAAATTCATAACAGACCCCCACCCATCACTGAGCCAGTATTGGAAATTTCTAGCCACCTCTGGTGTGGGCTTTATAAAAAAAAAAAAAATTAAAAAATCATAACAGACCCCCCCCCCCATCACTGAGCCAGGATTGGAAATTTCTAGCCAGCCCGGGTGTGGGCTTTATAAAAAAAAAAAAAAAAAAATCATAACAGACCCCACCCCCATCACTGAGCCAGGATTGTAAATTTCTAGCCACCCGGGTGTGGGCTTTATAAAAAAAAAAAAAAAATCATAACAGACCCCCCCCCCCCCAATCACTGAGCCAGGATTGGAAATTTCTAGCCACCCCGGGGTTGGGCTTTATAAAAAAAAAATAATAAAAATCATAACAGACCCCACCCCCATCACTGAGCCAGGATTGGAAATTTTTAGCCACCCCGGGTGTGGGCTTTATAAAAATAAAAAAATAATAAATAAATAAAAATTCATAAAAGACCCCCCCCCCCCCATCACAGAGCCAGGATTGGAAATTTCTAGCCACCCCGGGGGTGGGCTTTATAAAAAAAAATAATAATAAAAAAAAAATTAAATAAATAAATAAAAATAAAAACAAATCCCCCACCATCACTGAATCAGGATTGGAAATTTCTAGCCACCCCGGGTGTGGGCTTTATAAAAAAAAAAAAAAAAAAAAATCATAACAGACCCCACCCCCATCACTGAGACAGGATTGGAAATTTCTAGCCACCTGGGTGTGGGCTTTATATAAAAAAAAAAAAAAAAAAATCATAACAGACCCCCCCCCCCCCCATCACTGAGCCAGGATTGGAAATTTCTAGCCAACCCGGGTGTGGGCTTTATAAAATAAAATAAAAAATAAAAAATCATAACAGACCCCCCAACCCATCACTGAGGCAGGATTGGAAATTTCTAGCCAACCCGGGTGTGGGCTTTATAAACAAATATAAAAAAATTAAAAATCATAACAGACCCCACCCCCATCACAGAGTCAGGATTGGAAATTTCTAGCCACCCCGGGGGTGGGCTTTATAAAAAAAAAAATATAAAAAAAAATAACAACAGACCCCCCCCCCCCCATCACTGAGGCAGGATTGGAAATTTCTAGCCAACCCGGGTGTGGGCTTTATAAACAAATATAAAAAAATAAAAAATCATAACAGA
The DNA here is from genome assembly GCA_036785325.1 of Urophycis tenuis. Lineage (NCBI taxonomy): Eukaryota > Metazoa > Chordata > Actinopteri > Gadiformes > Phycidae > Urophycis > Urophycis tenuis. The sequence continues at coordinate 30,364 of JAXIVH010000361.1, read as the reverse complement.
CCACACCCCCATCACAGAGTCAGGATTGGAAATTTCTAGCCACCCCGGGGGTGGGCTTTATAAAAAAAAATAAAATAAAAAAAAATCACAAAAGACCCCCCCCCCATCACTGAGCCAGGATTGGAACTTTCTAGCCACCCCAGGTGTGGGCTTTATAAAAAAACAAAAAAAAAACAAATCATAACAGACCCCCCCCCACCCCCATCACTGAGCCAGGATTGGAAATTTCTAGCCACCCCGGGGTTGGGCTTTATAAAAAAATAATAAAAAAAACAAATTCATAACAGACCCCCCCCCATTACTGAGCCAGGATTGGAAATGTCTAGCCACCCCGGGTGTGGGCTTGATAAAAAAAATAAAATAATAAAAAATCATAACAGACAACCCCCCCCCATCACAGAGCCAGGATTGGAAATTTCTAGCCACCCCGGGGGTGGGCTTTATAAAAAAAAAAATATTAAAAAAAATAACAACAGACCCCCCCCCCCCCCATCACTGAGGCAGGATTGGAAATTTCTAGCCAACCCGGGTGTGGGCTTTATAAACAAATATAAAAAAATAAAAAATCATAACAGACCCCACCCCCATCACAGAGTCAGGATTGGAAATTTCTAGCCACCCCGGGTGTGGGCTTGATAACTTTCTAGCCACCCCGGGTGTGGGCTTTATAAAAAAAAATATTAAAAAAAATTATAACAGACCCCCCCCCACCCCCATCACTGAGCCAGGATTGGAAATTTCTAGCCACCCCGGGGGTGGGCTTTATAAAAAAATAATAAAAAAAACAAATTCATAACAGACCCCCCCACAACTGAGCCAGGATTGGAAATTTCTAGCCACCCCGGGGGTGGGCTTTATAAAACAATAAAAAATAAATAAAATCACAACAGACCCCCCCCCCCCTCCCCCATCACTGAGACAGGATTGGAAATTTCTAGCCACCCCGGGTGTGGGCTTTATAAAAAAAAATAATAAAATTATTTAAAAAAAAAATTAAAAAAATCATAACAGACCCCCACCCCCATCACTGAGCCAGGATTGGAAATTTTTAGCCACCCCGGGTGTGGGCTTTATAAACAAATATAAAAAAATAAAAAATCATAAAAGACCCCACCCCCATCACAGAGTCAGGATTGGAAATTTCTAGCCACCCCAGCGGGTGGGCTTTATAAAAAGAAATAATAAAATTATTTTAAAAAAAAAATAAAAAAATCATAACAGACCCCCACCACCATCACTGAGCCAGGATTGGAAATGTCTAGCCACCCCGGGTATGGGCTTGATAAAAAAAATAAAATAATAAAAAATCAAAACAGACCACCCCCCCCCCCATCACAGAGCCAGGATTGGAAATTTCTAGCCACCCCGGGGGTGGGCTTTATAAAGAAAAATAAATAAAATAAAATCACAACAGACCCCCCCCCCCCCCATCACTGAGACAGGATTGGAAATGTCTAGCCACCCCGGGGGTGGGCTTTATAAAAAAATAAAAAATAAATAAAATCACAACAGACCCCCCCCCCCCCCCCATCACTGAGACAGGATTGGAAATTTCTAGCCACCCCGGGGGTGGGCTTTATAAAAAAAAAAAAAATCACAACAGACCCCCCCCCCCCCCCCATCACTGAGCCAGGATTGGAACTTTCTAGCCACCCCGGGGGTGGGCTTTATAAAAAAAAAAAAAAAAAAAAAAAAAATCACAACAGACCCCCCCCCCCCCCCCCATCACTGAGCCAGGATTGGAACTTTCTAGCCACCCCGGGTGTGGGCTTTATAAAAAAAAATATTAAAAAAAATTATAACAGACCCCCCCCACCCCCATCACTGAGCCAGGATTGGAAATTTCTAGCCACCCCGGGGGTGGGCTTTATAAAAAAATAATAAAAAAAACAAATTCATAACAGACCCCCCCACAACTGAGCCAGGATTGGAAATTTCTAGCCACCCCGGGGGTGGGCTTTATTAAAAAATTAAAAATAAATAAAATCACAACAGACCCCCCCCCCCCCCCCATCACTGAGACAGGATTGGAAATTTCTAGCCACCCCGGGTGTGGGCTTTATAAAAAAAAATAATAAAATTATTTTAAAAAAAAATTAAAAAAATCATAACAGACCCCCACCCCCATCACTGAGCCAGGATTGGAAATTTCTAGCCACCCCGGGTGTGGGCTTTATAAACAAATATAAAAAAATAAAAAATCATAAAAGACCCCACCCCCATCACAGAGTCAGGATTGGAAATTTCTAGCCACCCCAGCGGGTGGGCTTTATAAAAAGAAATAATAAAATTATTTTAAAAAAAAATTAAAAAAATCATAACAGACCCCCACCACCATCACTGAGCCAGGATTGGAAATGTCTAGCCACCCCGGGTATGGGCTTGATAAAAAAAATAAAATAATAAAAAATCATAACAGACAACCCCCCCCCATCACAGAGCCAGGATTGGAAATTTCTAGCCATCCCGGGGGTGGGCTTTATAAAAAAAAATATATAAAAAAAAATAACAACAGACCCCCCCCCCCCCCCATCACTGAGGCAGGATTGGAAATTTCTAGCCACCCCGGGGGTGGGCTTTATAAAAAAATAATTAAAAAAACAAATTCATAACAGACCCCCCCCATTACTGAGCCAGGATTGGAAATGTCAAGCCACCCCGGGTGTGGGCTTGATAAAAAAAATAAAATAATAAAAAATCATAACAGACCACCCCCCCCCCCCCATCACAGAGCCAGGATTGGAAATTTCTAGCCACCCCGGGGGTGGGCTTTATAAAGAAAAATAAATAAAATAAAATCACAACAGACCCCCCCCCCCCCATCACTGAGACAGGATTGGAAATGTCTAGCCACCCCGGGGGTGGGCTTTATAAACAAAAAAAAAAAAAAAAAAAAAAAATCATAACAGAACCCCCCCCCCCATCACAGAGCCAGGATTGGAAATTTCTAGCCACCCCGGGGGTGGGCTTTATAAAAAAAAATATATAAAGAAAAATAACAACAGACCCCCCCCCCCCCATCACTGAGGCAGGATTGGAAATTTATAGCCAACCCGGGTGTGGGCTTTATAAAAAAAAATAAAATAAAAAAAAATCACAACAGACCCCCCCCCCATCACTGAGCCAGGATTGGAACTTTCTAGCCACCCCGGGGTTGGGCTTTATAAAAAAATAATTAAAAAAAACAAATTCATAACAGACCCCCCCCCCCATTACTGAGCCAGGATTGGAAATGTCTAGCCACCCCGGGTGTGGGCTTTATAAAAAAAAAAAAAATAAAATCATAACAGACCCCACCCCCATCACTGAGCCAGGATTGGAAATTTCTAGCCACCCGGGTGTGGGCTTTATAAAAAAAAAAAAAAAAAAAAATCATAACAGACCCCCCCCCCCCCCATCACTGAGCCAGGATTGGAAATTTCTAGCCACCCCGGGTGTGGGCTTTATAAAAAAAAAAAAAAACTAAAAAATCATAACAGACCCCACCCCCATCACTGAGCCAGGATCGGAAATTTCTAGCCACCCCGGGTGTGGGCTTTATAAAAAAAAAAAAAAAAAAAATCATAACAGACCCCCCCCGACCCCCATCACTGAGCCAGGATTGGAAATGACTAGCCTCCCTGGGTGTGGGCTTGATAAAAAAAAAAAAATAAAAAAAAATCATAACAGACCCCCCCCGACCCCCATCACTGAGGCAGGATTGGAAATTTCTAGCCACCCCGGGTGTGGGCTTTATAAAAAAAAATAATAAAATTATATTAAAAAAAAATTAAAAAAATCATAACAGACCCCCCCCCATCACTGAGCCAGGATTGGAAATTTCTAGCCACAAGGGGTGTGGGCTTTATAAAAAAAAAATAATAATAAATCATAACAGACCCCACCCCCATCACTGAGCCAGGATTGGAAATTTCTAGCCACCCGGGTGTGGGCTTTATAAAAAAAAAAAAAAAAAATCATAACAGACCCCCCCCCCATCACTGAGTCAGGATTGGAAATATCTAGCCACCCCGGGTGTGGGCTTTATAAAAAAAAAATGAAAAAAAAAATAATAATAGCAGACCCCCCCCATTACTGAGCCAGGATTGGAAATTTCTAGCCAGCCCGGTGTGGGCTTTATAAAAAAAAAAAAAAAAAAATCATAACAGACCCCCCCCCCCCCATCACTGAGCCAGGATTGGAAATTTCTAGCCACCCCGGGTGTGGGCTTTATAAAAAAAAAAAAAAAAAAAATCATAACAGACCCCACCCCCATCACTGAGCCAGGATTGGACATTTCTAGCCACCTGGGTGTGGGCTTTATAAAAAAAAAAAAAAAAAAATCATAACAGACCCCCCCACCCCCCTTCACTGAGCCAGGATTGGAAATTTCTAGCCACCCCGGGTGTGGGCTTTATAAAAAAAAAATAAAAATAAAAAATCATAACAGACCCCACCCCCATCACTGAGCCAGGATCGGAAATTTCTAGCCACCCCGGGTCTGGGCTTTATAAAAAAAAAATTAAAAAATTAAAAATCATAACAGACCCCACCCCCATTACAGAGCCAGGATTGGAAATTTCTAGCCACCCCGGGGGTGGGCTTTATAAAAAAATATAAAATAAAATAAAATCACATCAGACCCCCCCCATCACTGAGCCAGGATTGGAACTTTCTAGCCACCCCGGGTGTGGGCTTGATAAAAAAAAAAAAAAAAAAAATCATAACAGACCCCCCCCCACCCCATCACAGAGCCAGGATTGGAAATTTCTAGCCACCCCGGGGGTGGGCTTTATAAAAAAATAAAAAAAATAAAAAATCACAACAGACCCCCCCCCCCATCACTGAGGCAGGATTGGAAATTTCTAGCCACCCCGGGTGTGGGCTTTATAAAAAAAATAATAAAATTATATTTAAAAAAAATTAAAAAAATCATAACAGACCCCCCCCCATCACTGAGCCAGGATTGGAAATTTCTAGCCACCCCGGGTGTGGGCTTTATAAAAAAAAAATGAAAAAAAAAAATTCATAACAGACCCCCCCCATTACTGAGCCAGGATTGGAAATGTCTAGCCAACCCGGGGGTGGGCTTTATAAAAAAAATAAATAAATAAAAAAAAATCACAACAGACCCCCCCCCCCCCATCACTGAGGCAGGATTGGAAATTTCTAGCCACCCCGGGTGTGGGCTTTATAAAAAAAATAATAAAATTATATTTAAAAAAAATTAAAAAAAATCATAACAGACCCCCCCCCCCATTACTGAGCCAGGATTGGAAATTTCTAGCCACCCCGGGTATGGGCTTGATAAAAAAATTATAAAAAAAACAAATTCATAACAGACCCCCCCATTACTGAGCCAGGATTGGAAATGACTAGCCACCCCGGGTGTGGGCTTGATAAAAAAAAAATAATAATAAAAAATCATAACAGACCCCCCCCCCCCCCCCCCCATCACAGAGCCAGGATTGGAAATTTCTAGCCACCCCGGGGGTGGGCTTTATAAAAAAATAATAATAATAAATAAATAACAACAGACCCCCCCCCCCCATCACTGAGGCAGGATTGGACATTTCTAGCCACCCCGGGTGTGGGCTTTATACAAAAAATAATAAAATAAAAAAAAATAAAAAATAAAAAAATAAAAATTCATAACACCCCCACCAATCACTGAGCCAGGATTGGAAATTTCTAGCCACCTCTGGTGTGGGCTTTATAAAAATAAAAAAAATAAAAAATCATAACAGACCCCCCCCCCCCCCCCCATCACTGAGCCAGGATTGGAAATTTCTAGCCAGCCCGGGTGTGGGCTTTATAAAAAAAAAAAAAAAAATCATAACAGACCCCCCCCCCCCCATTACTGAGCCAGGATTGGAAATTTCTAGCCACCCCGGGTGTGGGCTTTCTAAAAAAAAATTAAAAATGAAAAATAATTCATAACAGACCCCCCCCCCCCATTACTAAGCCAGGATTGGAAATGTCTAGCCACCCGGGGTGTGGGCTTTATAAAAAAAAAAAGAAAAAAATCATAACAGACCCCACCCCCATCACTGAGCCAGGATTTGAAATTTCTAGCCACCTGGGTGTGGGTTTTATAAAAAAAAAAAAAAAAATCATAACAGACCCCCCCCCCCCATCACTGAGCCAGGATTGGAAATTTCTAGCCACCCCGGGTGTGGGCTTTATAAAAAATAAATAAAAATAAAAAATTCATAACAGACCCCACCCCCATCACTGAGTCAGGATTGGAAATGTCTAGCCACCCCGGTTGTGGGCTTTATACAAAAAATAAAAAAAATAAAAAAATAAAAATTCATAACAGACCCCCACCCATCACTGAGCCAGGATTGGAAATTTCTAGCCACCCCAGGTGTGGGCTTTATATATAAAAAAAAAAAATAATAATAATAATCATAACAGACCCCCCCCCCCCCCCCCATTACTCAGCCAGGATTGGAAATATCTAGCCAACCCGGGTGTGGGCTTTATAAAAATAAAAATAAAATAAATAAATACAAAATCATAAAAGACCCTCCCCCCCCCCCATTACTGAGCAAGTATTGGAAATTTCTAGCCAACCCGGGTGTGGGCTTTATAAAAAAAATTAAAAAAAAATTCATAAGAGACCCCCTCCATTACTGAGCCAGGATTGGAAATGTCTTGCCACCCCGGGTGTGGGCTTGATAAAAAAAAAAAAAAAAAAATTCATAACAGACCCCCACCCATTACTGAGCCAGGATTGGAAATTTCTAGCCTTTCTAGCCTGGGCTTTATAAAAAAATAATAATAATAAATCATAACAGAACCCCCCCGCCCCATCACTGAGCCAGGATTTGAAATTTCTATCCACCCCGGGTGTGGGCTTTAAAAGAAAAAAAAAAAAAAAAAAATCATAACAGACCCCACTCCCATCAATGAGCCAGGATTGGAAATTTCTAGCCAACCCGGGTGTGGCCTTTATAAAAAAAATAATAAAATAGAAAAAATAATAAAAAAAGAAAAAAAAAATCATTACAGCCCCCCCCCCCCCCCCCCATTACTGAGCCAGGATTGGAAATTTCTAGCCACCCCGGAGGTGGGCTTTATAAAAAAAAAAAAAAAAAAAAAAATCACAACAGACCCCCCCCCCCCCCCCCCCATTACTGAGCCAGGATTGGAAATTTCTAGCCACCCCGGGTGTGGGCTTTATAAAAAATATAATAATAAATAAATAAAAATTCATAAAAGACCCCCCCCCCATTACTGAGCCAGGATTGGAAATTTCTAGCCTCCCCAGGGGTGGGCTTTATAAAAAAAAAAAAAATAAAAAAAAATCACAACAGACCCCCCCCCCCCCCCCCCATCACTGAGCCAGGATTGGAACTTTCTAGCCACCCCGGGTGTGGGCTTTATAAAAAAATAATAAAAAAAACAAATTCATAACAGACCCCCCCCCATTACTGAGCCAGGATTGGAAATGTCTAGCCACCCCGGGTGTGGGCTTGATAAAAAAAATAAAATAATAAAAAATCATAACAGACCCCCCCCCCCCCCCCATCACAGAGCCAGGATTGGAAATTTCTAGCCACCCCGGGGGTGGGCTTTATAAAAAATAATAATAATAATAAAATCACAACAGACCCCCCCCCCCCCCCCATCACTGAGACAGGATTGGAAATTTCTAGCCACCCCGGGTGTGGGCTTTATAAAAAAAATAATAAAATTATTTAAAAAAAATAATAAAAAAATCATAACAGACCCCCACCCATCACTGAGCCAGGATTGGAATTTTCTAGCCACCCCGAGGTGGGCTCTATAAAAAAATAAAAAATAAATAAAATCACAACAGACCCCCCCCCCCCCCCCCCCATCACTGAGACAGGATTGGAAATTTCTAGCCACCCCGGGTGTGGGCTTTATAAAAAAAAATAATATAATTATTTAAAAAAAAAAAAAAAAAAATCATAACAGACCCCCACCCATCACTGAGCCAGGATTGGAAATGTCTAGCCACCCCGGGGGTGGGCTTTATAAAAAATAAATAAATAAAAATAAATCACAACAGACCCCCCCCCATCACTGAGCAAGGATTGGAACTTTCTAGCCACCCCAGGTGTGGGCTTTATAAAAAAAAAAATAAAAAAAAATCATAACAGACCCCACCCCCATCACTGAGCCTGGATTGGAAATTTCTAGCCACCCCGGGTGTGGGCTTTATAAAACAAAAAAAAACAAAAAATCATAACAGAACCCACCCCCATCACTGAGCCAGGATTGGAAATTTCTAGCCACCCGGGTGTGGGCTTTATAAAAAAAAAAAAAAAAAAATCATAACAGACCCCACCCCCATCACTGAGCCAGGATTGGAAATTTCTAGCCACCCCGGGGGTGGGCTTTATAAAAAAATTATAAAAAAAACAAATTCATAACAGACCCCCCCCCCCCCCATTACTGAGCCAGGATTGGAAATGTCTAGCCACCCCGGGGGTGGGCTTTATAAAAAATAAAAAATCATAACAGACCCAACCCCCATCACTGAGCCAGGATCGGAAATTTCTAGCCACCCCGGGTGTGGGCTTTATAAAAAAATAATAAAAAAAACAAATTCATAACAGACCCCCCCCCCATTACTGAGCCAGGTTTGGGAATTTCTAGCCACCCCGGGTGTGGGCTTTATAAAAAAATAAAAAAAATAAAAAATCACAACAGACCCCCCCCCCCCCCCATCACTGAGGCAGGATTGGAAATTTCTAGCCACCCCGGGTGTGGGCTTTTTTTAAAAAAAATGAAAAAAAAAAAAATCATAGCAGACCCCCCCCATTACTGAGCCAGGATTGGAAATGTCTAGCCACCCCGGGTGTGGGCTTGATAAAAAAAAAAAAAAAAAAAAAAATCATAACAGACCCCCCCCCCCCATCAGAGAGCCAGGATTGGAAATTTCTAGCCACCCCGGGGGTGGGCTTTATAAAAAAATAAAAAAAATAAAAAATCACAACAGACCCCCCCCCCCCCCATCACTGAGGCAGGATTGGAAATTTCTAGCCACCTCGGGTGTGGGCTTTATACAAAAAATAATAAAATAAAAAAAAATAAAAAAATAAAAAATAAAAATTCATAACAGACCCCCACCCATCACTGAGCCAGGATTGGAAATTTCTAGCCACCTCTGGTGTGGGCTTTATAAAAATACAAAAAATAAAAAATCATAACAGACCCCCCCCCCCCCCCCCCATCACTGAGCCAGGATTGGAAATTTGTAGCCAGCCCGGGTGTGGGCTTTATAAAAAAAAAAAAAAAAATCATAACAGACCCCCCCCCATCACTGAGCCAGGATTGGAAATTTCTAGCCACCCCGGGTGTGGGCTTTATAAAAAAAAAAGAAAAAAAAAAATTCATAACAGACCCCCCCCATTACTGAGCCAGGATTGGAAATGTCTAGCCACCCCGGGTGTGGGCTTTATAAAGAAAAAAAAAATAAAAAAAAATCACAACAGACCCCCCCCCATCACTGAGCCAGGATTGGAACTTTCTAGCCACCCCGGGTGTGGGCTTAATAAAAAAAAAAAAAAAAAAAAATCATAACAGACCCCCCCCCACCCCCATCACTGAGCCAGGATTGGAAATTTCTAGCCACCCCGTTTGTGGGCTTTATAAAAAAAAAAAAAAAAAAAATCATAACAGACCCAACCCCCATCACTGAGCCAGGATTGGACATTTCTAGCCACCTGGGTGTGGGCTTTATAAAAAAAAATAAAAAAAATCATAACAGACCCCCCCACCCCCCCCCCCATCACAGAGCCAGGATTGGAAATTTCTAGCCACCCCGGGGGTGGGCTTTATAAAAAAAAAAAAAAAAAAAAAAATCACAACAGACCCCCCCCCCCCCATCACTGAGGCAGGATTGGAAATTTCTAGCCACCCCGGGTGTGGGCTTTATAAAAAAAATAATAAAATTATATTTAAAAAAAATTAAAAAAATCATAACAGACCCCACCCCCATCACTGAGCCAGGATTGGAAATTTCTAGCCACCCCGGGTGTGGGCTTTATAAAAAAAAATGAAAAAAAAAAATTCATAACAGACCCCCCCCATTACTGAGCCAGGATTGGAAATGTCTAGCCACCCCGGGTGTGGGCTTTATAAAAAAAAAAAAAAAATCATAACAGACCCCCCCCACCCCCATCACTGAGCCAGGATTGGAAATTTCTAGCCACCCCGGGTGTGGGCTTTATAAAAAAATAATTAAAAAAACAAATTCATAACAGACCCCCCCCCATTACTGAGCCAGGATTGGAAATGACTAGCCACCCCGGGTGTGGGCTTGATAAAAAAAATATAATAATAAAAAATCATAACAGACCCCCCCCCCCCAATCACAGAGCCAGGATTGGAAATTTCTAGCCACCCCGGGGGTGGGCTTTATAAAAAAAAAAAATAAAAAAAAAATCACAACAGACCCCCCCCCAATCACTGAGGCAGGATTTGAAATTTCTAGCCACCCCGGGTGTGGGCTTTATAAAAAAAATAATAAAATTATTTAAAAAAAAAAATAAAAAAATCATAACAGACCCCCCCCCCCATCACTGAGCCAGGATTGGAAATTTCTAGCCACCCCGGGTGTGGGCTTTATATAAAAATAAAAAAAAATCATAATAGACCCCACCCCCATCACTGAGCCAGGATCGGAAATTTCTAGCCACCCCGGGTCTGGGCTTTATAAAAAAAAAATTAAAAAATTAAAAATCATAACAGACCCCACCCCCATCACAGAGCCAGGATTGGAAATTTCTAGCCACCCCGGGTGTGGGCATTATAACAAAATAAAAAAAATAAAAAATCACAACAGACCCCCCCCCCCCATCACTGAGGCAGGATTGGAAATTTCTAGCCACCCCGGGTGTGGGCTTTATAAAAAAAATAATAAAATTATATTTAAAAAAAATTAAAAAAAATCATAACAGACCCCCCCCCCATCACTGAGCCAGGATTGGAAATTTCTAGCCACCCCGGGTGTGGGCTTTATAAAAAAAAATGAAAAAAAAAAATTCATAACAGACCCCCCCCATTACTGAGCCAGGATTGGAAATGTCTAGCCACCCCGGGTGTGGGCTTTATAAAAAAAAAAAAAAAATCATAACAGACCCCCCCCACCCCCATCACTGAGCCAGGATTGGAAATTTCTAGCCACCCCGGGGGTGGGCTTTATAAAATAAAAAAAATAATAAAAAATCACAACAGACCCCCCCCCCCATCACTGAGGCAGGATTGGAAATTTCTAGCCACCCCGGGTGTGGGCTTTATAAAAAAAAATGAAAAAAAAAAATTCATAACAGACCCCCCCCCCCCATTACTGAGCCAGGATTGGAAATGTCTAGCCAGCCCGGGTATGGGCTTGATAGAAAAAAAAAAAAAAAAAAAAATCATAACAGACCCCCCCCCCCCCCCCCCCATCACAGAGCCAGGATTGGAAATTTCTTGCCACCCCGGGGGTGGGCTTTATAAAAAAAAAATAAATAAAAAAAAATCACAACAGACCCCCTCCCCCAATCACTGAGGCAGGATTGGAAATTTCTAGCCACCTCGGGTGTGGGCTTCATACAAAAAATAATAAAATAAAAAAAATAAATAAATAAATAAATAAAAATTCATAACAGACCCCCACCCATCACTGAGCCAGTATTGGATATTTCTAGCCACCTCTGGTGTGGGCTTTATAAAAAAAAAAAAAAAAAAAAATCATAACAGACCCCCCCCCCCCATCACTGAGCCAGGATTGGAAATTTCTAGCCACCCGGGTGTGGGCTTTATAAAAAAAAAAAAAAAAAATCATAACAGACCCCCCCCCCAATCACTGAGCCAGGATTGGAAATTTCTAGCCACCCCGGGGTTGGGCTTTATAAAAAAAAAAAAAAAAAAAAATCATAACAGACCCCCCCCCATCCCCATCACTGAGCCAGGATTGGAAATTTCTAGCCACCCCGGGGTTGGGCTTTATAAAAAAATAATTAAAAAAACAAATTCATAACAGACCCCCCCCCATTACTGAGCCAGGATTGGAAATGTCTAGCCACCCCGGGTGTGGGCTTGATAAAAAAAATAAAATAATAAAAAATCATAACAGACAACCCCCCCCATCACAGAGCCAGGATTGGAAATTGCTAGCCACCCCGGGTGTGGGCTTTATAAAAAAAAATATTAAAAAAAATTATAACAGACCCCCCCCCACCCCCATCACTGAGCCAGGATTGGAAATTTCTAGCCACCCCGGGGGTGGGCTTTATAAAAAAATAATAAAAAAAACAAATTCATAACAGACCCCCCCCATTACTGAGCCAGGATTGGAAATGTCTAGCCACCCCGGGTGTGGGCGTGATAAAAAAAAAAAAAAAAAAAAAATCATAACAGACCCCCCCCCCCCCCCCCCCCATCACAGAGCCAGGATTGGAAATTTCTAGCCACCCCGGGGGTGGGCTTTATAAAAAAATTATAAAAAAAAAAAAATTCATAACAGACCCCCCCCATCACTGAGACAGGATTGGAAATGTCTAGCCACCCCGGGTGTGGGCGTGATAAAAAAAAAAAATAATAAAAAATCATAACAGACCCCCCCCCCCCCCCCCCCCCATCACAGAGCCAGGATTGGAAATTTCTAGCCACCCCGGGGGTGGGCTTTATAAAAAAATAATAAAAAAAAAAAAATTCATAACAGACCCCCCCCATCACTGAGACAGGATTGGAAATGTCTAGCCACCCCGGGTGTGGGCGTGATAAAAAAAAAATAATAATAAAAAATCATAACAGACCCCCCCCCCCCCCCCCCCCATCACAGAGCCAGGATTGGAAATTTCTAGCCACCCCGGGGGTGGGCTTTATAAAAAAATAATAAAAAAAAAACAAATTCATAAC
>JAXIVH010000360.1:0-127832 GCA_036785325.1 Urophycis tenuis | reverse complement strand
TTCTTTTATACAGTATGTGTAAGTATGATGTTTGGGTATCAGAATGGTGTGCGAGACAGAGGGGATGAGAGGGGAGGCAAAAGGTAGAGAGCAAGACGAAGAGAAAGATTGATTTTGACACCCTCTGTATTCTGAGACGAAGAGGGAAAGAGAATGACAGAGATAGAGAGATAGATTGACAGATGCAAAGAGAGAGCATGAGAGCGTGAGAGAGACAAAGATGAAGAGAGAGAGAGAGAGAGAGAGAAAGCAAGAGAGAGAGAAACAGAGAGAGATAGAGAAGATAGAAAGAGAGAGGAGAGGAAGTACCAGTTGTCAAGTATGCGTGTGTGTGTGTGTGTGTGTGTGTGTGTGTGTGTGTGTGTGTGTGTGTGTGTGTGTGCGTGTGTGCGTGTGTGCGTGTGTGTGTGTCTGTGTGTGTGTGTGTCTGTGTGTGTGTGTGTGTGTGTGTGTGTGTGTGTGTGTGTGTGTGTGTGTGCGTGTGTCGTGTGTGTGTGTGTGTGTGTGTGTGCTACGTCTGCGGTACCAGAGCTGTGAACTACAGGGCTAGCATGACACTAACCACAGCACATCTCTAGCCTACCTTGTCCGCAGCCACGGTGATTTGCCAGGAACAGGCCCTGCCGTTGTCATAGTGATTGGGGAAGCGCCAACTCGTGAAGGTCCCGGAATCCCCAGACAGCTCCTGAGGGCCCCCACACCCCGAGTCCAGACCTGGAGCCCAGCAGAGGACGGGACGCCATGACGCTTTGTTCAATATTGGATGTGTCTTAATGGACACTGCTTCCTTCATGGCTACGAGGTGGTCGTTTTACAAATGGAAACTACTTGACCGTGTCACTGGAAAGACGTCAAGGGGTGACGTTGTGTTTGGCAATGTCTGCCTGTAAAATGAGAAAAACTAGGCTTTGTGAATGCACATATCAATGACCTTTTTAGTTTGCTTTTAATAAATGGGTTATGTGTGCCCACTTGTTAACAAAGCTGCATAGCCCTGATGTAGATGATGTAGTATGTAGGAATGGTACCATTGTAGGAATGGTAATGATGATGTCCATCAGGGCAACATTATTCAGACTTCTGCTTGAAACTCCTGATTCTGATTCTAATTCTGTTTCTGAAATAACTATTTATTGCATTTGATTGTTCCGATTATATTCTGTAAACTGCAGTTTTTCTATTTAACAACAGACAGATCTCTAACGCACACCATGAACCTTGCATATTTGAACCTTTACCTACTTTGTTAGAGTCATAAAACAGTTAAAAGAGATGGGAGTGTGCAATACAAGGCCATGCTACTTTGTCAAATAAATAAACCTGATTGAAATCAGCGGCATATAAAGACAGCTCTGGACGGCTACCGTATATTTATCATATTCAGGTTAAAGTCAAGTTGACAATTTTTTATAGACACCCTGTATGAGTTGATGTGGTAATTTGTCATTGATTATGAGGGACGTTGCTGGTGGACGTTTGAAAACCAACATCGTTCACAGTTTAAACCCATAATATCTGGTGAAGTATGAAGGGTTTGTTAATTGCAGTTAATTGGGTTTCTAACCACAACAGAACCCGATGGCAATATAGCCTCTATAAAAACCTACATCATCAGCATAAATAAATATTTACAATACTGATATATCCTAAATAAATATAAATAATGACTGAAATATTGCCTACAAAGTTCAATAATCAAACATCAAACAAAGATGGAAAAGAGCTACTTATGTAGCCCAGCGTTTCTATGGCTGTTCACTCACCCTCTGCACCAATAGGAGCGTTGTTGTTCTCGGTAAAGTATATGGCCACCAGGCCCACAAAGGCTGCTGTCACGATCACAAACAGCAAAATCAGACTCTTCTCTAGGGTGGTCAGACCCTTGTTGGCCATGTTTGTATCCTCTCTTAGCGGGACCGATCACCAAACTAAAATGTGGATGGAGAACCTAGTGTTCCATGCTCTTATACCCAACACTGGGATGTGCCAGTGTAGGTCACTTCTGAACTTTAACCTAAAGCGCGTACCTTGAACTTCAACTTTAAACTATAATGCGAGAACAAACTATAGGGTCCATGGGATGTGTCTTCTTTCTGACTGAGTGTATTGTTGCTTATTAAATTGTTATTTGTCATTTGTTTGGTCTAACGTCATAAAAGTGGCCTTTGGGCTCATTAGCCAAACCCCTCACTCTTTAAATAAAAACCTGGAGGGAAGACAATTGTGTTTAAGTTGTAATCAGCCACAATCAGTTTCCATTATCTTTGTACTGATTGATTGATATTGCTGGCTTAGCATATACACATCTTGGGTCATCCTTAAGTTGTGTATCGGTACAAGTGTTGCAACATACAGAGACCTGCCGATTAAGCATATTACTATTGCCATCTACAATATATATTATATAATGTCACTTGTGGATGAAAAGAAAAAATATAATAGATATTACACATTACACAAATAAAATGTACTGCCACAATTAACAAGACTGGGCAAATGCTAGTTTAGTTTTTTCCCCACCATAACCCCAATAATCAATAATACTACCTTATTTTCTCTTTTAGATCTCGTACTAATACATCCCTTATCTCTATAGTCAATCTTTCATGAAGATTTCCTCTTGGTGGAGGTCAAGGGTAATGAGAATCCCAAGGGGCTGGAGGTGTGGCAGAGCCACAGAGAAACATCTTGGGGTTTATGCGGAGGCGCTCTGGGACTCTGACTCCCAACAGCAGCTAATCCACACATCTGACACCTTTGATACCTTATTTCTCTCTCAAGATAAGCATTTCCGTGTCCTCTTTACCCTCCGTTTTCCTGCCTGAGAGAAGAAAGACAATCTGTTTAACTTACAGAGAGCTCAGTAATACACAGACACACACACACCCACACACACACACGCGCACGCACGCACGCACGCACGCACGCACGCACGCACGCACACACACGCACACGCACGCACGCACGCACGCACACACACGTTTGTTATTTTATCACATCTTTCCTTTTTCTTATTTTATTCCTCAAAATACTACAGTGTAAGTCAAACAGCTGTCAATATCTTATTGAAAAAAGTGCCAGCAGTCGAACACAGCAGTCGTTTATTTTTGGGCCATGATAGGCTGACAAAGGACACTATAATTGATTTTTATCAATCCTTCTACCGTGTTTATCATCCCTTTGCCTCTGTGTACATGTGTGTGTGTGAATAACTATGTGCACATTTATATGAATAAGTGTGTGTGTCTATCTACATGTGTGTGTGTATGTGTGTGTGTGTGTGTGTGTGTGTGTGTGTGTGTGTGTGTGTGTGTGTGTGTGTGTGTGTGTGTGTGTGTGTGTGTGTGTGTGTGTGAGTCCATGTCTGACTCTATCAGCGCTGGGTTTGTTGGGTATTTCAGAGATGGATGGGCCACCTGGCAGCCACAACACAGCAGCTTCTAATGAACATGGCCAAGGTGACCTCGGGCTGTGCTTGTGAGTGTCTACCACTTTGTGAACAAGTGTGCATCTGTTATGAGACGCTGCATCTGTAAACATGTGTGCATGAGTCCCTGTATCCCCAGCATTTTTGTGCAAGCATGTGTGTGCGTGTGTGCGTGCCTGCGTGTGGGCATAGAACTGCTTCCGTATGGACGTGTAGTGTGTAGCGTAGCATAGTGTAGCGTAGCTTCGCAGGGCAAAATGTAGCATAGCGTAGTGTGTGGTGTGTGTAGTGTGTGTTCTATAAAGAATGATGGGGGGAAGGTGATATAACAATACCTAAGACACACAAACACACACGCCCGCACGCGCACACACGCACACACAAACACACACACACACACACACACACACACACACGCACACGCACACACACATGCTCGTGCACACACACACACACACACACACACACACACACACGCACACACACACATGCTCGTGCACACACACACACACACACACCTTAAGACAAACATATGTAGGCCAGGGAGTCCACAGGGAGTTGAGCGGCCACCAAGAGGAAGAGCAGTGCTTCCCCTCTGTCTTACTAACGCAATGGAAGAATAAAAAAACGACGATGCGAGAACAGGAAACAACACAATAACCAGTTTTGCTCAGACTACATTTAATTCATGTCAACCTGAGTAGCCAAACCCATGATCTGTGACCGCTGTTCATGCTATAGCTCCACGTATGAGCAGCAGTAGAACACAAGAAGGTTCCGGAAAAAAAAACTTCTTAAGACAAAAGGAAATGTAAGACAATATTTTTTTTATAACTGAACCTAACTTCATAGAGAACATGAGATATGAAAATGAGTACATTTTAGAGATCAAAAAAAATTATCCAAGCAGAGTGAATTAAATTAGACAATATAACATAATTCTATGTCAGAAAGCTCAATCTTCATAATCTTGACATTTTCTTCTTACTTACTGAATGCCAATGTGATCCCTACACATATTTGACAGTTGTTCCAGCAGGATCCAAGAGGAGGTATGTGCTATTCTGAAGATGTGATTTTCTAATTGTGACGGCTTGGTTCCAAGCTGGATCTCTGAGGTTCATCACATAAAATGCTTTGGAGCTCAACTGACTATCTTTAGAAGAAAAAGAAAAAATAATATAGCTTAACTGAGCTTATTGCTGGTACAGTAAGCAAAAAACAATTAGCTTGCATTAGATCACAGATCACACATGCTGATGGCTGCGTGACCTCTGATATGGTCCGCTGATATGGTCACCTGCTGAGTAGGTGTTGAGTTGACACACATTCTCCCCTTGTTAAAATAAAGTCACCAGGGCTGATAACAGGGAAGTGGGCAGCCCTGCCCCGCACTGAAGAGTAAACCTTAAAGCATTTTTATTAAAGGCAGGGTCGGGAGGTTTAGCGTTTTCTACAGTGGGTGAAAGCAGGTGGTCCATTTCACTTAGTAATAGCCTAAGTTAATACTTGAGTGTGCTCTGAAACATTAATGCTGAACTAAGCTGAACTGTCTTACAGTTGATGAATATGGCCTCTCGGGTTAAACACTTCTTGCCGCTTAGCAATTTATGACCTTCTTTAAATCAATATTGCTCATTGTTCCCTGCTGCCATTTTTGCAGTTAGGATGTCTCTGTCTTTAACAGACGGGCGCCACTACCTCATGTGCGGGCATCCGATTTAATTTTTAAATATTGATTAAACTGCTAACTGTCATGAGAAAAACAACATGCATTACGTCTGTGACGAACAATTAAGAGAGAAAAAAATGATCTGAACGTAACACCATTACGTCAAGTCTTTCTCACCGTTAACACAGGCCAATTTGGTTCTCACCTGAATTTTTCTTCTTCTCTTATTACAGTTGTAGTGAATGAATTATGTTACGCAATGCGTCAGTGTACCCCCCCCCCCCCCCCCCCCCCCCCCCCCACACACACACACACACACACACACACACACAAACACACACACAACCATCATCTCCCCCTACAACCATCTACTCCGACCTACCACCAACCCACCACCACCACCACGCAACCACCCTTGTCCCAGCTGCACCTGCACCATTAGTCTGAATATCTCCACCCCTGTCAGGGAGGATGAAAACGTGTATAGGAACGCTGCTGCTGCTGCCGCTGCTTCTGCTGCCGCTGCTGCGGCTGCTTCATGTGTTAGGATGAAGAGAGGGCTTCTGGGATTCCTGCCCCAGCCCATCAGACCAGCCATTAGCTTTGGACTCCAAACAGCTGTGCTGTTGTCTTGTTAGCCATGGAGCCTCTTTTTCGCAGTGAAATTGGAAATGTCTTCTGTATATCACATTACTGCTAATATACAGTATTATTATATATTGGTGTGAATGTTATACATAATGCATATGTTGTGTATGTACTGAATTCTAATTATTCTACGCTGGGCTTACTGCTGATAGAAGTAAGAGTACATGGCTGAATATTATAAATATGAATTATAGTATTCAAGAAGCAAACGCATAAACTATTCATGCATTTATTCTCCTCCGTTATTTTTCAGAGCACCGGTCATTTCTTTGTATAAATATCTCCATGAATGATGGCTGAATAGCACTAAGTATTCTGGGATAGGACCCAGGGAGCTCCCTCCATATCAATCTCTACTGAAGGTCATAATGTGTACATGACTCTGCATTGTAATGGCCCACACAAAAAAAAGAAATCTTCTAAAATGTCACAGACTACCGGTACTTAAATGAGGACAATGGGGGGAATGGGTTTGAGCCACAGGCTAGCTTTGCATGAGACAACAGTCACAGACAGCATAGTGAGGCAGCAGGGTTACATGTACAGTATAGTGCAGCGTTTTCCAAACTTGGGGCCAGGACCACACGGGGAGTCCGAGGGGATTGCTGATGCATGCTTGATGATGTATTTTTGATTACAACATTTTTTGATTTTTAAAAAGCCTGAAAGGTGCTGTAGTAAGTAGGCCTAGTATAAACAGGCTGTACTGAAGAGGAAACTATGACTTGGCATGAGACCAGTATGTCCACTGGGGCAGTGGTGGACAGATGTTGATGGGGTGAACGATGTGGAAGAAGATGGTGTCACGCAATTGTAACGTTCAGGCCTGAAAGTGGGCTCAAAGGCAAAGTGTTCTCAAATGCCTATGGATTCAATCCAATCTGTTGGAGGGGATATCCATTATAAATCCTGTCGTCTCATTAAAGAAGCAGAAGTTAGGGTTGCAGACAGGAGCAGCACTGACAGAGGGCGAGGTGCAGAAATAGGGAGAAAAAAAAAGACAAATTAGTTCGTCGTTCTGGAAGAGATCATCACATGCCCAATGCCATATTAGATCGAACCAATTGTGAATGGGGCACTTGCACGATCCGTCAAGACAATCGTTGGGCCTATATACATTAAAATAAAAACATATCAATGACAACCGGTTGTTCACAAATTTCACATATTTTAAAAAGGTAACATCCTACCTTAAATTTACCGATCTGGAACGTGGAGCTGTAGCCGTCGATACCAGTAGACCGATAGACAAGAGTATTTACAGGGTTTGGGTCATCGCAGAGGTCTCTAGAACAGAATGCCCCGTGGAGACTCTCGTTACACACCGTTATAATTAAACACAGGGCCGGGCTACTGGAAGGCGATCATCCGAGGCAGGCTGAGACACATCAGACCACAATGATCCATACTGGAGGCCGCGTGATGTGATCGAGGGGATATCTGGCAACAAACACATCCATAGTGTCAATTTAATGTATGGCGCTATGTACTGTGTGTGTGTGTGTGTGTGTGTTTGTGTGTGTGTGTGTAGGCTATATCTTTTTATTTTATTTTTTATTATACATAATTTTGGCAAATGTTGGTAGCACCAATGTCACCGTCACTTAACGTAATGTATGTCACTTAATGTAACATTAAGTGTGCCTTAAAACAATGACATTCATACAGAAACAAATTATTAGGCCTAACAATGGATGTTAATGATTAAACAGTGAATTGGTTTATCGTACTGAATTTATGACCAAACCGTAAAGCATTAACCTCCGTCTGCAGCAGTTTTGGAATTGATTGAAGATAAGAAATCTTGAGTTATGCACCAAACGAAACCAAATGGGTTATGCACCAAAGCCTCGTTGTATGGCTACATGATGATTGGTGATTTCAATTCCCAATATCTATCTATCTATCTATCTATCTATCTATCTATCTATCTATCTATCTATCTATCATAAATCTACCTTCAAATGATCTATATCCCAGCATCAAGAATGCTGGGATATAGATAATTTTGGACTCGTCATTATTTATTAGCATTCTTAAAGATCAATTAAATAACTTTCAAATTATCTGAAGCATCCTATTGCAATAAACTCACTAAAACCATCCAGCTATCAAGTCCTCAGTTAAACAAAATGTTGGATTCTGGGGAAGAAAAAACAAATGACTCACATGCACACACACAGACACAGACACACACACACACGCGCACACACACACACACAGACACACACACACACACACACACACACACACACACACACACACACACACACACACACACACACACACACACACACACACAAATGCATGCATGAGTGCCCACAGAAGCTCTTGTTTGGCCCCTTGACAGCTGTGCTAAACCCCTGTTTTGATTATCAGTCTGTTCAGTGAAAACATCCTTCCTCTATCCAAAAACCCTTTTTGACAAAATGCATTAATTAAAAGCACCCTGTAAATACATTTGGCTCCAGCTGACTGGGGGAACTGTTAAACTGTTGTTGATGCTTTAAATGCATAAACTCTGTGATGTCTCCCAGCACATCAATACAAAACATGTAGCTGAGGCCATTTTGTTGTGTTTGTTGTTGTTGTTTTTAATACAAAACCAGGAAAAAAGCAGCATGGCGGTAATTCTTGTAATAACTCTCTTTTTGTATGACATAAAGAAATCTGCAAAAAATACAAAAATGATGACAGTGACATTGGAAATGCAGTGTGTGTATGAAGGCCTATGTAGGACACAAGGATAAACACATGTGTATGCACCAAATTCAATGAGACTTGATGTTTAATTAATTTAAGTGACCCATGACATTTGTCATGAAATATCTCAGCATGGACTTCATTGTGTGGCAGTTAGCACAGTGACAATTGCAGTTAAAATACATGCATTACAATAATTATTGCCTTTGACATTTTAAACACTATGTAAACTCCTTTCTCTTGTTTCTTAAATATCTTCTACTTCTATAAAAGTCATATTTATAGTAATATCATATTCCTACGTATAATCATCTTCAAATGAGCACTCAGCAGTGATTTTGACCTAAAAAAAAAAAAAAAGAATTCATATGACTGTTATATTTTTAGTCACTCGGGTAAGATGAGGATTCAAATCATCTGTAGGGACAAGAAACAGGAACAGGAGAAATAAAAATACTACCCAACTACTTCTCTGGACAGCTAACATGGCCACCGTCAGGTTTACCTTGAGAGCTACACTAGCTAGACAAGCCAATATGTTTCAGTTGTAAAAAAAAAAAAAAAAAAAAACCTTTTTCTTTTGTAATGCATGGTGGAGGAAAAAAAAAAAAAAAACGCTCGGTGCTCCATGAACAATAAATATCACAAATAGTCAATAGTATACTATAACATTCCGGTATGCGTTCAAGGGAAACTATCTCTTTACTATTTTACCTCGACATGAATCACCAGCCCCTTCCCCAATCCCCCTGCCCTACTCCAGCACAGAGGCCGGGGAGGGTCTTGAACAGCATTGTGGCCGCCTGACGTTCCGCAGCATGGACCTGAAGATGTTCTGCCGCCTCCTCGGCTTCTTCCTCTCGCGGCGGGGCGAGTCCGCGGCGGCGGTGATGGATTTCCTCTGAGACGTCTTGGTGAACAGCTTGCGCTCCTGCTCCTTGATCTTGCACTGCAGGTGGCTCTGGATGGCGAAGCCCAGGGACTCGGGGTCCACCCCGGCCCCGTACACCTCCCAGGTCATGCCCTGCTCGTCCCACACCACCTCGTGGACGCCCTTCTCTTTCTGCTTCGCCTCGTCCTCGTCCTGCTCCTTTTCCTTTTTCGCCTCCTTCTTTTTCCTCTCCGGCTCCAGACTCGGTTTGTCAACGCTGATCTCCTTTGCCGTAACTTTGCCGCCAGGCTTGGCCTGCTCTTTGGGGCATTTGGCGGCAGCTTTAGATACCTTTGATTTGGAGTTGGTGGCGGTTGCCGGTATGGACGCGGGCTGGCTGAGCTTTGCCGTGTTGGCTGACTGCGGCTGAGCAGCGGTGGGAATATGATCGGCATGTTTGGGCTTACCCGCGCTGGCGGGCCCCTGGGACGGCGGTATTGGAGAAGAGGAAGCCTTCGTGGTCGGCGTCGCGGCAGACGACGTCACCGGAACGCCCGTGGGACGGGAAGGTGACGTCTCGGACGCTGTGCTGCTCTGTGAGCTGACCGCAGGCTGGGCCAAAGTGGCCATTTTGCCCTCCCTCGGAGCACCGTGCTCAATGTTTATTTGATAGACGGGCTTCAGGGGCGGGGCGTCCGTCTGCCCGAGGCTCCCTGCCGCGTTGTCCTGCTTTGGTTTGGTCCTCGCTTGGTCGCCCTCCGCCCGGACGGCCGCCTTTGCGTTTTGGTCGCCGCACATCCCCGCCTCTGGGACGCGTCCCTCGGCGCCGGCGCTGTCAACGGTGCACACTATTGACTCCATGTAGATCTGCGAAGGGCCCGTTTGGCGGTGGACGAGGCTCGCGCCCGAGCCGCCACCGCCGCCGCCGCCCTCTGCCTTGTAGAGCACAGCCAGGCTCTGGGCCTCGTCCTGCTGCGGGGCCACTCCGCCGGCGGGCCTGTGAAGCGCAGCCAGAGGCAACAGGCTGGGACTGGTGGCCACCGCTCTGCTGCACGTGTTGGCCACCGCCTGCACCTCCACATCCACGTGGTGCTGCTGCTGCTGCTGCTGCTGCTGCTTGACGGGGGTGGAGCACCCCGAGGTCATGGTGGAGGCCTCGCTGTAGTGCTTGGTGGGGTGAAGCGCGGCCGGTCCGGGCGCCGCCGTCGCTGCGGTGGCGGGGAGCACCTGCTCGGCCGCCTCCCTGCACGCCGGCTTGTGCTCCGGCGGCTCCGGCGCCGCGGAGGACCCCGCCCGCTGGGCCGGCGCCGGCTGCTGTCTGTCCGCGGCGAGCCGCGTGCTGTACGCCGGCGGCGGACCTCGCTCGGCGTGCGTCAGGTTCGAGTTCACGTCCGTCAGCCGCGCACTCTGCCCGTGAGCGGCAGCCGGGGGTTTGGCGGCGCGGGGCGCTGCCGCCGCGGTCTCTGCCGCCGCCGCCGCCGCCGGTACGGGCGAAACAACCGCCGCTGCCGCTTGTGTTTTTTGCTCTGCCGTTGGGACGGGTTCCGGGGCGAGCCCGTCCGTTTTTGACAGCCGCGTCGGACATTGTTTTTGACCGAGGCTTTCGTCGACCGCGCCGGCGGACAGACCGTTCACGTTCACCGGCGCTTTAGACTCCAGCGGCGCGGGAGCGGCGCCGGGGCACGTCGCCGTTGATGAAACGCTTCTCTGGCTCTCGGCCCGGGGAGTCAACACTTCAGATCCGCCGCGTTTAGATTCAAAGCCCTTCCCCGGCCTTTGATTATTGCAAGGGGCGTAATTACCGGCGTTCCCTGAAGGTGATTCTTTAGCTGTGGATGTTCCCCCGCCCTGCAGCGACGGTTCAGAAGGCCCCTCTGCCGGTGCGATGGGCCCACTTGCTCGGCAGTCGTTTTTCAGCGCGTCAACCTTTGAAGTGGCAACATCAGGCTTGGCGCCAGCCTTAGATATACCCTGCTCCTCCTTCTCCTCCGGGGTTTGCATTCTCAGCGTAGCGTTATGATCATCCCTCTGGCTCCCCGCTGGCACGCTTGCACCTCTTCCTGTCGGAGAGGAGCTGCCAGTCGTCTGGTGGTGGGTTTTATCACCTGCCGTCGCCAGCGGGAATATTTCCTGGTTTCCGTTGGCGGATGCGGGTAAATTCGAACCCGCAATTCCAGCTGGGGCTCCCTCGTTGGGAGACAGTTGGCTGTTGGGGGTGTTCTTAGTCGGAGCTGTGTGACGTTTATCCTCTGTGGGCTCTGGAGATGGGGTGGAGGTGGCGGTGGCGGTGGCGGTGGCGGTGGCGGTGGTGGAGGTGGGGCAGACCTTGGACTGGTTCAGGTTGGGTTCCTTGCTCGGTTTGGCGTCAGGCTCCTTGTTTCCCAGCGGGTCAGACTCGGCCAGCTGAGCCACCATCTGAACTGACACAGTCCTCTTTGGGTTAGCTCCCATCGCTGGATCCAGTCAGTAGGCGTGTCGTGCTCCAAAGCTGTGATCAGTCGTGATATCCAGTCACAGGCCCCTCAAGTAATTCCCTAAAGCAGAAAAAATGAAATATTAAAATTGGTTTTAGCAGGTGTGTTACTAAATCTGGATATAGTTATACATTTATCATCTGCTTCTGAACAGAGGCAACCAATGCACTTTAAAATAGATGTTTGGTGAAAGTATTGCTCACCCCCCCCCCCCCCCACACACACACACACACCCCTATCAATATATAAACAGAGAGAGAAAGAGAGAGAGAGAGAGAGAGAGAGGTACACACATACATTTATGAACTAATGCCTCCATTGAAATGTGCATAAGATCACGTCGTGTGGCAGCACTCATCCTACTGCGTTCCGTCCTATCGTGGGACAGACACTGAATACTGCTAGGCCACAAAGACTCTCACAAAATGTATTTCTCCTCCAAGCCTCATTTGCAACCTACAAACACGTTCTGGAGCATCTTGTGAAGATGGAACAAGTAACGTGCTAAAATGCCACAGGAGCTGAAAGTTGACTTTTATTGTCGAATATTTAAAGTGAGCGGCTTTGGATTCTGCAGCAGTAAAATGTACAAAGATGGATTCTCAGTGTTGTGGTGGTTTCAGACACTGGTGCTGAGAGTTTATAGTGGACCCTCAGTGAAAGATAGTTTCAGGAAGAGATATCCGATTAATATATATATGTGTGTGTGTTTTTTTTCTAATTGAGTTAAAGCCAAATCAAAGCTCATATCAAAGCCCAAAGCTCATGGATTCCTTGATCGGATTTCAGGGAAAAAAAAGTTGACTTTCTCACTGCCATTTCTAATCATAATACACACATTTGATCTCTGTGTGTATCTCAATCGATCTATGGCTATACTCTGCAGACCTTAGGGCCTGGACGCGTGGTGCCATCATCTTACCAAACGAGGCCCTTAAGGGGAACCTCTGCTTCACCCAAATGCACATATTCACCAGGCAGTTGAGTCTGAATCTACACGTCTGTTCAATTCATCATTCTTCACGCCGAGAACAATCCACAGCCCAAAAAATCAACTGAAATCAATTCAGTTAAAATTACAAAGCACTTGAAGGAAAAATTGACCTATTACCTGGTCAATAGGTCAATTGGCCAATTGACATTTGTGTACTTGTCATTGTCATTATATACATTACAGTCATTATTACTAGTACTACTAGTCTACTACTACTAATACTACTACTACTACTATTTTGAGTACTACAACAACTACGACTACTGCTAATAATATTATCATCAACACATCACTGCTCTAGTGGAAATTGTAATCTCTATCTAGAATCAATAATATTAGATAAAACAAAGTATCCAGTTCTTAAGTACAGTATTATCCGTATATACCTGAAATCAGAAATAAAAAGAAGAACCAGGATACGATGATGAATTTAACTGAACATTCATTTCACTTGGCACAAAACTGATGCCCTTTGCATGGACTTGGATGGATACTTCCTGTGCCTTTGTCAGAGAATGTATTGAACATGTAAGGGGGGCATTCGTATTAGGGGCAATTTGTATTCATTTTAAATTACATATTCAATTTAATTAATATTCAACACACACAGAGACAGTGTAGATTATATATAGGCTATATATGATAGTGAAACTGCACTTCAACAATTAGTCTACCTAATTATCTCCACTGAGTAATCCAGTAACCAAAGAGTGCAGTGAACAGTGTTGTTAAAATGCACAACCTGCAGGAGCAGACAATGCATAAAGACGATGGCAGATATTTATGTTATAGCTGCAGTGCACAGCCGCCCCAGCCTCAATTACCACTGGTGTTGATTTGACCTTGCGGATATAGACTATTCCAATTCCAAAACCAATTAAATGAAGAAAAGAGTCGTCGACTGACTGCTAGAGAAACGGAAATACGCTTACCGTAGGGGAGCGGTTTTCTCCTGTTAAATCATGTGTGGTGGTTTCATGTGGTGTAGGTCTACACAGCTTCTGCGTCCTGGCACCACACGTAGACAAGTAGACCCCGGGAATGAATATGAAAATCAGCCGTGCAACGGTGACATCAAGCCACGCCTTCTTATCAAACCCGATCGGAATGTAGGTCCCGAAAAACGAAAATATTGATCATTCACTGACGAAGAGCGAGAAACTCACGGAGCACGCGGATTCGAGCAACGAGTTATGGGAGTCGGGGGACGACCGATGTTTTCTTAAGTGAGGTCCGTGAACGACATACTGCGCGCACACGGACTGCATCTTGCATTGGCTCCGTAATTGAGCTGTCCCCTTTAGGGTTTCCGCGCGGTGTCATAGGGATGGACTCCAGTGTTCCGAGATGAATTATGCAGGTGAAGCGTCTGGAATGGATGGATGGGGAAACAATGAGGCTGAAATATATAACAAAAAGGTCTGCTGCTGCTGCTGCTGCTGCTGCTGCTGCTGCATCACGGTCCGTTCCCAAACAGAGGAATTCAGACTCAGAGAAACATTTGTTGTAGACCTACAAAATAAAGTCTGTTTGTTCGTGTCTCTTATTTGTCGTCTGTTAAAGCCCACTTGATCCTACCTTTCACATACATACATGCATGCATGTGAATGCACACACACACACACACACACACACACACACACACACACACACACACACACACACACACACACACACACACACACACACGCACACACACACAATGTTCCACACCCATCACTCATCAACTTGGCCAAGACTTCTGCAACAGGAAAACAGGTTTCAGCCGCAACAGGATGACAACTTCATTACCCAAACCGACTCATCCCCATCAGATTCTGAAACATCTTCAGGAGGGTGACTGCGTGTGTGTGTGTGTGTGTGTGTGTGTGTGTTTATTTCCCTTCTATTTGTGTGAGTTCCTCTTTCATGAAAATCTCATCGACCAACTTCTTTGACTCACAACACGATGACATTGTGAATACATAGAACACTAGAATCAAATATATTATAATAACATATACATATATATTACCTAATAGAGCACTAACTCCAACTATGCATTTGATTACCAGTATAAAACATTTGCTCCTATACAGCTACTCTGTCTGCACTCATCTCATTTGGAAGAAACTTTGGATGAAAGCATCTGATATTGGTAAAACAAAATGTCTCTCAACTCCACGAACAACTTCCAGTCTAACAAGAAGTGCAGAAAACCCTGTACATCCAAGGGGAGAAAACCTCCGAGAGGAAGCCAGAGGAGGGAATCCCTCCTTGCAGGGAGGGTGAGGCTTACAATAGCCGCTGAACAGGCATAGACAGACATATACAGTAATGGCAGCTAACAACAGGAAAAATGGTTATGTAAGATGAAACCATTAGAGTTAGGATTTGTTGAAAATAAGAGGGAGAGAAAAACTCCAAGATATATGCGCTGTGTGGTTGGCTGGTCTGGGCTAGGGGCCCTGTTGTCTCTTCTCTGGGTCCATTTCTTATTATTGAACGCCCCTGGTCCTAGCAGAGAGGAGGCAGGGGGGCAAAGGTCAGGGAAAAGACTCTGTCATTAAAGCCATCGATAAATATTGCATGTTGCTATGTTGGCTGACCTATACTGCGCACATTCTCCTGTTTGGTATTAGATTAGGTCCACTTCATGTCGTTTGCCTAATTTTTTATTTTTTTTTGCTGCTCACATAATCTTCCAAAGGTTGTTGACACTGATCAAATTTGTACGTTCGTTGTTCGACATTTCAATTTAAATCATCTTTATTGGCCCTCATCAATATATCCATCCTGCTCTGGCTGGATTTATTAGAAAATATTAATGTACATATTTTTTTTAATGAAGCCCCTTGGATTATTTGTATTTAGTAATTTAGAAGACTGTAAATTGCTATAATGATCCCATGTCTTGTTGTGAGTGCCAGTATTATAGTTTCACAATGGCGCCATCTTGTGGTCGCATCGTGGCATAAACACGGTCAACGAAAACATAATATCACTACAACACTAATCTTTGTATCAATTGCCAGCTGAAAACCTACGGAACGAATGAATGACAATGATACTATTTCCGTTCGAATAAACGTGGAAGGAGAATTCGTCGGAGTTTAGTAAATACAATACTTAACGTGACGCAGAATGCACACATGGCATATTACTGCCTCATTACAACTGCTCACCGTTCAGGACTGCGTGGTGGACGACGCAGCTAACAGACCCACATAAATATAGCCTTCTAACTTCTGTTATATTTAAATAAACCCCTCAAAGAGCACTTCTTAATTAACATTTGGTTACACGGGGAAATTACCATCGAGTAAGTTGGCGTTTGCGATTGAACCCCAAACGGCTACTTTTTGTTGGAGCTAACTAGCTAAGCTAGCATAACAGCAACCTGTTGTGTAGAAATAGGACAACCGTCGAGCCTAACGGTCAATATATACCGCCTTGTATCCTCGGGTATTGTACTGTGCGAGACACAGTACTATTAGGTAGAAGGTCAAATATTTGTTATGTTTAAATTCTCATAATCGGCCCCGCGGCCCTGATTATGAACCCGAGGAAAGCTACGCCTATGGCAGAACAACAACTGTCTGGTTAGCATCGGTGTTAGCCTGGGGATGCTCCTGGGATTCACCCCTTAAACTCTTTCTGTGTTGGTTTTATTAGTCGGCAGTGCGACGACAACACAAACCAGGGTCTATCATACCTGCTAACGATCGTGTTTGCGACCAAATATGGAAAAATAAGTGTTTGCATTAATGTTATTGTCCATGATGTGTGTAGACAGGGTTAATGGGAATGAGATGCCACTGAACCAGACTGTAGACCACCTGGTTAACCCAGGTATGGTACATAACGTTACAGATGGAATTATTTGTAGCCTATATCGTTGTTTTATTGCTATAAATAACTGTGCTGCTGGCGAATAATCATCTGGATTTGACGTGTCGAAACTGAAATGGCTGTTGTGAGTGAACCATTCACAAATCGGTGTGTCGTGTTGAGTCGTGCTTCGGAAATGGTTCTGCGATCTTCTAGTTCAAGACGTGTTTGCTGCGATGGGTTTTCTGGGTTCACCCCCCCATCGTTTGACACTGAGCTGTTGTCTCTCTGCAGAGAATGCTTGTCTACATCTGGAAGTATGTCTACGCATCCTTCCTCAGATACTGGTTGAAGTGGGTTGTCAGGCAGGTTACTGGGAGGTGTGAGCTACAGAGGATATGTGCTGGTTTCCAGCCAGGAGCGACCAGGACCTCCAAAGCAGGTGAACCATGTCGGAAGGATTTTATTATTAGGCGAATTCTTGAGAGAAAACTTATCACATATTATATATGATAGTGGGTGAGACCAGACTCTATCCCCAAAATATCCACATCATCTCTATAGGCATCCAAGAGCAAATACATGCAGCTTCAAGTGAGAGTATCTTCTAAGACTAAATAGTAAAACTAGTTAAAATCAATAGAGTACATTTACATTTACATTTAGGGCATTTAGCAGATGCTTTTATCCAAAGCGACTTACAAAGAGTACATTTGTCATAAGAAGGTGAAACATTTAGTTGCTGCTAATACAGTAAGAAAGTCACCAGAACAAGTTTCAAGCATTTCAATTGCTAGGTTAACCATTGCTAGTATAAAAGTATACAGAGTAACATTAACATGTTCATGTCCTCTTTGACCTCTGCTCTCCATCCCATTGTTTTGTAATGTGCTGTGGCTAACTCCTTTCTCTGTGTTTATTTCCAGAATATTCTCTTCAGTTTTCAAAGAATAAGGTACGAACCAGATTCTTATTCAAGCTCAGCGTGTGTATGTATGTATGTGTATGTATGTATGTATGTATGTATGTATGTATGTATGTATGTATGTATGTATGTGTGGTATATGTGTATATGTGTGTGCCAACAGCTCTCATATTTTTCAAAGAAAGTTCCTCCTAAGTAATATATAGAAGACAGCAGTCGTTTGAACTATGATAGGTTTACAATGGACATCATAATTGATTTATATCCATTTTTACTATCGTTTCCGCTTGTCTTTCATTGCACAGTAATAAATGATTGACTACTTATTAGCTTAACTCCAAAGCTGACGTTGCTTATTGTAATCAGACTGGTTGGTTCAAGAGTTCTTTAGGCGACCCCAGCCTTCCTGACTCTTGTGCTGGAAAAAAGGTTAGGTATTAGTATTGTACTGATACCAGTGTCCATCCATCTGAATTGTCATATGATCACGTGCTGTCTTCATTTTGGCTCCACTCCTGCCACTTTCCTAACACTAATAACAACTTTGTGTTCTTGCTCTGTTGTGTCTGCAGGTTTTAAGAGGCTCTTTGCAGACCAGCAGAGATAATCTGGAGCAGTGTGTGGATCACATTGTTCAGGCCAAGAATGTCAAACCCCAGAAAGATCCTTTGTAAGGCGCCTCTTTTACCTCCGTCTGATTGTGGTTCACTTGACACAATCATTGAATCCAATCTGGTTTTTGCTCCTATTGATTGAGTTCCACGTAGGGTGGTCGCAGTATGCGATTCAATGTCTCTCTTGTTTCTGTAGTGCGTAAAGCTATTTGCATATTTTTGGTGAATTGTATGTACTTGCATGATTCTTGCACTCTTTGGGTTGTCTCTTTATTGTTGAATGCACTTATTGGAAGTCAATTTGGACAAAAAATTCACCTATTTTGTAATGTAGTGTAATTATAAATAATAAATGTACGCTGGTATGTCTTTATGCAGTGTTAAAAAAAAGATTAAAACAAATCTAGATTCGCTGTATTTATACCACATTGATATTAGTCTAAATGCATACTAAAAATACTTTTTGTTAGAAATAAACACCCCCCCCCCCCCCCCCCCCCCTCCCCCAATGGAATAAAAATAAAAATCTCTATCATTCAGAGACAATTCCCCCTGTGCTTTCCATAGGTGGCTGTCTGCAGCAATGACATTGCATTTTGTTATGAATGCATATCGCCAGTATATAAATATGATATAATGACAGCCCTAGTTGCATGCTTCATCCTCTGCTCCTCTAGGTTCAGGAAGAGCCTGCACACCTGTCTCCTGCAGATCAGCGGCTACGCCAGCTTGTACACATGTGTGGAGGAGCTGAGGAAGGAGAACTTCAGTTCAGACAATATGGAGCACGAGGACATGCTGTTGACGGTATGTGATACAACCCCCCCCCCCCCCCCATAATGACATTGATAATGATAGTAACTACAAAATGGAATTCCACACAAGGAATTACTTGTGCATAGGAATGCCCGTGATCCTTCTCTTTGTGTGTGCCTGTGCCCGTGAGTTCAATTCAATTGAGGCTGCCTGATTACAGTTTACTTCCAGTTTACAGCTGGAAAGCAATTAGCGGAGGCAAACGTCACAATTGGAAATGTTACCTCTATGACAGTTTATTAGCATTTTTAATCACAAATATCTCAAAAAGTATAAAGTTTACAAAAATGAAAAATACATACATACAGCTCAGTCATATGGAAGTACACCTTTGTAATTCAGTTTGAATGAAATCTCCAAGCTCAGTCATTTAGCTTCCGTCCTGCGAAGAAGAAGAATATGACTAATAGTGATATCTCGATTGTGCATTCCTATGCACAATAATAACTAATCCTATTTTACCCCCTACTGAATACAGCTATGGAAGCTGTTAATGCCAACAGTGAAACTGGAGTCCCGGGTAACCAAGCAGTGGGGTGACATTGGTTTCCAAGGCGACGACCCCAAGACGGACTTCAGAGGAATGGGAATGTTGGGCCTCACCAACCTCGTGTGAGTAGGGCCTCCCGATTGGTGGAGACACCAGCTGCCTCCCTCCACTTCGGCAGGAAATGTCTTCTTGGCCGCGCGCAGGCAATCTGATGAAGTGCTCACTTGGCAGAGAGGAACTTCCGCCAGAATGAACCTTTTTTTAATTGTTCTCTAGTGGCTTGAGAAATGGCTGAAGTCAGTTTGCATTGAGTCATTTTGCCGACACTGTTATCCCCAGCGACGTGAGGCTGTGAGAATATTGAATGCATACAGTCAGGCTTGGAGCAACTACAAAAAGTACACTTCTCATGCAGTGACTTTGTTCACGTTCAATTGAATAGGATTTGTTGAATACATTATTGTTCTGTTAATTGACGATGTGTTACTTTCTGGAACTAGAAAGTAACAGTAACAGTTTAGGTTCTTTCTTCCATTTTTGAAAGATGCAAACTATGATTAGCTGGTTCTCGACCTCAAGCTTATCATAAACAGATTGCAAGGAAAATCCATCCAGACCAAGCTAAGTGCTAAGATGAACACATGGACAGGCGACTGAAGGGATAACGTGGTCCGACAGCAGCAGACAGTGACCCCGCTAACACCCTGTGATTTATCGGCTGCAGGTTCTTCAGTGAACACTACACAGAGGAAGCCCGCCAGGTGCTCTCACATGCCAATCATCCCAACCTGGGGTAAGAATATAGATAGTATTTATGGGTATTCAATGACTGAAAATCGTTTAGAAAGGTTTTGTGTTTGTTTAAAGAAATCCTAAAAAGCATTGACGGACCTTTTGATTGTGTCGTGTTTGAGAACACGTTGTCTATCCACAGAGGGAGAACAAGCATTCTGATCATATTATCTTGTATTACTTATCATCTCACATCATGCTGAGCCTCAGCAATGCCACCACAGAGACCCCAAATCGTTTTTCTTCACGGCGCCACAGTCTAATTTGGCCCTGACCGCGGCTGTGTCCATTCCACGCTGTACCAGCTGAGCCACGGAGGGGCGTCTGACGCTGCTGTGGATTTGTGTTGTGCTTGCAGGTACTCCTACGCCATCGTGGGCATCAACCTGACCGAGATGGCCTACAGCCTCCTAAAGAGCGGCGACCTGAAGCCCCACTTCTACAACACGGTGGCCGGGAACCCCGAGCTGCACCACTTCCACCACCTGTACTGTGAGTAGACCTCCCTGGGTTTGGGTTCAGGTCTGTCCTCACGCTCCTGGTCCGTCAGGGTTCGTCTTGTGTTGTGTGAAGTTGCAGTAGGTTGTAACATTAATATTAAATGTATATCTGGGATCCCCTTGACCTAGGGGCGGCAGTAGATCAGTGGGTAGAGTGGGTGGACAGAGCGGGTTGTCCACTAACCGTAGGGTTGGTGGTTCGATCCCCTTGATCCCCCCTCCTCCAACTGTCCACTTGTCGAACCCCACAAATGTCTTGATTGTAAGTCACTTTGGACAAAAGCTTCTGCTAAATGCCCCCTTTACCCTTTGACAAGGCGACAGTCCATCTCAAGGCCCTAATTGGAAGACATTTGACTGTATAATGTATGAAAAGTTGAAATGGTTGGAGAATTGTTTACATTTCTTGGACAACGGGTGCTATTGGTGGGAGAATGTGTAGAATTGGTTAGAATTGGTAAAAATGATTTGGAAAATGGGTAGAATCGAACCCAACGGCCGCCCCGTAACCACCGCCCCCTCCCCCCCCCCCCCTTTACCTCGCCCCAGGTTACCTGGCCTACGAGTTTGACAAGTTCTGGGTGGCCTCCAAACCCCAGAGCATCATGGAGTTCAACCAGTACCGGGAGAAGTTCCACAGCCAGGTGAAGCTCACGCTGCAGGAGCCCGGGGTGGCCCTCACGCTGACGGCCTCCTCCGAACACTAACCCGGCCGCCGCCGACCCAGGAGCAATGTAGCAGCGCGTGCGCGTGTGTGTGATTCCACACGACCATGAAGGTGCTGTTCGCATTTAAGCTGCCCGAACAACCAAAAAGAAAAAAAAAAACCCTACAATTTTGCCTGGAGTTTGAAATGGAACCTTTTTTCTTCCAGTTGTAATGGACTTTTTTAGTAAGTGGACCACCTCCATAGTAATGGATAATATTAAGTGTGTTTTGGTTTAGGTTATGGATTATTGCAAATGCTTTCCGTGATTTTTGTTTTGAGATGGTTATACGTTGAAGCCTGAATTGTCCTGCCGAAATTGTTGAACCCATCTGAAAAAAAAACACTAAAGTTTTGATTTAAATGATAATGACCTACATACACTTGTTATTTGGTTGTAAATATAGTTAAAATTATTACTATACTATCAAGAAAAGATTTTCAGGTAGTCGGTGATTTGGCTAGAGCACAGTTTAATGCCCTTACCTCATAAACGATCATTCCAATAGTTGATTCGTCTGACAAAAGGGTAAATTATTCTCTATTGATTAGGTCTTCAGCAGCTTTGGGTTGTATTCCACCTGTAATATTTTGTGCACTTTTCCAGTGGTCCGTGAACCAAATGATGTCGAGTTCTAAAGTGTACAGTGGCTAGCTAGCTAAACAAAATAATGTTTTTTATTTAACTTGCATTTCAAGCTCTCTCTCTCGTGTGTGTGTGTGTGTGTGTGTGTGTGTGTATTTATATCAATTATCCCCGACCGGTTGTCATGACTGTCCTGCTCAGGAATTTGATATTTATGTCCAGTGTTCCCAGATTGTGTGTGAAGGGCAAGGAAACATACTTTTTACCCAGGACGCCTCATTGTGCGGTAGCCATCTTCCTTAAACCGTGTGCATGTTTTAGTGCGTTTCTTTTGTTATCGATATACATATACTCTAGACTAGCGATGAAGATAACGTAACAGGGTCGTTTGCTACCTGCTAATAATGTGGATTAGCCAGTACAGGCCATAGAAACACAAGATGTCACCTTCCATTCAGTGACCAGCGGGCACTGGGGTCTCCTGCTTCACACGCGGGGGGCCCTGGACACGCCCGCCTGCGGTCTCACTACAGGGTAGGCTTTGAGGTGGCTTGGAGTGGCCACTGAACCCCTGGCCGGTGGAGCAGGGGTCAGTCCAGTGTACTCCTGTAACTCCGGGCCGTCGCTGTACTGGACTTGATGTGGTGTGCTTATTTGTAACGACTGACTGACTTGGCTTGCTGAGAGCTAATAAACACACATTTTGATGCCTTTATATGACCTATGTGACCTATGTTTGTGTCCAAATTGCGGAGCTCCCCCCATCCCCCCCCCCCCCCCCAAAACGGAGTAAAAAAAAAAAAGCACACTTTTAATGTATTATATCAAATATATTTCAAATGTACATAAATACGGTGCTTTACGTGTTGTTGCTGTTTATTTTTGGGGTGCTGGGTGAAATGTAAATGTTGGTGGTGCATGAGCTGCCCTTAGATATGATGGATCATAGGTAGTAAAACCATTACACACCAAACACTATGTACCGTTTATATAGCATTCAGTCACAGGATGTCCGCGACAATATAATAAATACAACAGGGTAGAACACAATTCTCTTAATGTATAATGTAAGTTCACCTTCCCGATGTAAACGTTACATTATTAATAATAGACGTAGATATGTTGGGACGAGACTGAGCGGGGGGGGGGGGGGGGGGGGGGGGAGGAGGGGTTCATATTCAATTGGGTGTTTCCATCTTCTTCTTGGTGGCCATCATGGCTCTCTTGATCTGCTCGAAGGACACAAACATCACCACGTTCCACGAGCCTAACCGGAGGAACGACGGCACAAACCTACACAAAGAGAATGAACGCAGAATTAACATTAAACATGAATTAACATTAGTCATTATAGAACATTAACCTGCAATGCAGTAGAAAGCATTAGGCCTGTAGTATGGCATTAGCATAGGGGATAGGGTTAGCAGGAACCCTAAGAACACCATTCGTAAATGATTACTAAACCATGAGTTAACTCAATGAACTGTTAGTTCATGCTTATTACCACATTGACCTGAAACGGTTACATTTTGACCCTCATCTTGAACTCGACCGCGCCACATCGCCGAACATACCCACCAGTGGTGTATCTAGCCCTATTTTGGGGGGGCTGGAGCCCCCCCAAAACTTTCATTAGCCCCCCTAAAAATATACAGATTTTTTTTTTTTTTTTTTTTTTTTTGTTGAGATCGTCAAATTCACACCTAACAACTAATTTAGTGAACAGATCCAGTTTAATTTTTAGAATTAGAAATAAAATAGTCTCGAGTAGCGCAGGAATTCCGCCTGTTCCAAGCCCACGCTCTGTTTGGCAGTGAGTCTCGCGAGTCTGCAGACACGGTGATAACAGACTGGGAGTGAATGTATGACCCAAGCTGGTAAAAGCTGCGCTGCCACAATCAGCTGGATATAAAGGGGATATTATGGGGGAGCATGCACCCAGGCCACCCCTAGATTTTTTGGGTCACAGGAAAAAAAATAGGTTTGAACTTGGGGCTTAGCCCCCCCAAAACTGGGAACCTAGATTCGCCCCTGATACCCACCTCACACCCTAATGCCTGAATCGCACCCAAGACACCAACTTAACCACAATGACCCAGAAATCAACTACAACAACAATCACTAATCCTGAACTTCAACATGTACTTTGTTTTGTTCCACGGTCACGCGGGTTCAATGTTTTCCAGTGCCGTTTGCGAGAGCCGGTGTGAATACCCTTTGTAGAAGGCGGTGGGCCCTTCCTTGGTCATCATGGTCCAGGCGCAGTTGATGGCGCTCCGGTACTGCCCCGGGGGGGAGTTCATGTAGCGAGTCTTCACCACGTCCACCGGGGACGCGATCACCGTGGTGACGAACCCGGCGCCGAAGGCAGACACAAAGTGGCAGGGAAGATTGTCTGTGTGCGGATTAAACACAAACGTCACATCTCAAGAAACGCGTTGCATTTCTAGAGGGCACATTGTTTGTACATGGAATTCTTTGGGCCAGTTGTTCGGAAATGAACGATAATAAAAATAATCACATGAGATTTCGTAGTGCAAATAAGATATGAAATGACCCTAAATGGTTCTTTCAACCCTCCAGTGAAATATACCAGCCACATTTTATTCACCAAGTGAAAAAGAAGTTTCAGTTTGATGGCATTTATGGTGCATGCCATAGTTCAGCGTTTCAAACACCCCCCCATGTATGATAATTTTCCATTGAGGCATATAAAGCAGCAGCGCATTTGAGCTCATTAAGTTGTATATATCGGATATAATCAACGTGATAACTTCGTTCATATCCCTTGCCCAGACAGACACCTTTGCTCTTTGCTGACTGCTGCTGCATAACCACTATGTTTGGCAATCATCAGAGTGAGGCAATGAGATAACCGCGGTAATAAGGATTTCACTTTCAAGGAAAAACACACTATGTCCTCTGCCAACATGTGTGCTGTTATCGGCCGCGATACAAAAGTCGAGAGGGAGGAGTGTGTCTGTGTGTGTGAGGGTGGGGGGTGTGTTGGATTGTACCCAATCAGCTGTCTCCTCTACTTGACATGTTTATGCTCACCTGACAGCAGGTTGTGTTTGAGGATGGCTTCTTTGATGAGGTCGTAGGTCACCAGCTCTGTGCAGTTGACCAGCGCGTTTCTTGTGATGTTGGGAAGTGTACCTGAGGAGGAGGTAGTGACAGTACAAATCCCGCTCTGGTCATGCTGTCTTCGGTGATATGTGTAGTAGGTTTATAGGGACGTATCGTCCCATACAACAGGCGTAGTGTAGCTGGTGGCTGATACGACAGGAGTGCTTGAGTGTAAACGATGCAAGAGCTTTTATGCAGTGCTGTTCGCTATCTCCGAGACCAGGCTTGTGCTCTAACAAAGACAGCTGCCCTCCACCAGCGCCACTGGCCAGACTTCACGTCTCTTTCTCATGAAATCGCTTCAACCCAAACTATGCGCCATTTCACTACTCAGTAGTTTAGAAGACTCTCATCCAAACAACAGCATTTTAGTTTTAGATACATGTAATGAACAGGTAGGGGTTTGGGCATGTTGCTCATGGATGCCTAAGGGTAGCCTTTGGGCCTTGGGACTCGTAACCTTTTCGTTCTGGCAGGGGTCTGGAAACGCACCTTTCCAGAGCCCTCGGAGCCCCTCGTTCATGAAGATGTGCTTGTAGGCCTGCATGGTGCCGTTGTAGCGCCGCGCCACCCCGTCCAGGTTCATCTGGGCCTGGAACCGGACCTTCACCACGTCTGTGGGCTGGGCCAGGGACACGGCCATGGCGCCGGTGGTGCAGCCCGCCAGGATGCGTATCAGAATGCCAGCCTCTGGAAGGAGAAGGTAAACTTTGTAAGTGTAGCCGGACTCAACACCGGTACTCATGAGAAGGGTTGTAGCGGGAGAGGGTGCTCAGTGATGAAGATACACGCAGGTAACATTTATTGGTAGATACAGTCTACCAGTCCGTTACCAGTATTTTATCTATGTAGTGACATGGCTTCTGCTTGGTGGTTTTGAGCGACGTTTAGAACCTTTAGAACTTTGACGTGTCCGATACAATGACACCAATGCTAATATTATATTTGTATTGTTCTTGAACTAAACTCTTATTAATGCACAATGTTAATATTTCACACTGTATAGCCTACGTTTCCATAGACAAATATGATTGTCCCGTTTACTTGACCAGGTAACCAGTTTTAGTTACAGTTACAGTTGAGTAACAGCTAGCGTGAGGCGTTCAGCCACACTTACGCTCCTTGTCGCCGGTGTAGAAGTTCTTGACGTTGTCATACAGTCCTATCCTGATGGAGGCGAAGCAGACCTGCCTCTGCAGCCCGGCGATCAGCCCGTTGTAC
This sequence comes from Urophycis tenuis, assembly GCA_036785325.1. Lineage (NCBI taxonomy): Eukaryota > Metazoa > Chordata > Actinopteri > Gadiformes > Phycidae > Urophycis > Urophycis tenuis. Next base: position 101,454 of record JAXIVH010000360.1, on the reverse strand, counting down.
AGAGACTTGGGGCCTTCTGTCTTAACCATGGTGGCCATGGTCCCGAACACCCCCCGGTATCGGATGTTCTTGGCCGCCTCCACCTTCTTCTCGCCCTGAATCTGAGGGGGGGTCAAGAGGCGATACGTTTGTGACAGCCATTTGGATGCGGCGTCTGTTCATTCGTTCATTCCATTCAGTAGTGCAATGAACGAAGCGTCAGAGCCGGTCAAACATCTCCAGGGAGTTTGAATCACTGTTCACTGCTGATTCACTCCAAGTGGATCTAGGATAGTGGTTGATTACTGTTGAGGTAAGAAAGATGGACTGTGTGATCCTTAAGTGACAGATAGCGGAGGAGATAGGGGGTGAGAGAGAGAGCGAGCGAGAGACAGAGAGTGAGGGAGAGAAAGAGAAAGCTCTTACGGACAGTGACCCTACACAATAGCATTGTAAAATAACCACAACGTACATTTGGCTGCGGCAAGCGTAAACTAACATCACATTGAAATATTTTTAGATCTTTTTTTTTTTAACCATGCTGATAGACAGGAATTCATGCACTCAGTCATGTTTGCATAGCATTTTGAGGGAATCCTTGAGTGAGTGATCAAGTGGTGGCGGTGGGGGGGGGGGGTGTTGGTAGATTACCTGCAGTCTGACTTTTGCCGTGTCCAGGGGGAAGGTGATGAGGTCAGCGATGCAGGCTGCTGCCCCCGCACTCATCATCTTGACAGGCAGGGGAGGGGGCACGTCTGAGGGCTTCAGTCCCACCATGGTGCCTAGGACCGGGGGGAGACAAACAACCAGGCAGACAGACAGACACATACACACACGTGTGTACATATACATATACACACACACACACACACACACACACACACACACACACACGTGTGTACATATACATATATACACACACACACACACACACACACACACACACACATACATACATACATACGCACGCACGCACGCACACACACACACACACACACACACACACATACACACACACACACACACACACACACACACACACACACACACACACACACACACACACAAACACACACACCAATACAAACACAGGCAATGTGAGTTAATTTATGCCGCACCCGGCATAAATTAATGAATTCTTTTTATATCTCAATAAAATATGTGTTGATGGAAAAGTAAGTAATAGTATAGGAATCCAGAAGGCAAGAAACTCAAAAAGTGAAAGAGTCATTCATTCATAAAAATAAAGTCTACTTACAATGTTGCGGGGATATTACGGGATATTAAATTCCTTCTAATTCCAGTGTGTTGATTTCAGGTCATAATCCATACATGGCAGTGGAAGGAAGTGTACATCTTCTACTCCGTATTTATAAGATCCCCCACTGGCCATTTATGACACACCGCTTAGGGGGGGGGGGGGGGGGGGGGGTGTGGTGGGGAGGATGGGGAGGGGCGGTCCCGGACGGCAGCCTGGGTCAAAACCAAAGTCCAGGTCTATCAGAAAGTCAATGTTCAATTTTGTTCCTGTCGCCTGTGCACCTCGAGCACCTTTTGAGAAAAACAACCCCTGTCCGCTTCTCTGTAAATGGTCATTCAAACACACACAATTGCCTAATTTCATGATCCGTTTCTTTAATTGTACATTCACAATTACTAACGTTGGCCACGCATGTCTTCAATGTGTTCCTCGTATCAAAATCGGTGTTTAGGGATACCTCGTTCTGTGCAGTGCATGGAACTTGATAAGAATTATGACATCGTTTTGCAATGCCAACCCTACGTCAGTATTCATGTGTCAAGATAGTTTGAAAGAGGGTGAAACAAAAACAAGGAGATGGACATGAATGTGAGGAGAGTGTGAGATAACTAGTACCAGGAACATAGTTATCAAGCTAAAGACGCCGGTCTCACTGCCTCACAGCACACAAGACTACGGCAAGAACTGGCGAGCTCTGGCGTCGGCTCGCTTCTCTTCCTCAGAGACTATTAGGTGGTACATGTGAGGTTTGTCTCAGTGCTGGGCGGGCTGACCAGCGGCCCGGTCAAAGGTTTGAGTCTGAGGTCGGAGCTGTTCCGGGAACGGGAGCTCTTGGACGTAGTCCTGAAATCTGTCGGGAGTTCCTCTGGAACAGCCCTGGAAGGGATTGTTCCGCTGTTTAGCTCATGTTTGTGACAATAACAGCAGACCCAGGTGCCGAGAGGGACATGGGGTGGGTGGGTGACGTGGGCTGGAGACTGAAGGTCACCATGAGTGGCGATAAGCAGCTTGCACCACAGGGTGGTTCACGCCCCAAATGCCTCAGATGTGTGACACTGTTGACCCCACAAGTTTGGAAAAAGGTTTCCCAATGGCTCCCCCCATGGAGCCAATCCTCTTTAAGGAAGCCAAAGGCATTTGAGTGACCAATTAATCCAGTGAAGCCAAAACACGAAGGGTAACCATGGAAGTTAATATTGCATATATGTATAGAAACTGCAATGGTCTACATGATGCATGAGCTCGAGCTATCTATATATATAGTATTATTTATTAATGATAATAAAAAAAAAAAAAAAAAATACAATGTCCACAAATGCTGCATGTCATGATATCTTTTTAGAAAGAGAATCCACCATCAGGAAGAATGTTGGTTGAGGAGGCAGTGTGGGCGAGAGACATTGAGAGTTATGTCAAGCGCGGTGGAGAGCGAGGACAGTGAGGCACTGCTTAGGACTGGGTAGGAGGCAGAGCCTCAGTCAACGTCTGTTTCGTTTGGCACATGTGTCGAGCTCGGGTGAATCATTGCTGGCTTTCCTTCCCTGCTATCTGGGGATGGAACCCGTCCCTCGAGACGGCCCTCTGTGATTGGTCCTCCCCGAGACGCACCGGCAAGGGGCGGGGCCAAACAAGTGAGGGGAGTGGAGAGAGACGCTTTAACCCTTGTATAGGCCTGTGTTTGCGGTTGTAAATACGTGTTGCCAATATACTTGCATTGCGTACTTACTGGTTTGGTTTCTGGGAAAATATGTGCCATATACTTTAACTTGGTTTTTGAAGTTTCGCGTAATTTGGAATTAGAGCCAGAGCCAGCTGTTTTAAGAAGAACCATTAACAACAACCCTATAGGCTTAAATATGTTATTTTATCCTAAAGTAGAATAGGATTGTTAGATTATTAATTAAATGAAATTAATATTCAATTGAAATAACTCTTTAAGGAAGAACACTAGGCAGTTGAATCAAATATAGTATATCATCATAGCATACTTTTAATTAGTAGTAGTACACATAGTACACAATACCTCAGAATCATAAAAAGAATATGTGCATTTGGACACTTAAAATACAAATATTGACATCATTAAAAAAAAAATACAATAAAAAAAACCCAGCAATGTAAAAATGCAAATGGACAAAACAAAAGTTCAAAATCTTTCAAAAGTAAAAATAAGTAACTACAGTGCATAGCAAACAGAACACATAACAGTGGAAACCTTTGAAAACAGACTAAAGTACAGTTGGTGTGCAGAGACCGGACAAGAGGTTGATGGCCATGGTTCCAGATATAAGTAATTAGGTAGTTCATTACACACATGTCCGTCTGGTCTGTGGGCTTTACATAAGAATTGTGTCATCGTCCTTAAACTAAAAATGAGGAAAGATGAACTTGTTTAAGTTAAACCTTGTTTCTCCCTTTCCTGATTGTGAAGAAAGTGCGGGTGCTAATAATCTTTAGAGTATAACATTCTCATTTCTTTGTACAGATATGGCTACAGGAAAAATAACACAATATTGCCTTTGGTATTCTTGATGTCATCAATCACCTGATCAAAAATGTAAGAATATTTAAATTGCAATATGGATTGTGGCAATATAGTACAAGATATCTTAAGACAACTCTTTTAGATATAACTTTCCAGTGGCAAAGAAAATAGGATTTGTATAGAATGTAAACTATAAACTATATCTCCACATTTGTTGGGGAATCGCCAGGCCAATATAACCTCGATTGTAATGAGTGTTTCCAGGAACTAATGGCGGAGTATGCTGTCCCCAAAGAGATCCTCCTGTCAACAGTCCAGTCCCATTTTTTATGTATACAGTTAACCGGTATGAAAACCAGCAAAATAAATTACCATTAGCAGCGAATAGAACTGTGATATCATAAAACAACAGTTTACCAGACTTAATATTAAGTGACATAGTAAGTATGTATATCCGTATTGCAGTGTGGAACTAGACTGAATCAAACCCTTTAACATCTATATGGCCTAGTAGGTGCACTAGAGATTACAATATTAACGGTCTTGCTATTATCTTATAAAGTACAGCTAATACATTTGGACGTTCACTTCCTTCCAGTCGAACCCGGTTCCTCGCGTTCTCCCTCGACCGGACGCCACCAAACGTTAAAAGCCTTCCATATCTCAAACAACACGTCGCCGACGGTAACGTTATCGCTCACACAGCGTACACATATCGTAACGACACTTCCGATTTCCTCATCAAAACAGGGTCACATTGTTCTAGCACTGAACGAGATTGAACAGTCATTGTGGTTTTTTTTTTTTTTTTTTGTCTTCCTATTTCTGAAACGTGTACTCACAGAAAGAGAGTGAGAGAGAGACAGAGGGAGAGGGGGGGAAAAACATGTCAAGTTCGTCACCATTGTCTTTTTTGCCACCATTGTCTCGTCAGCCCGCCTGTCAGCCCGACAGGGAGATCTCATAGTCACTGGACGACAGCGAGGTGCGCCCCACTTTGCGCACGTTCTTGGCGTTGGTGATCCTCGCCAGCATGTCCACCGGCTTCTCAAAATACTGGACCAGCGCATGCTCGGTGAGCACCGAGGCCAGGAACTGCTCGAAGGTGATGGCCCAGTCCTTGTCGATGCTGGTGCTGTGGGGGACGCTTCCCCTGTCGCCGCGCTCCGTGCCGTCGCCGCACCGCTCGCCGTTGCCTCCGTCGCCGCCTCCGTCGTTGCCGCCGCCGCCGCCGCCGCCATCGTCATGGTTACGCACCAGCACCGTGTCGTCGGCGATGTCCTCGCACTGCAGCTTGTTGTCGTCCAGCTCGTGGGAGCCGGCGCTGAGCACCGAGTAGGAGGAGACCGACGTGTCGTCCTTCGTCTCGTCGTCCGAGGTCAACATGGCCGCCGCCGACGACAGCGTGGCCGCCTCCTTGGGCGACGACTGGTCCTCCTCCAGCCTCACGTCCTGCAGCGGCGCCGTCCGGTCCTCTTCGCCGTCCCCGCTCTCTGCGCTCGCCTTGCTCTCCTCCGGATCGGCTTCGCGGGTGAATAAAGTCTCGCTCCGGCCGCTCTGTTGGAAAGCCGCGGGCGCCGCAGGCTCCTGGGAGCGCGCAGAATCCGCTCGGGGGCGGACTTCCTCCGGGTCGCCCTCCCGGTCCCGGTCCCGATCCTGGTGGTCCTGGTGGTCCTGGTGGTCCTGGTCCCTGGGTGCCGGGCAGGAGAACATTTTGCCCACCTCCCCCATCTCCAGCAGCAGGCTGGTGACGGTGGCCGTGGCGTGGTACAGCTCCTGCTCCGCCAGGTCCTCGCTGAACATGCTGTACAGGGTCTTGCAGAGCTCGATGAACTGGCTCTGCAGGAGAGGGGAATGCGGTCAGTGTTGACGGGGGTTCAAACTGTACAAGGAACAAGTGGGTCGCAGGACGGCCATTGGCCAACACTTTTTAGAAATTGTTTTTTTTTAACAATTTAATTGGAAGACAGAATTACATACTGAATTGAGGAGCAATATGCATCAAGCAATGTTAATTATCTCAAGGTTTTGACTGGTGTTAATGAGATTGTATTGCTGGACTGCTTATTTGACTGCACTTTTGCAGTCAAATTTGAGCTTTTTACTGCACTAATATTACATTATTTGCTGGGTCATGAGGCCAGAGGTGCCCTGACTCATGGAGGTGGGTCATATCTAAAATGTTGGACCCCCTACAGTATAATAAAGGTCAACAGCACCACCATGACCAACTAGTACTGACAGGTATGGAGGACAGGTGCTCACCTGGTTCAGTTTGGGGAGGTTCTTTGTGGTTTCTAGATTGGACTTGGCCTCTTGGTTCCATAGCTTCAGATAATGGCGATAATCTGACGTCTGCAGTTTCTTCACTGTAATTCAGAAAAACATACAATATTACATTCTAGTGACGATTGCATTCAGTTAATATATATATATATATATATATATATATGGTATTTCAGTATTTCATACTTATACAGTACTCTTCACAAATGCAATGTATGTATTCAGAATAACCGTATTCATTCATACGTTATATGTTGTTATCAGTGTTTCCCACAGGATTTTTGTAGACTATGGTGGGGGGCTCGCAATCCTCTAGGGGGGTCCGGGGGCATGCCCCCCCGGGAGAAAAAATTCAGTAGATTTAATTTAAATGCATCAATCTGGTGAATTTTGAAAACCAATTTATGACATATCAATTACTGACAAATTACTTACAAACTGCTCGTACTGATATGAATGTTGATGACACAATGTGTCATACTAAATGGGGTTGAGGGGTTTTCAGAAAGCATTTATACAAAAATGACTAAAACACAGTGCTGAGCCTTTATACTACTAGTGAACTGTCAAGCGCGCAGCTGGGGGGGCGGGGGGTCGTGAGGACGCCTTGCCATGGCGACGGGGGGAAACAAAACGTTGGGGAGCCAATCCAGCCGCGAGGATTTCCCCTTCTATTAAACGCTGCAGCCCACCTGTGTTGGCATATTATTGAGCTGCTAGTGAAGTCTATTTGCCTAGGTGAAATGAGTCCGGGCCAGAGCTAGTGAGTGGAGCGGAGCGCGAGCGAGCGAGGAGCGGATGGACGTACTGGAGCGTGGAGCGTTTTTTTATTCAGACGCCGGAGCGGCTGCTCTGTTCCGCTCCAGTGTCGCTCCGATACCGCTCACACCACGAGTCTGACATGCCCAAATCCAAACGTGTGTCTTCTTGTTGCACTTGTCTATCTTTTAAAATCTTTTCTGTGTAAGGTGACAATTCGTAGTAGATTATTTCTCCCTCATTTAAATTGGAGCGAGCGTGGAGCGATTTCAGTGGAGCAGCATGATTTTTAAGTGAAGCGGGGAGCGAAAATGAGCGGAGCGGTCGGACGCGATTTAGAGCGAGGAGCGGCCGAGAGAACAGCCGTCTGAGAGAGGAGCGGAATAATCGCACCGCTCAGCTCTGCTCACTAGCTCTGGTCCGGGCGGGTATTGAAACTATGGCGGCCGAAATTAGACTATGGCGGTGTGCCATAGTCTCGTCAATGTGTGGGAAACACTGGTTGTTATGTCTTTCAGTTTTTTTGGTTTAGGATCATTTTTTCGTTACTTGACTAACATGTTTTACCCTTTTCAGTCTTGAACGTAACTCTGACAAAGCCATCATCCTTGCACTTAGGGTCATTACCTGGGAGAAAGGTGGTGGACATGCTATTAGTTAAAATACAGGACATAGCATGGATGTTTTCTCACACCTGAGACACTGGTTTGATGTAGATCATCTTGGTTGCCTCCAAGTGGTTTACAGTATAATATAATGTTACAAAGTAAAGTTTATTCATGATGGATTAATTGCCCTTAGAATCTATAGTTATGCAAATGTAAACCTGGCTATCCTGTAGAAAAGCTGTAATTCTGATTCTTACCCATCGATGTTTCTGGGGTGAGGTCTTCAAAGAAGTATTGGGTGGCTTCAAAGGCAGAGTCTGGTTCTTCATGTTCATTGCTGGCATCTGGGAGAAATAAATGGCATTGTGTATCTCCATTCAGCTCTGATGGTACTCCATACCATGGTTGACATCTCGGCTACATTTTGTGCATTACATTGTAAAACTATATTCAACGATTTGGGAGAAACTTTAGTCATTAAGGCGGGGTAGGTTTTGAGGACATTGGGGATGTTCATACTCACCAGGTAAAACGTGCATCTTGTACAGAATTTTCAGTTTCTCTGTCAGGTCCCCATAGCACAGGACGCCTACGAATACACCAATACACCACCAACTTCAACACGATTTGATGAACTCATCCACGGTTCCCAAAACAGATTCATTATGGTGGCGAAAAACAACACAGCTGGCTCAAACTAGCAAAACTAGTATGGAACCTGGGTCATCACAGCAGAAATAATCACACTGTACATTATATAATTATAGAACTCTATCTCTCTTTCTCTCACTCTCTCACTCTCTCACGCTCACACAGTCACACACTCACTCAGGCCGCTGATGAACTCGCGGAAGTTAATGAGTGCATCTCCGTTGTAGTCGAGCAGGCGAAAGAAGCGAGCGGCCAGGGGGTCCGAGTGGGCCTCGTTGGCCCAGGGGAAGAGCAGCGCGAAGAGGCCCCTGAACTGCTCCACGTTGATGCGGTATTGCTCCAGGTAGGGCAGGCTGGGGTCATGCCTCTCCGTCAGGTTGGTGCCCCCTCCCCAGTAACAGCTGGTCAGGTGCTCGGTCTGAAGAGGCGTGAAGAAGGGGGGCCAATTAAACACACACACAGCCGGCTTGCCTAGCCTCAGCACCAAGAGCTTTGTAGATACGAAAAACAATGGCAGTTGGTGTTATATCCTGTGTAGGTTGGAGGAAGACCTGGCTTGCCCATTTTGAAGTGCTACTCAGACGGAATGGCATTTGAAATTCATTGCATTTAGACTGAGTATATCTATATTAAAAAGGTATAATATTGAAATATTAGTGCCCCAAAAAAACGAATCGCCTTACACTTGTTTAGGATAAAGGGTTCACTAATTTTAAGTGGTTCAACCAATTAAACTCTCCCCCCCAAAGACTTAGCTTGCCTAGTTTAAGAGCTACTTAAAAAATTATGGCAGTTAGAGTTGAAGTATTACGGTAGAGTATTGTAGTATGAAGAGAAAACCGCTTTACACTTCCTCTTCATTGTGAACACTGTACTGTTGTAAAGGTGGTCAAATCCACTGTGAAGTGTGAACATTGAGCTGTTTGGAGAGAACAGCTTGTGTTAGCTCATTTTGCATTAGCTCAGCTCGTGTTAGCTCAGCTTGTGTTAGCTTGTATTCAGAACAGGCTTAGTGGCTAATGCCGCGGCTTTAGCCATGTGAGTCGCAAGCGAACAAAATCTGCTCTGACTTGAAATCCATAATATGGTGTTTCCATGACAACGTGTCAGTTGGTGGAAACGGCAGTGGAGAGAAAATGAAGCCAAGTCCGCCCTAAGAAAAATGTTGAGCCAGTAACTCACCTTGAACAACACAAAAAGCTCCTCCAGTTCATCAATGCCGAAGGGAGTCTCCGTCACAATAGTGCGGACCTGAATCACCGGCCAGAATAAAAAGGAGAATTGCATTAATGTGAATACGGCAGAAAGGTTTAATTAATGCTTCCCTTCAAGGATCTCTTTTAATGTATATTTATATTATGCTCGTACGTACCACGTTGCGTTTGGTTGTGTCCTCGATGGTCTGGATGACTCGGAGTCTTTGTTTGAAACGCATCTGCTCAATCACATCTGCACGGATAGAGCCAAACTTCTACAAAGGAAATGGAGAGAGGAAAAAAATGTTGGTTGTTTGTCGCCAAAATGGTTGTCAACAGGAATGACAAATAGTATTTGGACTCCAATAACAACATGAATGAACGCAAAATGAACACAAATATATGAAACAGATGACAATCATTATCATTATTGAAGTGACAACACGCGAGTAGTCATGAAATACATAACCCTTGTTACATGCTTGTTGCTTTGTCTCGGGTTGGAATTGTTCTTCATTTAGGCAACAATGGTTATGATAGATTGAACAGGTGGTGGTGGTGGTGGTGGTGGTGGTGGTGGGGTTGGGCCCAGCAATGGGCACTCTCAGGACGATGAGGTTAAAAGAACCAAATACAGCACAAAGTCTCTGCTCATTGACACCACAAACAGCAGGACCGACCGCAGCGGGTGGATGCTGCAGGTGAGATACGGACCTCGTAGCAGCTGCGGACCAGCTTGAAGATGTCCACCTCTGGGTGGGGTTCACCGTTGTCTGTGAGGAGGGAGTGGAGGTGGGGGATGGGAGGGAGGGTGCTGTCCTTGTTGGTCACGCTGTCCAAGTACCTGCCGATGGATAAGACGCCATTGATGGTTTGCTTACCACACTCACTGTGGTAGAAATATACCGTTGGTCAGAGCCAAGATCGGTTGGCGATGCAAAACATCTTTACTATCGAAACAAGAACTGCCTACTATGACTCCAATTTCATTGACATAAAATATTTGAATGAAACCACATTTAAAAAAAAACCCAAACCCCATTAATCCTTTTTGGGGTATATTCCATTTTAAACCTTTAGATGGCAGCAAACTCACAGATACAGCTCGGTTTGAAGTTCCTCTTTAAGTTCTGCATTCAAACAACACAGCAGTCTCCCTCGGAGTTCTAACACGGGGCCCTTTAGAACATGGCCCACTGTACAAGATGGCGTCCTCCTCACCTGCCCAGCACGGTCATGGCCTCGCCGTCGTCCTTGCAGCTCAGCAGCTGGTGGATGTTGGCATGCAGCACTGACAGTGCAAGCTGGAAGATGACCTTGATGCCCTCGTAGAAGAAACAGTCCACCACCACCACGGCGCTCTCGAAGGGCATGACGGACAGGAAGAGCGTGAGGAACCAGGACAGGGAGATGGTGGAGATGACGCCCAGGTCCTGCATGCAGTCATACAGCTGGGGCACATACTCCCGGGCCAGCTCCTCAAACACCCCCTGGTCCACCAGCGCTCCTGCAAAAGAGGAAGAGAAGGAAGGGGAACGAGAGGACACGAGAGGACAGGAGTTCTTAGTCATCATTTCAGCCGCCCACATCAGCTAGGATTCAAGGATTTGATTCTCTGCCATTCAATGAAGCCATTCAAATAGGCATTTTTATGAAGAGCCAACCAATGTGAACATTTTGGTTGGTTTTGGTACATCAGGCTCAGGCCCATAAATACAGCCAATAGGGCAGGGGCAGGCCCATGCTGGGCTCTGACAGAATGAGGCCTCTGTGAGCCCCATTTTAGCTCTAGCTAGCCATCATGTGATGGCAAGGCATGCTATCCTGCTCTAATTAGCAAGTCGTGGAGCATATAACCAGGCATGTCAACTGTGGTGCTTTTGCCAGCAATGTGGCGCGTTAGCAACATTTCGTCACAAAATGTGGTCGCTGTTGAGTTCAGTCACTAATGGTCTCAAGGCTGAGATGGTTAACCTCTATCTGCTCGTTAATGACCTCTACCTGTGACCGGGTCACTGTAAGTGGCTTTGGATAGCAGTCCTACGTGGTGATGAGATAAAACAGCATGTGTACCACTCACCCACAACCCTGGTGTTGTAGTAGTCAGGCAACATCCGCTCACAGAGGGCCACAAGTAACCAGAACGCCTCCTCCTCTTTGGCGTAGAGCAGTAGCACCGATGTCACGATGTTCATAGCCTGAGATGGTGGGGACAAGGCAACATTAGATAGGAGGCCAGCAGGACCAACATCATCAAGGAGGAACATAATTGTAGGGAACAGGAAAGTTGTGGACTTGCAAATCTCCTACTTTCTATCTTGGCACACTGGGTTGAGGTTTTTTAGTTTGTCCATCAGAACACTTAATATTGAATGGGGTTGCTAGTTTATAGTATAGACAATGTTTATCATTGATCCCAAGATGAACTATCCTTCTATGCTTGTATCAATCCCATATCAAAAACAAGTCTTTGCACTGAAATTGTTTATGTACATGTTGAAGAAGCTTTTATAAAAATCATCATCCTCTATAACCCTCCATGTTACAGAATCAGCCAAACCTGCCCTCTAAACATAAAAAAAAAAAAAACATTCCACTTTCTAGATGACCAAAGCACCAAATTCTAAAGACTACAATACTCTCTCGCACTCGCCATACTGGCCATACAGATATGTCATATATGATTGATTGTCTAGTAGTCTTTACCTGACAGAGTCCTATGTTAGTCTAGCAGTCTTTACCTGACAGTAGCCTATGTTAGTCTAGTAGTCTTTACCTGATGGAGTCCTAAGTTAGTCTAGTAGTTTTTACCTTAAGGAGTCCTATGTTGGTCCAGTAGTCTTTACCTGACAGTAGCCTATGTTGGTCTAGTAGTCTTTACCTGACAGTAGCCTATGCTGGTCTAGTAGTCTTTACCTGACAGTAGCCTATGTTGGTCTAATAGTCTTTACCTGACAGTAGCCTATGTTGGTCCAGTAGTCTTTACCTGACAGTAGCCTATGTTGGTCTAGTAGTCTTTACCTGACAGTAGCCTATGTTGGTCTAGTAGTCTTTACCTGACAGTAGCCTATGTTGGTCTAGTAGTCTTTACCTGACAGAGTCATATGTTGGTCTTGTAGTGTTTACCTGACAGTAGCCTATGTTGGTCTAGTAGTCTTTACCTGACAGTAGCCTATGTTGGTCCAGTAGTCTTTACCTGACAGTAGCCTATGTTGGTCTAGTAGTCTTTACCTGACAGTAGCCTATGTTGGTCTAGTAGTCTTTACCTGACAGTAGCCTATGTTGGTCTAGTAGTCTTTACCTGACAGTAGCCTATGTTGGTCTAGTAGTCTTTACCTGACAGAGTCATATGTTGGCCTAGTAGCCTTTACCTGACAGAGTCCTATGTTGGTCTAGTAGTCTTTACCTGACAGAGTCATATGTTGGTCTAGTAGCCTTTACCTGACAGAGTCCTATGTTGGTCTTGTAGTGTTTACCTGACAGTAGCCTATGTTGGTCTAGTAGTCTTTAGCTGACAAAGTCCTATGTTAGTCTAGTAGTTTTTAACCTTAAGTAGTCCTATGTTGGTCTAGTAGTCTTTACCTGACAGTAGCCTATGTTGGGGTTTCTGAAGGCATAGGCGGTGAGCACTCTGCGCAGGGCGGCGATGCCCATCTCGTTCTGGAAGGCCGGGTGTTCGGGGAGTGACCGGTGCAGGTCCCTCTCAATCTCCTCGGTGGCCAGGTTGTACTGGCCCATGGACTTCTCCACCAGGTCCTCGTAGTACCCTGGGTGGGTCACCATCTCGTTGATCGCCCCTTTTTAGGGAACAACGGCCGTCACAACATGAGTCTCGTCCAAAGCAGGTAAGTGACATCTCGGTTATCATCTTGTTGGGTTTAAAATTAGGATGTCAAGTTCAATACCATGCGGTCACATCTTGTATCAGTTTGTGAAAGGTGTCATGGTCTTGTCAAAGTAAAATAGGTGGAATTTGTGGCTGACTTTGTGGCACACATGTGGTGCGCTAGGTTGTGGTAACTCTGACTCCCATGCCTACCACCAAAACCACATCCACATTTTTACATTTAACAGCCAAACTAGAACAGGACACACCACTTCAAATACGTACGTAGCTTGACACTTATGCAAACATGCCCCAGACAGGCACCGGCCAAACAGGATTTAATAATTACTTAAGAAGATAAGATAATTAGGATATATTTCATTATAATAGACACCCGATGACTCTTCTGATTATAGAACATCAGTAAATACAACAGCAGCAGAGTTGTACATAAGTAGGTCAGTACAGTGGGGAATCTCTGGAGTAAACCCAACCGCCTTCAGCTTTTTGTAACCATCGGTCATTCAGGGTTCTCCTGTGCACACATTTTAAATTCAATAAACAAATTGTAAAAGGAAATGGACAATAGGGGGATAGGATAAGCATCTCTATACCTAACCCTCATTGAGCATTCCTCAATGGACTCGTTATTTTAAAAATGCCAATTTGAAGGGTGACAATAGCCCCAACCACCATTTCAAATAGACGGAAGCTAAAGATAAATAATTACACTACCTCCCATAAACTCTGACTGACAGTGTCACGCCATTGCACCCGCTCACTTGCTCATGGCAAATACCAAGAAATAGGTCATCACACTTACAAAAGGGGAAAGTGCACTGAACAGGTTCCGGTTCCTTTAAGTGACATGTTAAGTGCTTGACTGATGGACATGTCTGGAGAGACATACATGTTGTGGCGCACCATTTAAGGCCCTACGCCCGGTTATCCATCATCAAAGGATGGTTCTGTCTGTTGCATCCACAGACAATATAAATAACAGTCAATAAGTAAATCATGTCACATGATTGATGTGCTAGTGATCTCATGAAAAAAAAAAATCCCAACATTTTCACTTTAATATTTTCTGGACAGAGCTGACGCCGTGCCTTTTGCCAGTTTTGTGTGTCTGTGGGGCACGCACACACACACACACACACAGACGAGGTGTTTCTCCAGAGGCACGGCAGGGTGTTAGCTCACCAGAGAACAGCAGCCAGAGCTCTCCTCTCATGTTCTCCGGGATGCCCTGCAGCACCAGCTCCTTGGTCTTCTCCGTGCGGTACATGCACACGCCCTGGCCGTACTCCGTCAGGTGGTTCTTCCACGCCTGCTCCTTCAGGAACTCCTTCGCCTACCGAAGACATAGAAGATGATACCACACTTTAAGTTTTTATTTTATTTTATTTATTTATTTTTTTAAATCACTTTGGATTAACGGATCTGTTAAATGACTAAATAACATATTAGTATAACATATATTACTAACATACAACCTATATTAATAACATATATTACTAAACATGTGTTCTGATTCCTAGAGCTGCTCTGCCCCACTTGGTTGTACTCCACTTGATATGGCTTGCAAGATATGGCTTGCACAGAGCAAATGTCATTGGCACCATTTATGCGCAAACATGTATGAAATGTGTTTCACTTCATGGAAACATTGGGGACATTTCTGCCCACAGCTGATACTGCTGCTATACCTTTTCACTTTCACCACTCCAGCCCAGTGTGTAAATGGTACATTAGTTTTTTTGTGTGCCCTGTTTATAGGCAGTGTGTTGGGAGTCCAACAGCTAGTGAATACAATCCATTGTTACTTTCACGGGAGATGTGTCAATGCAGTCCTTTCATATAGCTGTGACACATAAACGACACGTGCAATGGAATGCAGTGCTTCCAGCTAGCTCCTATGTAGTGCCCCTGGCTGTTTCTGCCAACCCTCGAGCCCAACCGCAGCATGGATACTAGTGAAATACCCATGAAAATGTTGCCATTTATATTTAGTAACCTGTCATCCAGGAAAGTGCTTTGCATTCTTAGAACTTGACGCCTGCATTCAAAGGGAAACGTTCACAGGGAAGTTTGTGTTCGCAGGGAAGTTTGTGTGTTCGCAGGGAAGTGTGCGCAGTTGTGAGGGGGAAATACTAACACGGCTTTACATAGGGAAGTAAAGGCTGTGTGCCGACACGAGGCCTCAAGGTTGAGCGCGTTAGAGGATGGATACCCGACGGGACTCGACGGGCCGGGTCGGGTTCAGACAAATATTTTGAAATGATGCTCGGGTTTGGGTCAGGCTCGGTCACATCTGCGCAATTTGAATTTTTTTATTTACCTGCGTGTTAACTCGCGCACGTTGCGCTCATCTGTTTGTTGACATTTCCAAATGCCTTGCAGTTGCTTAATAAAGGCGGGCTTTCATAAACACAGACGTCAATGTGTCATTCCGACATACAAAGCTTGATGCCTGTCGGGGCTCGGGTCGGGCTCGGTTACTGTTCTGTCGGACACGGGCCGGGCTCGGACAGAAAATTCCGGCCCGATCCGCACTCTAGACCACGTGTCCTGCAGGAAGGCAGAGTTTTGCGACGATACGCGTGTTGGCAGCACACATAAGGGCAGCAGTAGCTCGGTGTATAGAGCGGATGGCCAGAGCGGGTCGTCCACTAACCGTAGGGTCGGCGGTTCGATCCCCTTGATCCCCCTCCTCCTCCAACTGTCCACATGTCGAACCCTCACAAATGTACTGATTGTAAGTCGCTTTGGACAAAAGCGTCTGCTAAACGCCCCCTTTTACAAGTGTGTCCGTGGTGAATGGAACGCGTCCCGCTCGTGGCCGTGGTGACAGAGCGTGTCCGCGGGGACGTGGTGCGGGACCCACCAGCTTGGGGTTGAAGTCCTCGGGGGAGCGGCGGCGGTACATGGTCATCAGGGCCTGCGTGGCGGTGGGCACGCTGCTGTTGTTGAGGTTGAACTGCCGCTCGCCGTCCGAGCCCAGGCTGCCGCGCTGGGGGCTGCTGGAGAGCAGGGACCCCAGCTGGGAGCTCACCTGGAGGAGGAGTTGGGGGTGGGGGGGGGGGGGGGGGGGGGTGGGGGGGACTGTGAGTGCTTACATGGGAATACAGACCCTTTGGGATTCCTCCCTTTCCGAATCTGAAAGGGAAGACACGTCAAAGTACACCTGTGGACTTAGCTTGTCTGTTTCATCTTTCTGTAGTGGTGTGGACATTTATGCAGCAAATTAAGCAAGCGATTCCAATCACCACGGGAGAATTACTGGTAATATGTTGCTAGAGTTTTCAGTCCAACATTTCATTGACCAAATTTAACAGGCATGGTGCCATGACCTGACGAAAAAAAAAGGCGTCATCAAGATTCTCCTTTCAAGTTTTTCACCGAGGCAGTGAAGACTGACGACGTGACGAAGAGTTACCTCGTCATCGGAGCTGGTCAGGCTTCCGGTGAGCTCCCGTTCCAGGTAGATCTTGGAGGTGGTCTGCTGCAGGAAGTCAGAGATCCTCTGGACCAGGAAGTCCCGGTCCTTGAGGTTGGCGAACAGGAAGGTCATGCGGTTCTTGGTGCTGATGGACAGCGGGCTGGGCAGTACATTGGAGCTGTCCGCTTTCTCCACGATTGTCACCTGGAGATGCACAATGACACCCATCTTAATTGTACAGTTTCCCAGTTCTCCATCCATGGCGGCGTTTTTCAACAGCATTCTGGTCATCTTTTTGCTGCCTCCTTTCCTGCAAATGCCCAGACCAACTACAGCAGGCAAACAATGTCTGGATTGGATTAATCTACTTTGGGTAGTTTCTGAAAAGCTTAAAGGCATTACATTATATCAGTCTCATTCCTAATACCGAGTCCACCACTTTAATATCCAAATAGCTTGCGTGACTTTAAAAACTGATGATAATGGATCACCAACCACAGGAGAAAAACATCACACCCCACCTCACGAAGGGGGATGATGAGGCTGCACACGGTCTCCTCCTTGCCGGTGAAGCAGATGTAGTTGGTGGAGACGAACATCTGGCCCAGGATGTGCCTCTTGTTGAAGGGCGTCCAGAGCGTGCAGTCCGTGTGTCCGTCCAGCTTCTCGTCCTTCGGCAGGCGAAACAGGGCGCGGTAGCGCTCGCTCTTAGCTCTGGCGTCAAGGTCCCTGATGGGGACACACGGCACACGCGTCGTAAGTTATTCGTATTAGGTTGATTTTGCACTGTCCTTCAATGCCGTTTTACTTGTGCAATTATGCACCGGGAATTCATACAGGGTCAGGGTCTTATCTTAGTTGTGTTCGCGATATTCAGAAAGTATCCAACCAAAACAAAACACAGACCCTCCTGTCAGACTTCCCTCCGAAGCCACTCCACCAAAACACGAGCTCTCCAGCTTTAAGTCAGCCTTGCATTGTGGAAGGTCAGGTCACAACGAGTGCACCGCCATAAGGGCGCGCAGGTAGCTGGGTAGGTAGGCAGACAGACAGACAGACAGACAGACAGACAGGCAGGCTTACGACGGCCACAGACGCCGGACAACGCGAGGCCTGTTGGCTCTTCACACCTCGGAGGCACCCCCCCCCCCCCCCTCACCTCTTCAGGGCCGACACCTTCTGGGGGGACTTCCTCTTGAGCTTGGGCAGCGAGCGGTCCTGCTCAAAGCCCTTGTTGTCCAGCAGCTGCCGCATGGCGATGTTGGCCAGCTGCTCGGCCAGCTGGAAGGTCTCGTTGATGTTGAGGAAGACGGAGAAGAGGTGGTGGCGCGCGCGCGTGCTCACCCGGATCACCTCGGGCAGCAGCAGGGTGGCGCTCTTGTCCAACTGGGTGATGTCCGCCCACCGCACCACCAGCTTAGCTGAGGGGGGAGAGAGAGAGAGAGAGAGAGAGAGAGAGAGAGAGAGAGAGAGAGAGAAGTATGGGGAGCCACAGATTGAAAAGGGAGGGGGGGATGAACATAAATAGACAGAGAGATGAACAGAAATAGAAAGAGAGAAGGGGTAGGGAGAGAGAAGGAGAAAAGGGGGGCGTGACAGAGAACAAGCAGGAGAGAGAGAGAGAGGTTGGGACACAATGGGAACAGATAAGCGATTGTAAGTCTGGGTGCATGTGGCCATTCAGCCACGTGCTTCGTATCCCAACATACATACATCAATACAACATATTTTTTTAAATGAATTGCTTTCACCTCACAGTGTCCTCACTCATAGAGACACACATTCACCGTATTTAAACCAAGACAAACAAAAACCACCCCCCCCCCCCTGACCCCAGTTCAGAATCGCGTCGAGCCAACGTTCCCACGTTCCCCTACCCTCTTTGCCCAGCAGGTAGGAGTAGAAGCACAGGTGGTTGATGCTCAGGTAGAGCCAGCCCTGGCGCGGCACCTTGCCCTTCCAGTAGCTGCAGGAGTAGTAGTTGACCAGCTTCTCCTCCTCGGGCATGCCGAACAGCTTGCGGAACTTGGCGATGGCCTCCTTGAACTTGTCCGTGTCGTCGTCTTCTTTCACTTCCTGGTTCTTGTTGTACTCTGCTATGATGCCCTGCGAGGGTTACAACCAGAGGGAGGCAATGAGAGGCTGTGTGTGTGTGTGTTTGACCAGCGCCATTGTGTGTATGTGTTTGACCAGCTCCATTGTTTGTGTGTGTGTGTGTGTGTGTGTGTGTGTGTGTGTGTGTGTGTGTGTGTCGGGTTTCCTCAATAGGTTAATCATTGTATTATTATGCTGCGTGTCAAAACCAAGATATCATTTAAACTACGAGGACAAGACTGGTGTTTGCGTGGCAACCCCAGCCGTGCCACTGGCCTGTCTGCTGCACTGCACTGCACCGCACACAGCAGCCTCTGTACATACCTGCACTTTTCCTTTGACAAAAGTGGTGATGTCGTTCTCGTTCTCGAAGATGGAGAGCGTCTGCAGCAGATTGTGTTCCAGCCACTCCCAGTGCTCAGTGATCTCCTTACGGGATGTCCCTGGGGGGGGGGGGGGGGGGGGGGGGGGGGAGAGGGAGGGAGGGAGCAAGGGAGAGAGAGAGGGGGGGAAGATGAAAAAGACAGCATGTATGAGGCAAAGTGTGATGAAAAAAAATCTTGTTTGCTAGAGAGTGTGTGTGTGCGTGCATGCGTGTGTGCACGCACACACACACTCACACACACACATACACACACACAGAGTGTAGTCTTTCCGATAACAACTTCAACGCGATTGCCTGAGTTTATATCAGGAGCCATTACGTGGTGGCAGATAATGCATTATGTACACACCATACGCGTAGAACATGAAACTATGAGGCTTCGAATCGTACTGCACTAGGTGTCGTCACGGCAACACACAGGGAACGGCAGCAACACAAGGCCAAGTGTTACTGTGATGCCGCTAGTCAACATGTTGCCTATGAGGACGAGGAATCTATTAACTGAGGACATGCTACGTGATTGAGTCAGTCTGGGGAGTTGGAAGCGGTCGCTGTTATTTCAACATAGCTCTTGTCAGCAGGACTTGACTAACAGTGGGAAGCGGCCCACTGGACCAGAACCAGACACACAGACACTCCTCATCCAGGTATCTGACCCCTTTGCACACAGACAGAGAGTAAGACACGTGTAAAGAACTGCTGCATGGCCGTGTTGGTCACAACCCAACACAACAACATTTGGTCAGAACATTTTATATATAACAAAAACTATAGATTATTTTTTCGCTATGCTAGTTGTATTTAAAGTGAACTATATACTAACTATATAGTATATTACTTATTACAGCACAGTATTTATCCGTACTACAAAAAATCTGTCTTTTTTTAAACTACTCCTACTCCTCAAATGTATCTATCCAATATATATATAAAAATAAACAAACAAAAAAAATCACTATCCAGTCATTTAGAACTGCCCAACTCCTGCCCTAGGAGGTGGACACCCTAACCAGTTCAACCATCATGGTTTCTGGCCAGGTCTACGTCTATAAAGAAAATAGGCATATGCTCCCATCAGCATCTCCCCCCTGTATAAACTGCCTCCTGCCAACTGCCAACTGCCATGCGCAAAGAGCTAGCGAGCTGCACTCCACTCCACTCCTGGCTTCTCGCTCTGGCCATTTGTATCACCGAGTGCATCGCACTCTTCCATTACAGACAGAGACAGCTCCAAAATGGATGTATGGGCCCCATATAAACTCACTGGAACGCTCCATCTCTGCTAATAACGTCATCAGTGTGTCACACTGTTATGCTCAAGTAGTCAATCTTTGAAATTGTATATTATCTTGGCCATCTTCATGTAAAAAACTGCCAATGTGCTTGTATCTATGAAGCTTGAGATATAAAAAGGTTGTATTTGAAATATATGTATTTTAGCAACAAAAATCAAGGCACAATTCATTCAGGCAGTTTTTTTGTTGTTGCATGGTCTCAGCCTCAAACAAAAACAAAAATAAAGATGCTTGGGCAACGAGACAAAGGATTATACACACTTCGTATTGGTGAGCAACCGAATCTAGTCTCGGCTGTAGTAAAGGATTTCTTCTGTAGGGTTTGAATGTAAACAGTACTTCAAGCAGATGCATTCAGACACACAACCCTTCAAGGCAAAGGTTTTGTAATGAACACAACCAGAGCCAAACAGAAGGAGCATTATGCACAGCAGCGCAATGTGGAAAGATGTTGTACAATACGGGCCATTTAACGGAAAAAAACAACAACTAGCAGATGGCCTACAAAAATAAACCCATTACCTAATGACATTTCAGACCAAAGCCATGAAAATACACCACTGGCACTAGATTTATTTGTATTGATTTGGGTATCAATTTCCTTCATCTACTTTAATGGGAACAGTGGGAACTTTAGTAAGCACGATGATGTCAGATTAAGCCTGGGGGGCCGGGGGGGGTCCATACTATTGCTATACATATGGACCTCACCTGCAAAATGGTGGATATTTCTGTTCCTCATCAGTGTTTTCATAGTAAACCTCATCTCCTGCAGAAGCCGGAAAAAGGACATTTTTCTAAAAGGCCAGGTGCAGAGCCATGGGGACATACCGTGAGCGATAATCCAGTACACCAGAGAGTCTGGGGTCTGGTAGAGGATCCGGTATGGAGCCACTCTGGCACTGGAGTCCAACACCACGTCCAGCGTCCCCACCAGCAGACCTGCGGACACAGGAACAGTGACAGGCATTGAGAGTTACAATGATGATCCATCATGAGTCAAGTCACTATTCACTTGTACTGCGTTTGGCCTCATGAACAGGGAAACAACACAAAACAAAAACCACACAGACTATGACATTAGCATTCATTATGAGGATCTGCAAACTATCAGTCGATGATATGCTCAAAAGAAAGACCAGCCATTTGTGATACCATAAGGCGATAAAAGACAACTGTCTTTCAAGCCATATTATTTTGTTCAAAAAACATGACCTGTCACATGCCCAAAATGTATCCAAGCATAGCACAATTTTGACCCTTTTTAAACTTGGTACCTTCATTTAATATTTTCATTTTCATAATGGAATAACATTATGGAGATTTGGCAGAGGCTGTGACTGATCACTTATCTTATATTGGAGGTCTTTTTGTCAGCACAGCCTGTGTAAAGAGTGGGAGCTGGGGATCGTTTTAACTGACAATCAAGACAATGATATAATGAGTGCGATGACAGGGCTAATCACAAGGTTACAGTGTGTCTCTTAATAAGGAAAACACATTTTTTCATCAGTGCAAAAACAATGACAGGCTGCAAAGAAAATGTCACCAAACGATAATCTGTATAACCTTTAACACAAATCCCCATAGAGACAGAAAGACTTGCAAACATGGAAATGGGGATCCTTAAGAAAACATTTGGA
The DNA here is from genome assembly GCA_036785325.1 of Urophycis tenuis. NCBI lineage: Eukaryota > Metazoa > Chordata > Actinopteri > Gadiformes > Phycidae > Urophycis > Urophycis tenuis. The sequence goes on along the minus strand of JAXIVH010000360.1, from coordinate 79,544 downwards.
TCCAAACTTTGAAAACAAGTTTTGTCCACCACTACCCAACCACTGCATGACTGGTTTTGAGTCATAAAGTTCAACATGTATCAGGAGATGATGAGTAACCGAGCAAACAGCTCTGAACTTGAATTCTTGGAGACACTGCTTTGGTTGCAGTATTCCCATACAGGATAGCAAAGGAAGGAATTGCGCAGTGTGTTGTTATTCACCTTACAACACAAATGATGTCCCCAGGTCATCAATGCACCCCAGAGCCTGAGCCCTGACGTGCAGCAGTATGTATGTATGTCTGTCTGTCTGTCAGCCTCTATTGCTGCAATTGCTGCACTGGCTTGTTGTGTGTGTTGCTTGTGTTGTTATGTGGAAAAGTTTTCTCTCTCAGGAAAACAATCACATGGCTGACAGAGTCACGCTTGGTTTGCCGCGGTCCACAACACGGTGGCCTGGCTCACATGGGACAGTATTTCCACCTGACTCCATGTTCAAAGGAAGCATTATTACTCGCACCAACAGCAACAATAAAAGTTCCCTATATTATGCAAGGCTCCCAAATGGAAGAGCCCGCGTCGTTCTATATTTAAATAGGTTCCGCCCATCTTGCACAATCCATTTAAAATATTTCCACTTTTCATACAGCGCTAAATTACTCTTGAAATAATCCTTTGAGCATCCAGTCAACCCCCACCGGCCCCCCACCGCTCCCCCCTCCCCACCATGTGCCCCTTCCTCGTTGGCAAAACAATATGATGACTAATAAAGCAAGTCTCAGTTCACAAAAATAAAACCAAAACAATGTCACTTTCCTGTTGGGGGAGGCCTACGTGTCTTTCAAACTACCTGGTTCCGTGTGGAACAATGGCCAAGCTTTCATTTGGTCATTACAGGTGTTATTACAGCTAGACGATGCAGTGTCAGGTGTTCATGCACTTAACTGTAAAAAGTATTGTGAGCATTGTGTAATAGTTCCACACTTTATCCATCCCACGTGTTTATGTGAGTTGTGAAGCTCTACTACTTAGGAGCTTTTGTACACAGGATGGAGTTTGTTTTGCTCAACCAAAACCAACGTTTGTTTCAACAAACTGAGTCAAAATCAATGATTTGAAAATAAATAGTTATTCCCACTGCATATAACACTATTACATGGTTGTAGAAGAATACATCAAAATGACTTTAAGAAAAATTGACCAACAGAAAATAAATATCAACAAATGTTATGAATAACTTATCCAATACCCCAAATGGTAATCATTTAAATGTGGATGTTTTGTTTGGGCCCGCAGACCTAAAAAAGCAGAACCCTTTCACATCAGAACAGAGCTCAGATGTCAGACTTCAGGGTGCAACTTGTGATGTTTTCAATGTCTCACTTCCTCTTCCACATCCTTCTTGGTCATCCTCATTCAACAGAGCTGAAGACTCCTTTCCCTCATTCCTCATTCCATCAGTCCTAATACAAGAGGCATGTTGCAGCACTAACACTATGGCTAGCGCAACACTAACACTAATATTCATTACACAAAATGGCAGGGGATAAACCGTGGCTGTCCTGCAGAACTACGCCAACGTCTGAAGTGGATCCGCCAGACCTCAATCAACTCCACTGCCGACCATCCATCTTCTCAAGCTACACTGTGTGCGTCGTGGGTTGTGACGAGCTGAACTGAACACTGAACTGAACAATACAATGCAGTGAGAAAAAGATTGCACTTCTCCATGTTCTTTCTCTGTTATTGACCGTCACTCAGTACATAGAGAGACGTAATTCCCCTTTTCAAAACGTAGGTCTACCTATGCTCTGCAGGGGCCTGCATCCTGGTGGGACCTGGAGCACAATGCAGACACCAAAATGAGTCAGTCAGTTTAAATACGTCCTCAGACTATGACGCCTTTTCTTTGCTCCTAAGGCGTTGTAGAAATGTGGACAAATACAAGTGATGCTTCACAATTTCCGCCTGGACTAAATCGAGCATCTGAATGCAAGTTCAACCAGCCATCTCTCCTGGCTTCTTACTGGTGCAAGGCGGCTTAATAAAAAAGGTCAAACTGAACCCTTTGGACTAAATGACACGACGTGGACCGTGAAGTTGACCCCCCACCCACCCACCCCCTGCGGACTCTCTTACCTACATGCCACTGCTCTATTGATCCACCTTGTGTCACTTGTCCTGACCTAGATATTAAATGTTGGGGGGGGGGGGGAGCAGCAGATGATTCAGCGTCAGGCAGTGCACTGCAACTCTTCCTGCCTGGCCTCTGGGCTCTATCCTGTCCTGCTGAGACTTGCTATCTCTGGAAATTCCTTACAGAACGTCAACAGAAAAGACATCTGGCCATTTGTTTAACCTTTGAAGAGCATGACACACACACACACACACACACACACACACACACACACACACACACACACACACACACACACACACACACACACACACACACACACACGATGGGGTGGCTGTGCAACATGAATTAAGACCCTTTTTAAAAATAAAGCCTTTTTAAATAGGCAAATTATTTGGGCTTATAGCGAACAGCAAATGTATCTACATAAGGGACCATTTACTAAGATTTGCAGCATCTGCTGAATTTAACAGTCCCATATAGGGTGGAGCTCGACGTTATTGTCTCTGCGATTATAAATAGTACACCAGCTATTGCCTAACCCTGCAGCCAGGTTTGACGATGCAACTCGATCGATGGGGGCCCATAAAGCCAAAGTGGGTGTTAAAACATGTCAGCAAAAAAAAAAAAAAAAAACATTAATTCAATCGAGGGGTGGCAAGCGGCGAGCTGCATCATCGCTTGACAGCGTCGTCGGTCCATTAAACAGAGAGATGAGATGATGCTCAGAGAGAGATGGGAGCAGAGAGACCCACCTGCCAAACCTCCACCTCCATCCCCGTGCCCCTTCCGTTTCTGCAGGACGAAGTAAGGGTTCGCCCGTTCGGTGATCCACAAGGCGCCCGCCAACAACACGTCTTCCGGATTGATCCACATACTCACAACAGTGTCATAAAGGAGGACATTGAACGGACGCGAGTCTGAATCCGTGTAGCGCCTATCTATTCGCGTTATATAGGTTACCTCCGATGAGAATAGGTGGATAGGAGGAGTTAGCTGCAGGCACGAAGCGAAACGTGCGCAAATTGTTTTTGGGGAAGTGGATTTTAATTATCGCAAATAAACATTTTTTTTGTTGCCAACCTACAGATGCGTTGACTCCTACGGAAGACGCGCAGAACTGTTGAAGGTTGTCCCCGAGCTGCCAGGCGGATCGGCGGCGATATAGGCACCAGACGCGGTCAAATACCGAATGGTGCACGTCAACATCGATCCCCAGCACGGGGCCGCGCGGAGCTCAGTAAATAATAAACAAAACAGATCCGTCTTTGTCGTCCCTCTCCGTCCCTGCAGGTGCGACTCGAATTGCGAGGAGCGGTGAGTCCTATAGGCTATATATAGTCCTATATAACCCGTCAATGTATAGCCGTCAAAGATAACACATTACTACATGTTTTTTTCAAGATGCCGTCCCGTTTCTTTGCTGCTGGTGTCCGTCTTTGCATGCCTTAAAAAAAACGCCAAACAAACGTTGGAAAACATGCGGTCCGCAACAGCGCCGCTGACCGAACGCCGCAACAACACAGTCACGCAGCATAAACTCCGGGAGTCATCGTGACGTCACGGTGGGAGTAGAGCAGCCAATCGCTGCGTGTATTAAATAGGGTTGCGTGAATGAGCCCAAACCAACGACGAGTTAAAGGCTGCAAGTGTTTGTCTTCAGTGTGTGTGTGTGTGTGTGTGTGTGTGTGTGTGCGTGTGCGTGTGTGTGTGTGCGTGCGTGCGTGCGTGCGTGTGTGCGTGCGTGTGCGCGTGTGTGTGTGTTCATGTAAATCTGCAGTAGTTTTTTCTGTTTTAAACCGTTTAGAATATAGGCCACTATATAGGCACTATTACGATTTTGGGGTAGATTTTGTAGATTTTACAGATGTCTCACAGCAATGGTATCAAACAGAACATGATCGTTTATGGAAGCTTAGGCTACAACACATGCAAAACACACTGAAGACAAACGCTTAAATGGTCTATGATAATAAACCCCAACCGCGTCTTCCGAATGGTGTGTGTGTGTGTGTGTGTGTGTGTGTGTGTGTGTGTGTGTGTGTGTGTGTGTGTGTGTGTGAAGTATATATATATATATATATATATATAGAGAGAGAGAGAGAGAGAGAGAGAGAGAGAGAGAGAGAGAGAGAGAGAGAGAGAGAGAGAGAGAGAGAGAGAGAGGGGGGGGGGGGGGGGGGGGGGGGGGGGAATAACTACAGAAGACATTTGTTTTCATTGTTTTATGAAGTAGTCCTACATCCCCATTCTATAATCAACCCACATATATTTTTGGAGGAAATACCCTTTTTCTGAATAATATAATTATTATAACTTCATAGCCGAACTTATTGTATGTGAAATTATAGAGCTTGCTTGGCCATCCCTTGGCTTTTTTTTCCCAGACGCAAATTTAAACCGTATAACTTCACTAAAAATGAGTCAACAGTGCCCTCTGGGGTTGAAATCACACAACACGTCATGCGTCTAGACTTTTTCAGAAGATACATTTGTATTTGATATTCCTCGGCTAACTTGATGGCTTGGACACATGAGGCTATTTAAATGTGTTTTTATTTAGCATAATGATACATGGTCACCTATTAAACAGCTATCCATACATTTTCAGCATCTTCGAGATCTATGTAAAACACAGCAGTCACCTTGTAGTTTGGACCGCCGGTATATGCCCGATCAGGTGGAGGCCTTTGGGGGCTACATGATGTCCATGTATGCTGAGGAACTTTGAGGGAATTTGCAGAACTGCGACAATTTCCACTGCTGGCAGAGCCCTCTGTCCATACTTTTCTACTTTATCGAAACACTTTTCTTTGGCATATTTTAGTACACTTGGTGATACATTTTTTCAGAAAAAAGTTCTATAATTTTAACGTTCTACATTAGGTTAACAGACCTATATTCACGGATCTATGCAAATTAAGTTAACAGATCTGTTTATAGATCTATGCAGAACTTTTATTGTCCTTCCAGTGGCCGCAGGGGGGCAGTCGTGAGCACGCCCTCCGATCTGTGCGCTAGTTGCGCCACCGAAGAAGAAGAAAATCACAAGCGAAACAAAGGTGATGTTGTGTACTTTACATCAAATATGTTTGATATGCGATATACAAGTCTATATCAGGGGGTGGAAAATTATGTGTTCGTTTCAGAAAATCCTTACATCCAACTAAAAATCTAACCAAACTTGCTACAATGCTGTTGAATCTATTATGATCGATGGGAGCTAACCTCATTAGCGTTCAATCTCGATGTGGCTTCTTATGAAATATCGATTAAAATCGAGGTGACGTATGCTTGACTTGTGTCTTTCGTCAATCTGCCCTGTATAGGTCGTAAAACGATGCTGGTTTGCAGAGAGGCAGATGGACGTTAGAGGACATTAAGGACACGACGACTGCTGATACTAACCATGCAGATACGAGTGTGCTATTGATAAACACTCAGTCACACACACACACACACACAAAGCTCTGTCAGTAGGAAGAGGATGGTGGACAACCGCTATGCCACGGCCCTGGTCATCGGGTCCGTGTTGAGCCTCTTGGCCACCGTGTATCTGTCTGTGGCCGTTGGGACGCAACACTGGGTTCAGTACCGCATCCCCCCCGTTCCACCGCACACCCCGGGCAACACATCAGAGCTGGTCAGGGAATTCATCCAGGGCAACTTCGACGAGAAGAACTACAGCGACACCATGTTCCGCCTAAACGGCACCCTGGGGCTGTGGTGGAGGTGCATCATGGTGCCCAGTGAGTCACCTTGGTATAAAGAACCCAGTATGTGCTCTTTCACATTCTTCTTCACGTTTGTACTTGCGTCACATACTTGCTTGAGTTTGTGTACCTGTTCTTTCTTCTTCCAGATCCTAAGATGGCAAGTCAGTGTGTGAGTTTCACTCTTCCCCAGCAGTTTGCTGTCAAGTACAAAAAACCTGGCAATGAGAGCAGTGGCGAGGATGTGTTGAGGACCTGTGAGTTTTTATCAGGCTCCGCCTCCATTTACAATTAATCACAATGATCACCAAACTGCCAACGGTGTCTACCTCTCCAACTGTCGACAAATGTTTACATTTACAGAGGACATTTGTTCTCTATATTTTTAGACCTTGTATTATTTCCCTTTTCGTATTTGCATTTCACTTTTTTAGTTCTTATTGTCCATCCAAGTGTTTCCCCATCAGAATTTTCTTTTTTAATTATGAGTGACGGTCCACTTGGCTACGGGGTGCGTGTGACCATGCGTGTGCTCAATGTGTGTGTGCAGACATGTGGAGGTTCCAGTTCCTGCTGCCACTGGTGTCTGTGGCCCTGGTGGTCCTGAGCAGCCTGGTGGGCGTGTGTGCCTGCCTCTGCCGCAGCATCACCCCCACTCTGGGCGTGGGGGTGCTCCATCTCCTGGCAGGTGAGAGGGAACGTTCGGGTCGTCAAAGCTGTTGTAACGGAGGATTTGAGAGTAAAGCCAGACAGAGAGTTGAAAGGATTTCGCAGCTGTGGTGGAGCTGCGGCAACGCTGGGTGCAGACATTAGACAAAATGAGTTCTCAGAACCTATCGAGGGTAGGGAAGCTGTGATTGGTCCTAAAATCTAAATGATCTCCTCCTTTTTTGTGTCACTTTTGCCTTTTGAGTGATGTCGTCTATGAGTAATGTCTCTCTCTCCTTCCTCTTATGCTACCTCTCTTTCCTGAACTCCCCCTTCCACTCTGTCCTCTCTCCCTCCCCCTCCTCCCCCCCCCCGTGCAGGTCTGTGTTCGCTGGGCACGGTGTGCTGTTTCCTGGTGGGCGTGGACCTCCTGCATCGCAACACGCAGCCGCCCGACGCCACGGACTTCGCCCTGGGCTGGTCCCTTTACCTGGCGCTCATCTCTTCGCCGCTGCAGATGATGGCCGCCGCGCTCTTCCTGTGGGCCGCGCGCAGCCACCGCAAGAGCTACACGCGCATGACCGCGTACCGTGTGGCCTAACGGGGGGGCGTCCGTCGGCTCGGCCACCGGCAGGCGCGTGCGGGGGGGGTGAAACGCACGGCAACTTAAAACCCAACGCCGTGGCGTTTTTACGGTCATTTTCAGGGGGAAACGCAAATGGTTTGTCACTTTGGATGAAAACCGCAAAAATCGCTTTCAATCCGCTGCCATGTGATCCAAAAGCGGGTGGGTGAAACAGGCTGACTTTGTGACTCAAACAACTGGAGAACAATTAGCCTCACAGATCATTGATTAACATGGGAGTTGATTGAAAGTGTTTTTGTGTATTTTTCTGCTCTTGCACACTTGTAAAATCGGCAAAATCGAATTTAGCCTTTAGCATCCCAACCAAATTCCTCGGGCAGCATTATGATAGTCTGGAGCCAATAAGCTTGAAGTCATCACACACACACACACACACACACACACACACACACACACACACACACACACACACACACACACACACACACACACTACTAAAACACAGATGCTTAAAGTGTCAAAGCACAAATGTCTTGCCTGTGTTTTGTTTTGCTATCACCACAGCCCATGCCTCCCAAAGCACATATTCCTTTTAACTGTGATCGTGCAATTAATTTTATTTTATAGCCATCTGCTGTTTGTAAAGATGTTTTATATTTTTGAAGCCTTTGTTGCCGTCACTCTTGGTAGCATTCACCACGGTGACCTTTTGATTTAGTAGAAGCACATTTGCGTCAACAGTTCAACCTCTCAAAGTGACGTGCTGCTGCTTATTTGCATGAGTTTGGTTTTAGTTGTTGATACTGTACTATAATGCTGGTTATCAGCTGCTGTCTCTCTGCATGCCATAACTTTGCCTTTTCTTTTTACTTGTGTTCACTGAAATATAACCACTCTATTGCCACTGTCGTCAGACATACAGATGTTTATGTTGATATTAAATGTATACATTTGTGAGCTAAAGTGACTTATTAAAAATATGGTACTCGTCTTAAAAACCATAGGCCTCAGTCCTCTGTATTTTGTATGTTTGTAACTGATAATTATTTAATGTCAATAGCACATTAAATAAAAATAGAAACTCTCTGAATCGTTCTTAATATTCATCATTGCTTCTTCAGCAGAAACCCATTTCTTGAATTCTTCTTAAACGTATTCCCTGTTTTTCCCTTTGTTTAAAGCAGCTATGTGTAGCTTTGAGTAATGCACGTTTAAGATAAACATTTCATAGGATGTCAGGGGTTGTTAATAATTTGTTAAATAACTTGGAAACAATTTACAATGGCTGCTTCGATCTCTCCAAGTAAGGGCAGCTGGACCTTTTGGAAGAGTTTGTGCTCAGATGGTTCCACCAAAAGCACAGCAGCCAGTGTGTTTATTTACTCGTGTCGTGCGCCAAAGCTGATAGTTCAGCCGTGAGTCAGGGTGTTTCTGTCGTTCTGTTTCAACTCTTGTGCATCAACTGGAAAGGAGAGGTCACGCCACACTCAATCACGTGTAATAATATATGCAAACGCCTGCTTGTGTGTTTGGCTAAGAGTTTATTTTGCCCACACCACTTCTGTTTTGATTTCATACTTTTTTGGTAGTAATACTATTCACTCTCAAGTTTTATTCATTTTCAGTAATGGGATTAGCTGAGCTCACATAACTTCAGTCAGCGACATTTGATTACAAAATAATATTTTTTTAGTCGCTGATATTACTGAATTGAATTGTAATTATGAAAAACTAAACTAAACAAAAATATATAAAAAATATTTTTTTGAATATAAAGAGGAATTTCTCTACGAGTTCAACATCGGTTCTCCGTTATTGTTGTCCCTTCACACTGAGGGACGGTAACAGCAGAGTCTCCCTCTGTGCCAGCGCGAAGGCTGTTTGCTTCTCGTAGTATGCGGCTTCGTTCACAAAGAAGGGGTGCATCTCTTTTCCTTCGTAGCAGATGGTTTCTCCAGAGAAAGACATGAAGGCCGGGTCTCCGGGCTTCAGCAGAGCAAAGTCGTTGTCCTGTGGAGAGGCAAGACAGTGGGAGGGGTCAAGATGTGGTTATTATTCATCAGGGGTTTCATAAGATGAAAAGGAACTCCATTAACCGCTGACAGAGAAGTGGTAAATGTAGAAAATATATTGATACACACAATGAGTAGGAACAATATAAATGGATATTACCAGTATAGGCTACAACATTGAAATGATACATTATAGCCTATACATGTCTCAGTGACTAATTATGTTTGTGCATATATCACTGCATGTATGTTGGTGTGTGTGTATATATATATATATACATAATGTATCTATGTATGAATGTATGTACTGTATGTATGTATGACTGTAACATACTTGTAGTTGTGGGTGGATGGCAGCAGTTATTTCCTGGGTCTTGGGATCCCTGGGGTAGTCATTCTTCCCCACATAAAAGTATGCTTCAATCTCACCACCTTCAAACACAGTGCCTAGAAAGGTCCAACATAAGTCAGCGACACACTTTACATAATTGTGTATATTTTTAACCAATCCCCTTACTTGTTTATCAATGCATTGAGTGGCTATGTGATGTTTCCATTCCCAGCCGAAAAGGTACTGGGTTCGATCCCCAATGTCCACAGCCTAACCTATAGTAGGCCATCTTTGCGCAAGATTCATTTTCACCATTACATGAACAGAAAAAACGCAACTGTTTGTCTGCTTATTCTATCATTTATGGGTCAACCACTGCCAAGATGGTGGGCTACAAACAGAACTCTTCAAAAGGTTTCAATCCTGTGATTGAAACCCTCTGAAGAGTTCCTTCCTCCATGACAAGTATCTGAATTCACTTTAAGCATCTGATTCAGATTTATTTGTTGTCCATAAGGCAGATGGACAGTACATGGCATTTTGACGGGCTCACTGTGGGGTAGGTGAAGGTGTACAAGAATGCCAGACACTCTGATTGGTGACATGAACGGCAGTGGGAATCAACTATTTTTTGTAAGTGTTCTTTTCTTTTCTTCTTTTGGCCAGAGGGACTTTGTACCGGCCAGGCGGCCACCGTAAAGGGGAGTCACCTTAAAGTGATTTATTATAGGAGTCCCTTTTGAAAAACAAAAGAAGAAAAGAAAGCAGTGTATCCGTCCGTCTGCGAGGGAGGTTTGCTGTGGTTTGCTGTGTCTCTGGCGTACCCGTGTTGAAGCTCTCGGTCCACTCCAGGGCCCGCTCCACCGCCTCGCTCATCAGGTTGTACACCTGGGCCCGCAGGACCCCGTGCGGCTGGGGTCCCACCTCTATCGCTGTGGAGGAGCGAGGTAACCATGAGGTTCAAACCGCTGCCACTCACATTGACCCCATAAAGGGATCCCGGGGGGGGGGGGGGGGTGGGACAACGGAGGTGGAAGGGGGACGGCGTGAAGAACAGACACCTACTGAAGCCGTGCTTGCCGAGGGACTCCAGGGAGAAGACCCCCGAGGGGGATCTCTCCGGGATGACTAACCTCACAGGCGCTGAGGTTATCTTCTCCTTGAACGCAACACGAGAATAGGATAGATTAGATTATACGGTGTTTTAACAGTAACAGCTTTTCAGTCATTTTGGGGCCGGGAAGACGATTTATACTTTTAAATGATTTATAGAAAGGAATTCCCTGGATGGATTGATCCATGCTACGGGGAATGCGTTTCGTAACTTGCGAGACCTTCTCGTGGGAGTATCCACGACAGATGTGTGCTGGATGGATCCATCTACCATCCTACCCAGTGAACTATACAGTTACATTTAGGGCATTTAGCAGACGCTTTTATCCAAAGCGACTTACATAAATTACATTTTTCAGGTGAAAACATTTCATTGCTGTTAATACAGTAAGAATGGCACCAGAACAAGTTTCAAGCATTTAAATTGTCTAGGTTAACCATTGCTAGTATACACAGTGGCTATACCAACTGGTTGACTGAGCTACGCATCATAAACATGCAAGTGGACACACTGATTCTCACACCTGGTGGCAAAATAGGTGGCCCTCTAAGTTTCTGAGAAGGAGAGCATTTAGAGCACTACTTACCTGCAAGTACTTGAAGAGGTGAAAGGCCACCCAATCAGAGGCGTGAGCAAGGATGCAGAGGCCCGTGTTGGCCGTGGTGCTGTGCAGATCACAGACCAGATCCATTGACTTCTCGCTGCCCCTCGGCCCCAGCAGGCCGTTCAGCTCCTGGGCACGCCTCACCTCGTATGGGGTGTCCTCCGTTATCGGGGCACTGCGGCCATCACAGTGAAAAAAAGAAGCTTGAACAGGATCTAGATCATAGGGGCAGCGTCTCAGGCCATGGAATCCAAGGACACAAGTCGCCAACGCAACATTTGTGCAAATTAACAAAGAAATTATTTTTGTTCAAAATGAGTGAATTTCGTTTTTTTTGCAGAATATGTTAGTTGAGATCACAGAGAAGCCTCTCCATGTTTCAGATAACGGTATTGGTTTATTTAAAACTATACATTTTGTGTTTGAATTTGGGTGTGCCAATAGAGAGAGGTGACAACTGCAAATGTTTAGGAGTCTTTTTCTCAGGTTTAGCTTTTGTGATGTGCCTACATTCAAATGGCCACAACTTCTTCAAATATTATTCGATTTCCATGTGGTACACGTCATTGAAAAGCTTAGAAACTACACTTTCAGAGTCTGTGAATAATTATTCACAGTGCCCTCTCCACGACCTGACACTTTTAGGAGAGGTTTCAGGCTGTTGGGTCTCCCAGCTGAAAGGTTCTCGGTTCGATCACCAGCGTCTATCAATTGTTTAGGCGTCCTTGAGCAATATGCCTGAACTCGGCAGTATCTCAGTAGGTAGAGAGGGTGGACAGAGTGGGTCGTCCACTAACCGTAGCGTCAGCGGGTCGATCCCCTTGATCCCCCTCCAACTGTCCACATGTCGAACCCCACAAGTGTACTGATTGTAACTTGCTTTGGACAAAAGCGTCTGCTAAATGCCCCCTTTACCTTATACACGCTGCTCATTAATGACTATACTGTGTCTTTGGTGAATGAAATCCACATTTTTCTGTGTTTCTATATTATTGTTAACATTACACAAATGTAGATTGTAATTACTATTTGCGTTAGCATAACTTCACTTCTCTCCACAGACGAAATGGCCCTCCCTGTACGTAACCAGGGAGGCCCATTCTACTCCGGGACGCGAGGGAGTGAGCGTTCGGGCGCAGTGTGAGACAACGTGCACCTGAGCAGCTCGGCGGTGAAGCAGCGGTTCAGGTCCCTCTCGGTGTATCTCCTGCACACGTCCACGGCCCGCGGGTTGGCCAGCACCGTGGTCAGGGAGAACGACCCGAACCGGTCCCAGCGGGCCTTCTGCTCCTTCACCATGTACACACCGCACAGCTCGTTTCCATGGGTGCCGCCGCAGACGGCCACCCTCGACAGGGGTTTGAACTGCAGCGGTTCCATCTGTGGGTGCAAAACAAGATGGACTGAGAGAGAGAGAGAGTGAGAGTGAGAGTGTGATAGAGAGAGAGAGAGAGAGAGAGAGAGAGAGAGAGAGAGAGAGAGAGAGAGAGAGAGAGTGAGAGTGAAAGAGAGTGAAAGAGAGTGAAAGAGAGTGAGAGAGAGAGAGAGAGAGAGAGAGAGAGAGAGAGAGAGAGAGAGAGAGAGAGAGAGAGAGAGAGAGAGAGAGAGAGAGAGAGAGAGAGAGAGAGAGAGAGAGAGAGAGTGAGAGCTACTTCACTTTTTTCATGGAAATGAAGGTCGTTATAGTGGTTGACTCACTCTCACTCTCACTCATCTTCTACCGCTTATCCGGGGTCGGGTCGCGGGGGGCAACAGCTCGAGCAAGGAACCCCCACACTTCCCTTTCCCGGGCCACATCAGCCAGCTCTGACTGGGGGATCCCGGGGGGCATCCTTATCAGATGCCCGAACCACCTCAACTGGCTCCTTTCCACGCAAAGGAGCAGCGGCTCTACTCCGAGTCTCTCACGGATGACTGAGCTCCTCACTCTATCTCTAAGGGAGACGCCCGCCACCCTCCTGAGAAAACCCATTTCGGCCGCTTGTACCCGCGATCTCGTTCTTTCGGTCATGACCCAACCTTCATGACCATAGGTGAGAGTAGGAACAAAGATAGTGGTTAACATCAAACAAAAATCATATCTAACCCAACCCGCGACCACACACACACAACAACCTGTAACTTCCTCTGATACCCAGGCGTCTCCGCCCCCTGGCTACTCTGCCAACCCCCTGCAACGCCTGACATCGCTCTACAGGCACTGTTAAGTGCAGTTAACAGAGAGCAAGGACATAGGCACAGAGACAACATAACGCACACAAAACACTAACACACCATTATACACATTATACAATTACTTGTACACAACAAACACATCCAGGATGTAACAATATTCTAAATAGCACATATATAATAGTAGTAGTAGTAGTATAGATGCACCTAAAGCCCAGTCTGGAGGAAAACAAGGCGACAAGAGAACGTACCCGTTGTTATATATAAGGTGTAATTTCTTTTCTTAACAAATATGTAAATCTTACTCAAATACAAGCTTTACAAATAGATATGTTGCCATGCTGTTCAACATATCTATTTAAAGTCAAATATAAAACCTGTAGCACCTCTAGGACCACTAGGCATACATGCCTGGACAGGCTACTCATGAAACTAAGCTAGTTGAACCAAGTTTGCCAATAGCTTACCTATGAGACTGAAGAGATGGATCAGTTATACGTAGTGGCACCAGCCATTTCAGGTTATACACAAAAATAAGCTTAGAGATTACAGCGACTTGTTAAGCTGTGTGGGAGAGGGATCAAGCAGGCTAAATAAGGGCCACCCTAATTCAATCACAGCAATTAAAGCTGTAAGTTCTTTTTAAGTGAGGCAGACACTTGCATGCATATCTGTTTGGCTCAAGGCAGTCTATTGGTTGTTTGATGGCTCTGGGGTTTGAACCCCCAATGTCCACAGTCCAACTGTGTGCATTCTTAATGCCCTTAGTCCAAGACCCAGGCCCTATCCCCGCCTGCTCCTTCATGAACTAACTGTAAGTCCACTAACATTTTGACTAAATCGTCCCAACTGCCACGTGACACTCATTGTCTGCCAAAACAAAACTGCTTACAGCAGTTAGGGCGTGGCACAGTCCTCCAGGGAGTCTCCTGCTCATTTGTCAAACAAAACAACATTACAAAACACAAAACACACTCAAACCCTGCATTTTCTATTGGCTTTCTGTTGCCTGAAGAAGCCAATAAGACTGCCCTTGCCCCTCCTCTAGGTTGACCGACAGGTGGGTGTACCTGTTCCTGAGTGAGACCCACAGAGCAGTTTGTCTGTGGCGGATCTATTGTTTGACTGTTACATGTCAAACAATAACCCCCCCCCCCCCCCCGCAAACTCCTCAAGCACAGCAGGGAATTGGGAACAGAGGTCGGGCCGGGAGGGGGAGATGAGATCAGGACACGTGGGGGAACCCGTATCAATTGTTACAGGAATTACAGTACAGTTGTGCTTTCTTCGTTGCCTTCGTTGCTATGATGGGTCTCTGTCCGACAACCAAGACTCAGGGAGACCCTGGGCCTGCAGCAGGTTTATCAGAGCATTGGCAAGATGTTGGCAAAGGGTTACCCACACCAGGGCTCTCTCTCTCTTGAATGATTTGTGTGGTGATGGGCGGTTTAAACCAGCCCTACCCATTAAGTCAGGTGCCAATTCTTGCAAGCCTCACTCAACCGGCATGTTTAAATCAGCCATCAATCACACACACCCCCCAACAACAGCTTTACCAAACTAGTGGCTGTGGCCACACAGCCTTGCATGTTCAAAATCAAGCTGCGCATGAACAATACCATGTATTGCATGGAACAATACTTTAACTCGATAGCATTATAGAACTACTAACTATTTGGTCACACAGCGTTGCACATTTTTCGTAGGTCAATCAATATCAGAATCAGCACTTCACACACAACCACAACAACAACAGTACTATTTCACCATGACGTAAATCAACGACAGTGAACTCTTGTCTTGGTTAAAGGGCAGCGTACTCCCTGAGTGATGAGGAGAGGATCCCACAGTCTTACCTTTCGTGGAGGGAGACGCGCTCTGGCAGTGCTCGGCGTCTGCGCGCGTGTTCCCTGTGGGACGGCTCCGACCCAACCTTTAAACTCTGTCGCTGCGCTGCCTGCCGGTGTGTTTACTCATTGACAGCGTTGACGAGCGGCCCAGCGTGGAGCTAGTGGTGGAAGAAGCCCTCCCTGCTTCCATACGTCGTGCTGCTCACGCTGTACTGCTGTACCTGCCCCTACAGGGCCCTTCCCCCCCTCGGCCCCAGGCACGCTGTTCCTGTTTCTCAGCTCTGGGCCGGCCCTGTGTGTGTGTGTGTGTGTGTGTGTGTGTGTGTGTGTCTATGTATGTGTGTGCTTGCATGCTTGTGTGTGTGTGTGTGTGTGTGTGTGTGTGTGTGTGTGTGTGTGAGTGTGTGTGCGTCCATGCTTGTTTTTCCCTCTCTGCTGGGTCTTCACCCCTAACCCCCCCCCCCCCCCCCCCCATACATGTATTTCTCTTTCTCTCTCTCTCTCTCTCTCTCTCTCTCTCTCTCTCTCTCTCTCTCTCTCTCTCTCTCTCTCTCTCTCTCTCTCTTGCTCTCGCTCTCTGCACCCAGATCCAATTTCAACCAGATTCTAACTATATGATGTAAAATGCGCGCTCTCACACACACACTCACACACACACACACACACATGCATGACACAAGCACACACTCACGCACGCACACACACACACACACACACACACACACACACACACACACACACACACACACACACACACACACACACACACACACACACAGGAATGTCTTCCTTGTGATCTTAAGCAGAGGGGAAGAAGAGAGGAAAACTAAGCTTACGGCTGTTATGTCTGACTGGATGTGGATGGATGTGTGTATGACTGTGCATGCATGGGTGTATGTATGTGTGTGTGAATGAGGGACTCACTGTAATAGCATGAATGCAGCCCATTTACCATTTCTTGAATTTGAACCTGAATTTCTTGAATTTCCCGACTGGTCCGGGATGAATAAAGGTAAAGTTTTAGCCCCTACCGAGTTAACTTATTAACTGTAAGTTAATAAGTTAGTAAGTTAACTCTGAGCCCAGCTCCAGCAATGAGGATGGGTTACCCTAACCCTAAAAATGGCAGGTTTATTTATATAGACTTATATATAGACTCAGGGTATTTGGAGAATAAAGGAGGGGGAGTTAGGACAGCCACAAAGAGGAAAGAAGATTAGTTCACCAGTGATAACAGTTCGAGTTAAATTATATAGGGATAAAAGACACCAAGTGTTTACAGGGCAAACTGGGGTGGGTCAAAAGGGACATCTTTAGGTGCAATAGTGTTGTGATTGCCACCCCTTTTGTAAATATAACCGAAACAGGACACAGACCAAGAGTTCCTTTGCAAACAAACTCAGGTTTTGTTGTTGGTTGTTTACAAGTAATAATAAAGTATTTCGTTCAAACTCTCAACCTCTCTTATTTTGTAAATGTTTAGCGTGTTTTAGGACACCTGTTGACATATTGCTGGCTGTTGATGGTGGCGGCTCACCTCGGCTAATGGTTCATGCTGACATTTAATTTTGGGCGGGTCCAAAGAGATAATGAGGTCACGCAGAGAGGGAAGTGACTTCATGACCTTCTAGCGGCCTTTTCCCGTATGAATCACCCATGTGTGTGTGTGTGTGTGTGTGTGTGTGTGTGTATTTGTATGTGTGTGTGTGTGTGTGTGTGTGTGTGTGTGTGTGTGTGTGTGTGTTGTGCCGATGCTTTTAAGATGAGGAAAATAAAATAATGATTATTATTATTTAAAAAAATTAAAATTATTTAAAATTATTTATATTATTTTAGGGAGATGGACAGGCACGACTCTCCTGGCTGTGAACAATTTTGTCCTACGACAAAATACAATTTTGTACTACTGCTGCTATTTAATGATTACATATGACATGACACATGACACTTTCAGCAGACATGCTTTGGAATTGATGCATGTGGTGTCTTACCCAAGGATGGTTTTCCTTCACCACTATAGCTCACCTGATAGCATGACTTGTTGTCATGACTTGTTGGCTTTTTCCCGTGCTGTCCATCTGTGTTTAACACTAACACCATTTCTTTTGTATTAAATTATGAAGTACCTAAGCTATTGCGGTAATGAGTCGGGCTCATTAGTAAGAAAAGGAATAGTCTGAGCGAATTAGCCTAAAAAAGGGTCAAAGGTGGTTGTAAATAAAGCGAAAGCATATTTGGTATCATTTAAAACATTGTTTTCCGTAGATTAGGAATATTTGGTGCCTACAGAGCAGATCTATACAGAAAAAAAATTATGGCGCTTTGAATGGAGCATGGTACAATCATTTTTGCCTCAAAAACGAATGTTAGCACATCTTGATATTAGCTGATATCTGCTAAGTAATTTGAAAGATATTCATCAAACTTGGTGTATTTACCCACTATGAGTCATTGAAGAGCTACAATGACAATTTAGGTTCAGAGGTCAAAGGTCAAGGTCACAAGGGGTCACATACGGAAATGACATGCAGTATTGGATTCGTGTTTCCGAAGCAGGCTAATGGTTCTTCACGCTCAAAGGTTGAAGTAAATAAAGTGAAAGCATATTTGTCAACATTTTAATCATTGTTTTCTGTAGATTAATAATTTTTGGTGCCTTCGGTGCAGATCTGTACCGAAAAAAAAAATATAGCGCTTTGAATGGAGCATGGTACAATCATTTTTGGCTCAAAAAACGTGTTTTGGCACATCTTGCACCAGGGATTGAGGGAAACGGCATTTCGGTTCTTGTGTATGGCCTGTACATTCACGGAAACTGACAATAAAGTTTACTTGAATCTTGAATCTTGATATAGTAATGTAAAACATGGGGATACAGTAAGAAGCCAAGAAGAGCAGGTATAAGTACAATAAGGGATGCAAAGTACAGTATTGTCGAAAGTCAAGCAGCCACAGCACGGTATCTGACAAACTTTCTAACCTTTTTTTTTTAGAAGATGAGACTGTTTTAAAAAGCAATACCGGTAATTTCTCTCTCTCTCTCTCTCTCTCTCTCTCTCTCTCTCTCTCTCTCTCTCTCTCTCTCTCAATCAAACACACACACACACACACACACACACACACACACACACACACACACACACACACACACACACACACACACACACACACTACTCCACCTCAATTTCCTTGCCAAAAAAACTTTAAAAGCACATAGAGTACAAGCCCACATGCACCCTGACACTCTCTCTCTTTCTCTCTTTTTGCCTGGGATGAATGTCATTATTTAGTTTTGCTCAGTAAGCCTCATGTCTTGATTCATTATTTTCCACGTCACTGCCATGGATGATGAAACAGTGCTAGAAGAGGAATCTGGCATACGTGCAGATCTTTGTGTTATATGTCAATGTGGAGGTGATCTGTCATCTTGTTCCACTGGATCGCAAAAGTTGATTGATTATAGTATTGCTATAGGCAACAACACAATTACCACATTTTGTACTGCTAAATTGGAAGACAATGCCAGTGTTAATATACACAGAAATTGCCAGAAGATAGTGGGCAACACTTTATTGAGCATTAAACGCAAAGCAATGAGGACCACTGATAGCAGTGATACAAAGATAAGGAAAATTACAAGAGCACATAAAGATGTGTTTGACTGGAAGAAGCAATGTATGTATTGTGAGAAATACTGCAATGATCAGTTAGACAAAAATATTTCCAGGGTCATGACTATGGAATATAAAGATCGTGTACTTTCAGTCTGTGATGAAAGAAATGATGCTTTGTCAGAAGAAGTGAGATGCAGGGCAATCAACTGCATTGATCTGGTACAAGCTGAAGCTCGATACCATCAGGGATGCTGTTCAAAATTTTGGTTGGGCCATCTAAATGCCTCAGTTGTTCCTGGGCGATCTAGAGGTAGGCCAGAGGAAGAAGAAAAAATTGACTGCTTTGAGAAAATGTGTGACTGGATGGAATCAGAAGCTGAATTGTATACAGTGGCTGAGTTGCGAGAGAAATTGAAAGAAATAGCTCAGGATGACAATGTCTATCAAATCAGACGGATTAAGGAGAGACTGAAGACGAAATATGGAGATCACATCAGCTTCTCTTCACTCAGAGGTCATTCGGATATTGTTTGTTTGAAGGCTATAACCAATTACATCATCACTGACCAGTGGTACAGTAAAAGGAAGGAATGCAAAGATGATGAGGTGACTAGAATTGTCACTACAGCAGCAAAAATCATCCTTGATGAGATCCGTTCAATGCCGTACAATACAGAACATGACCCTATATTGGAAGACATCCGTGATGTAGAAAAAGGACAACAGCTTCTACCACCCAACTTGAAAATCTTTCTGCAAACTTTGCTGAAGTCAAAGTTGAAACAAGTTTCCATTGGCCAAGCGATTGTGCATGCTGCTCGTCCTAGATCATCCCTGTTACCTGTGCCATTTGGTTTAGGAATAGAAATGGACAGTGTCTTCGGTTCACGGTGGTTGGTTGATGAATTGTTCAAACTGGGCTTCAGTGTCAGTTATGATGAGGTTTCTCGGTTTAAGCAGTCAGTGCTTCAGCATGATGACATCAACAACCACATCAAAGTATCAAGTAACAGCTTTGTTCAGTGGGTTGGAGATAATGTTGATCACAATCTTGCAACATTAGATGGAAAGAAGACATTCCACGGAATGGGCATCATTGCTGCCGCAACACCTGTAAAAGGAGACCAAAAACAGGTACCAAATACTGTGCAAGGACAAGCAGCATCAGGCAGTTCAGCATCCATATTCCAAACCTTACCTGAAACTGAACAGTGTGTGGGAAATGTGTGGGAAATGTGTGTGCCCAGGATGAGAACTCAAGACTCATTCTTCATGGTGTGATGGCAGTACCACAGATGCCACTGAAACATGTAGCTGATGTTACAAAGAACAAGGGTCTAACCCTCAAGCACTAAATTTCCTCACACACTACGGGATTGTCAAAGGTGATATTCAAGAATATAAAGGACACTGCCTTTCATATACAGAAATCAAAGCAATGGGGCACTGAACTCCTGTGGAAGAGTGCACGCTTCTTCAAGCATCAACCATATGGCTGGTCTGGTTATATGCAGTCAGTAACAGTTGGCAGTTATCCTGGAAAATCTTCTGTCACCATGTTACCCATTGTAAATATGAATCCATGTGATGAAACCTGCATTTATTCAACCCTTTGTTTCATCAGTGACCAAGCATGCAAGCTGAAGATTGTGTCTCCTTGTGTTACATTTGACCAACCTCTCTATATAAAAGCAATTGAAGTTGTTTTGAAGGAGGAAATGGGCCTAGTCATTCAACTAGGTGGATAGGACTAGGTGGAGAGAAGCCCTTGAAACTGTCTTTGCACCAAATTCTGTTGGGCAGATGATGAATGGGAAAGAAATTTCCAGAGGACTGAGGGGACACCTTCTTGTGTCATCAGCACTGGACACAATTATTTTGGAAATGTTGCTTCCAGTCACGGATGTCAGTATGATTACCAGTGCCAAGAGAGAGGAGGAGAGGACAGATGTGGGTGAAGATGAGATGAATTTTGCAGGGTCAAGTGTGCAAGCAAGGCTTATGGATACAAACTGTCTATAGGGGTAATGAGCTGTGATGGGTTTAATAACAATCTTTCAATACGTTTGAGAGGTAAAAAGCAGACATTTTATGTACAGTATGACCTTGTGTGACCTTGACCTTTGACCCCAGAGACATCAGAGACAACTCCTACTACTTTCATCAAGAACTTAAGGTGAGTAAATATACCAAGTTTGGAAAAAGATCCTTTCACCAGTATTGAAGATATCAGCTAATATACCTATTAGTGACATCATACAATTTTAGCCCAAAATGCATTATAATATTTTCCATTCAAAGATGTATATCTTTTTTTCTGTACAAATCTGTGCTGTAGGCACCTGAAATTCTTCATCTGTATAAAATTACGGAAAGATTGATACCAAATATGCTTTCGCTTTATTTAGGACCACCTTCAAACCTAATTCGCTCAGACTAGAAAGGCTGTCACGTGTGGTGATATCTGCCTCACTCTGTGACGAAGTGTACTCGGATTACGCTGTCCTTTCCTGTGACCAATTCAGGGGTGAAAGTAAGACGGTACTGGCCGGTATGACGTGCCACTAAAAGATTTGGAGGGGGTACGCCGTACTGAAAAGAAAAATATACTGTCTCTGAAAGAAATTGAACTTTCAGCATGACAACACACCTGCTAACGTCAAATTACCAGAAGCAACACGTTTTCCCCAATATACATTGCATATACCTCATTCTGAACTGTCTCTTAATTGTGACTGAACCTGAAGTGAAGAGACAGAGACAATGAGCCAACGTGCGCAGCTGGTATCCAACGTGTTTTAATAGACAGACGTTTGTTGCAAAGTCTCCCAAATAAAAAAGCTGAATGTGAGAGGGGATTCAGTACAATGAACAGCATGATAACGGAGTTTATTATCAACACAGTGGGACCACCATGCAAGCAGTGGGATCCCCTTCCTTAAGTAAAGACTTGGCTGGGCAAAGGAAGGAGAGCTGCTCACTCGTCAAGAGGCAAGGCTCGCCGTCAAACAGATGAGGACGGCTATTTCAAGGGGCGGCGCCAGGGTGTTGCTTGCTGTAGCTAAAGCATCACCAAGATTTGGCTAAGCAACACCAAAGCAACACAATTTATTTCAGTATCCTACATGTTGTCATTCATATACTAGTCTATATTGGAAATCGAATCCATTGTTATTCTGTTTTGAAATGTTTTAGGCTATGTCTTACAAACAGCATTTTAACAACAAACGGCATGCAATTACTGTCATCAACTTTTAAAAGTGGCGGCGCTGCCTGCACAAATCAAACTTCACTCCTGTTGGTAAATAAGTTCAGAAGAAGGAATGCAAGGAAATACACCTTTGGGAATTACGTTGCCTATGCTATGCGTATGGTATGGATGTCGGCCCGGTATAAAGCTAGTGTGTTATAAATATTTGACAGTCAGACAGTCGGCGTAAGATATCAAATGCATTATAAATCAAAGTGTAAGTGTATTTTTTTTTTTTTAAACATCGCGTCACGAAGGAGTCAATGTAGGCTATCACATGTAACGTTAGGCATTCTCTCATGCCGCGTTCTGCATCCCTGCCGAGAAATGCATGCACCTCGCGGGAGCGCGCACAGCTGAAGGGAAACTATCGTAATGATTTTTAACGACTAAGATTGTGTCTGAAATTGACAAGGATTCCCTGATTAATGTCGCGATATTTCTGAAGGCGAACTATTCTGTGTGGCTGTGTTTTAAGCGTACGATTTCAGATAGTTATGCTAAAACAATGTGTTTAAATGTGGACAATTAATGTGGGGTGTCGTCCACGCTGTCATGGTCGATCCAATAAAGTAAGCTGGTGCTGAGAAGACCATTTGATTCCTATCATTCTTTAATTTGAAGTCTCACTGAGTGTCAAGGGGTGCATGCTTTATTCGGCAGAACTGATTGCTGCTGCTGAATAATGCATCAGCTATTAGGCTATTTATGCCTAAGTCACTAACATTAAATGTATGGAATTCACAATGTTTAGTCAAAACAGCCCAAAATATGAGCTGGTAAAACCATGTGATTCAAAGATCTCCAGGAATGAAGTTACAGGGTGGATGCATTATTTGGCAATAGAGTTTTTACCTGCCGAGAATTGCATCCCCCTGTTTCTCCAGGCTAGAAGAGTAGCACATTTATGAAATTCACACTGTTAAACTAAAACAGCCTAGAATATGAGCTGGTAAAACCATGTGATTCAAAGATCTCCAGGAATAAAGTTACTGGGTAGATGCATTATTTGGCAGTGCAGTATATGAGCTTAGAGTTTTTACCTGCCGAGAAATGCATCTCCTTTCTCAGGTGGGGATCAGCCTTAAATTCACAGTAACATAAACATAGACCATACATTTCTTTCTATGGGAAAGCCCATATAACACACAGTGTTCTGTGCTGTACAGTGTACAGACTTGGAGATTTCTTTATAGTAGGCCTTATACACCTCCAAATGTTCACCAGCTGGGATGATGACACTTTGTCCAGTCAGAAATATAAATAAACAACTACTTAAAACTCAGGTCAGGTTCCTGCCTATATCTGTGACCTGCTTTTACCATACGAGCCTGAACGCTGCCTGAGATCCACTGGCACGGCCTTGCTTAGGGTCCCGAGGTCCCGTCTAATCACAAAAGGTGTTATTAGTTATTATAAAGCAAAACAAAAATGCAGTTCAGTAGATAGTAGCACTCACACTGTATTTGGAATATGAGAACTATACAATATTTATTAAATAAAAGAACAGCATGACCCAACAGGTCCAGGACAATAAAACATACTGTAAAAAAAATAAATAAATACACACAAACGTAAAAAAAAAAAAAAAAAAAAATTAGACCCAAGTAAGCAAACAAAATAAAGAATAAATGAATAATAAATAATAATAAAGAATAATAAATAATCAAATGTTAAACTATGTACAATTGTCAAGCCCCCATTGCATAGAACTACAAGGTGCATAGTGGGCATAGGTAGTCCTCATCCAGGGCTGGACTGTTCACACAGACATGGTGGTACCACCTGCCACAGATGTCACAGCCAATCTGAAAATTTGAAATGCACATTAAAGTTTAATATGAACAACTTTTCATGTATTATTTCATAATTCTGACATTGCTTCTGTTTTACTAAGGGCATTACTACCATATTACTATAATACTATGTTATAAACCTGGTACAAGTAATGACAGACTAACCCATGAGATACATACCTAAGTGACTAATATTTCAGCCATAATGATGTAGATTTTGTAAGCTACACAGTATGTCTCAAATTTATGTAATTACCCATTGAGGGTCATCACTGTCCTTGGATCCACATTGATGGCAGATTTCTTGGAGATCTTTGAATCACATGGTTTTACCAGCTCATATTCTAGGCTGTTTTAGTTTAACAGTGTGAATTTCATAAATGTGCTACTCTTCTAGCCTGGAGAAACAGGGGGATGCAATTCTCGGCAGGTAAAAACTCTATTGCCAAATAATGCATCCACTCTGTAACTTCATTCCTGGAGATCTTTGAATCACATGGTTTTACCAGCTCATATTTTGGGCTGTTTTGACTAAACAGTGTGAATTCCATACATTTAATGTTAGTGACTTAGGCATAAATAGCCTAATAGCTGATGCATTATTCAGCAGCAGCAATCAGTTCTGCCGAATAAAGCATGCACCCCTTGACACTCAGTGAGACTTCAAATCAAAGAATGATAGGAATCAAATGGTCTTCTCAGCACCAGCTTACTTTATTGGATCGACCATGACAGCGTGGATGACACCCCACATTAATTGTCCACATTTAAACACGTTGTTTTAGCATAACTATCTGAAATCGTACGCTTAAAACACAGCCACACAGAATAGTTCGCCTTCAGAAATATCGCGACATTAATCAGGGAATCCTTGTCAATTTCAGACACAATCTTAGTCGTTAAAAATCATTACGATAGTTTCCCTTCAGCTGTGCGCGCTCCCGCGAGGTGCATGCATTTCTCGGCAGGAATGCAGAACGCGGCATAACACCGTCAGGATTCAGGAAGACATGTCCTCGGTAAGACATTTATTTAGATTCTGTTTTTATTTCACTGGAGAATTGCGCACAGTCTCTGTTGGTATCCTACAGTAGCCTAGGCTACATTGTCATATTTTGTTGATTTTTGCATTTTGAATATGCGTGGTCAATGGGTGTGTGTAGCCCAGTCTGCTCAGATGTTAGCTGGCTGGCTATGATTGTCCGGTGGACTGTAGGCCAAGTGCATAGGCTATATATATCCCCTCTGGCAATTCTTCCCATCATGAAGTCATTTTTGGTCCCGTTTTTTTTTTTTTTTTTTTGGGGGGGGGGGGGGGGGGGGGGGGGCGCAGCAACACCTGACTGCATCCAAGCAACAGCCTTAGCTATACCAACAAAAATATCCTGGCGCCGCCAAATTTTCAAGTGTTTTACTTTAACTTAAATTTTTCTATTCTGTTCCACTGTTCTGTGTCCAATGTCCAAAATGAAAAGTCAAGATAGTTTTCAACTATTATGAAAAACGTTATTAAATGATTGTGTTGTTGAAATGATGTGCAATTTATTTGTAATCGAAACTTGATACAGGGGGGAAAAAGAGTGATATACTAGTGTGATAAAAAAAAAGTCCTAGAGAATGTGTATTTTTCGGTGCGCGCTCGCGCACTATGGGTGACTATGACCGACTACTTGTTACCGGCAATAAATAAAAACTAGGCACCCCTGCCAATAATCAAGCTATAATAAAGTATATACAAAATAAAATGTGTAGCGAGAACAAAATTTAACAAGCTTAAATGTTTGCATTGGCGACCCACAAACTAGCAACAGGTAGGCTCATTATGGAAAGCTCGCATTTTCATTCGATCACTAACGCACGCGGCTGAAAGAAGACACACACAACTTTTTGATTTTACAGCAATACCAGTTTTCGAACTGTTGGCTTGATATGCAGGTTGAGTGGCCCAGCTTAATGTTTTTCTTGGTTTAGAAAAATTGGGTGTGTTACGGAAACATTGCGCCGTGCGCAATTACGCGCGGGCTTCTGTGGCGCGGGGGAGGATAATATTGAGAGCAGTTGTGATTGGATTAACAACATCACACCTCGCTTTCCCCCCGATGTCTCCAAATGCAGTGACCAGTTACAGCTGTAACCTGCGAAGAGACTACCCTATCTGAGATTAAATTACGGGCGTGCACTTTGTTTGGAGATCGCGACGCAGCATTGTAATGCAAATTATCTGACCGTTGACACTGAGGCATGGCTGCTGTTCAGAACATATCTAACACGACGCAAAATTGGACAAATCCGTTTGTTCAACCTGCGTGGCGCATCGCGCTATGGTCCGTGGCGTACAGCTCCGTCCTGACTGTGGCGGTTTTGGGAAATGTGATCGTCATTTGGATCGTGTTGTGGCACAGGCGAATGAGAACGGTCACAAACTACTTCTTATTGAACTTGGCTTTCGCCGACGCTTCGATGGCTGCGTTTAACACGTTGATCAACTTTATCTACGCGGTGCACGGCGAGTGGTACTTTGGAGAGGCGTACTGCAGGTTCCACAACTTCTTCCCCGTCACCGCCGTGTTCGCCAGCATCTACTCCATGACGGCCATCGCCATGGACAGGTAACGACCAGGATGGGCCATTTGACTGCAATTGGCTTCCATTTGTCAAATGATAATCATCACCAATTGATCTATTGCCATTTCATGGGGAAACTGCTTTAGTTGAGACGGTTTAAAAAATGATGGTACCTACAATTTGAAAAGAACAATAAAAGAAAACACCTTGTTGGATGCATTCATTTGAAATAGTTTTATTTAATTGCATTTTAGACAGATTTTGCAACCATAAAATCTAAGACAAAAATCGGATCCATTTTGTCACATCTTTTTAACATTAATGAAGTAAGTGCTTAGATTACGTGACACTGTTCTGTCAAATTTCAACAAGACAACAAGACCATGACTGCGACCAGTAATCAACTCAACCCTGCTCACTTCGACATGCCCACGCTGCATCAACCGCACATGAAGCTAGACTATAGCTAGACTCCAGCCTTCTGTCCTCCCTCTCACACAGGTACATGGCCATCATCCACCCTCTGAAGCCGCACATGTCAGCGGCGGCCACGAAGGCTGTGATCGTGTGTATCTGGGGTCTGGCGGTGGTGCTGGCCTTCCCCATCTGTTACTTCTCCAGAGTGCACACCCTCCGGCAACGCACGCTCTGCTACATCGCCTGGCCACGCAAGCAGGACGACTCCTTCATGTGAGCGTGCGCACGCACAGGCACGCACACACACTCACACACACACACACACACACACACACACACACACACACACAGACACACAAGCATGCAAGCACACACATACACACACACACACACACACACACACACACACACACACACACACACACACACACACACACACACACCCATACAAGCACACACACATACACACACACACACACACACCCATACAAAACACACACACACACACACACACACACACACACACACACACTCACATAATACATAGGCATCATTGTACATCATTATTTGTGCTTAATGTTACAAAGCGGTGTTAATGATTGAACAAATATCACTCTGCTGCAGGTACCACATCATAGTGACTGTGCTGGTGTATGTGCTGCCCCTAGTGGTGATGGCCATCACCTACACCCTTGTGGGGGTCACCCTGTGGGGAGGGGAGATCCCAGGGTGCTCTTCGGATAACTACCATCGACAGCTGAAGGCTAAACGCAAAGTGGGTACAGAAAACCTCCCCCTTCTGAAATATCTTGAAATGAATGATTCTGTAGTTTTATCACTTGCCACTCCTGTGTGTGTGTGTGTGTGTGTGTGTGTGTGTGTGTGTGTGTGTGTGTGTGTGTGTGTGTGTGTGTGTGTGTGCGTGTGTCTGTGTGTGGGGGTGGGGGGGTGGGTGGGAGGCATGTGTACCTGCACATGGAGAGCATTCATAAATCCTGTGTGACACGTGTGTGTATCTGGAGCGTAATGTATGACATGGTACAACGTGCACTAATTCCTCGTCCAACATCAGTACATTATCCATGAAGGGCAAACTGTCAGGCAGTATGTGTGTGAGTGGGCGTGTGTGTGTGTGTGTGTGTGCGTGTGTGTGTGTGTGTGTGTGTGGGGGGGGGGGGGTTCATAACTTGATAACACAGAAGAAACTTGGCATTCATGCACACACACACACACACACACACACACACACACACACACACACACACAACACACAGAGTTGGTTTTAGCCATACTTTCCTTATGAGAAGCTAAAGAAGTAATGGAGACGTGTAGACATGTGACCGCTGAATGCATTCCATTAGGCTGTCAGACGAGCTACCTGTTCCCACACACACACACACACACACACACACACACACACACACACACACACACACACACTCACACACGCTGTTACACAGAGGATTAAGGCCAGCTCAGTTCATGCTCTGTAGCCAGATGCAGGATTACCAAGAGGGAATACAGTCGATTGACAGAGACGCCACAAATAAGAAGGCTTTTTATTTTTTGGTGGGATTAAAATGTCACATAATGAAAAGGTTTGAATTTTGGATATTAATAATGGTGATCATGACCCCTATATCTTACGCAATCATTTATCTCAGCTGTATAATCAAATCAAATCAAATTCAACTTTATTCATAGAGCACTTTTCAGACAAGCAAATGCAATTCGAGGGCTTAACAGAATAAAGACAAATAGATGACATTTTGAAAGGAGTAATGCATCAAATACAATTACAAATAAATCAATAAAGTACATGCACACGTAGGGACAGGTACACAGACAATTTTTTTATGAAATATCTACTGCAGTATTTAATTTGTTTTTCATATCCATATCAATAAGCAGCTAAGAGAGGTAGTTATTTTTATTTTATTTAGTCATTTCGCAGAATCTTTTATCCCAGGGTAATTTTTAAGATACACTTCATTAATGAACATTAGGACATCCTGCTCGACTTGCGGTCAATGGGCTTTGAACCTCAAACCTTTGGCTGTAGTCAAACCTCCTGCCTCCCAGAAGACTATCTTTATTGCACCTTATATTTCTTTATTGCCACAGTATTTATATACATCCTGGTTTAGATATATAATGGAAAACATTTCACGGGTCCTTCAGTAAGTGTGTCGTCAGCGCTGTTTGTCCTCAAATTCTCTCCCCCCCCCCCCCCCCCCCCCCCCCCCCCCACCCCTAAAAGACAAATCCCAAAAAATGTACATACAATGAAATACGAGTTAACTGCAAACTATGTCAAGCAAGCTGTGAATGTGCTCCTCGCCCCCTCCCTCTCTCTACTCTCTCCTAACCCCGCCCCCTTTTAGCGCGCTCCTTCCTGCTGCACGCACGGCCGCAGGGGAGACGACGCTCAAAGCTTATTTCCACTGGATGCGGAACGGCTGCAGATCCGCTCCGCTATGGCGGCGGAGCCGATACGTATCAATTATAATCAACGTGTGAGCGTCCACCAACTCCGGGTCCGCTGCGTCGTGGGTCCGGAACGGCTCCGGCATCCGGCAGCCCTCGCAAACGATACGCAGAGCTTCTATTTTTGCTGGACGCCGGAGCACGGCGCATCACTTCAGCACAGAGCAGACCGGTTATATCGCGTGATTATGCGTCAATTCGCGAGATCTCGTGCGCCCTCGGGACTAGCACGGACGGAACCGGTTTGTGTTGACAGAGTCGGAGTACGCAGCCGTTCCGTAGTGGAGCGGATCTGCAGCTGTTCCGCATCCAGTGGATTATCGGTGTCACGTCCGTTTTTCGTGCGGCCACTCCCCGCGCTTCCAGTTGAAAATATCCAAACGTCTCAGAGAGGTGCTGGTGAAGTCACTGCCGCAACCAATCATATCCTAGATGGGGGCGGGACTCATCACTCTAGAATACAACGCTATATGGCGAGGCTCCCTGTAGCCGTGAAAATAGCGTCTCCATGACGGAATGCGTTTTAGAGCTCACTTCAAACCAAGC
The DNA here is from genome assembly GCA_036785325.1 of Urophycis tenuis. Taxonomy (NCBI): domain Eukaryota; kingdom Metazoa; phylum Chordata; class Actinopteri; order Gadiformes; family Phycidae; genus Urophycis; species Urophycis tenuis. The sequence goes on along the minus strand of JAXIVH010000360.1, from coordinate 49,721 downwards.
ATGGTTGCGCACTGCCCCTTTAAGTCAACCGGGAGACGGGTTTATCCAGAGTGAGTGTTTGGTGTGCTGGAGCAATGCTTGGGCGGACTGTGTTCGGACCTAGCACCGTACGCATCGGTCCCCAGTCTACTGGACCTCCGGACTGTGATGAGTTCACACCTAATCCCTCTGCAGCGCTTCCTCTGTTTAGCCATCCCTTGTGAGGTTTAATGTGCTTCTGTTCATGATCTCACTGTTTGACTCATGCTGGGGCTCAGTCTTTGGCTCCTCCGCGTTCGCACGCGTCTCGCACGCCTTCCTATAAATGGTGTTATTATTGTAATAATGTGGAACAATGATGCATTTCATAGTTTGTATATTCTCAGTGGTGTTGTAAGAATGGCCTTTTCTAAAAATGATTTAGATACATAATTACATGAAAAGCTATACTTTTGATATAGTAATGGTTTCTTACTATTTTTTCATAAGAAAGTAAGACATATGCAACATATTTACATAAATTATTTTGGTTGTTTGCACAATGCAAATAAATTTACATTGATTCTGTTGTATCTTTCCCTGCAATTTCTCTCTTGTGTCGGCTTCAGGTGGTGAAGATGATGATCATTGTGGTGGTGACCTTTGCCCTCTGCTGGCTGCCCTATCATGTGTACTTCATTGTGACGGGCCTGTTCAAGCCGCTGACCAGGTGGAAGCACATCCAGCAGGTGTACCTGTTGGTGATGTGGCTGGCCATGAGCTCCACCATGTACAACCCCATCATCTACTACTGCCTCAACAGCAGGTGGGTGGGCTCTCTCTCTCTCTCTCAGACACTCAAGCATGCACACACACACACACACACACTCCCCTTCAGGATTCTGACAATGAATCCATAACCTGGTTATTGATAATATTGATCATGTTGACAATATTGATAATATCGATACTATTGATCATATTGATCAACCTTTTGATCAAGTGTGTGTGTGTCCATATGTGGGTGTGTGTGTACGAGTGTGCTTGTGTATGTGCATGCATGCACGTGCGTGTGTGCTTGTCTATGTGTGCATGTGTGTGCATGTGTGTGCGTGTGTGTGTGTGTGTGTGTGTGTGCATGTGTGTGCGTGTGTGTGTGTGTGCGTATTTGTCTATGTGGTGTGTGTGTGTGTGTGCGTGCGTGCGTGCGTGCGTGTGTGTGTGTGTGTGTGCGTGCGTGTGTGTGCGTGTATGTGCGTGTGTGTCTATGTCTATGTCTATGTGTGTGCGTGTGTGTCTATGTCTATGTGTGTGTGTGTGCGTGTGGACGGTCCAGGTTCCGGGCGGGCTTCAAGCACGTGGTCCGCTGCTGCCCGTGTGTGCGTGAGCCCGGCAGCTACGACGAGTTGGAACTGCGCGGCACGGGGCTCGGCCCGGCCACGCGCACGCCGTCCCAGGCGGACACCAGCCTCCACAGCACCCTGCACTGGAGCCGCAGCACCCAGAGGAGCGTGGTGTCCTCCTGCCTCCTGGGCAGCGGCGGCGGTCTGCCCGCCATCCAGGGTGGGCAGCCGGCGGTGCGCTCCACACTTTACCGTGGACCCGGGGACTGTGCAGGTGAACCCAAGCCAAAGTAGTGCGAGCGGTGAACCCAGCGACGTCAATGCGGAGCGGGTCCACCGTGCGCCACAGTGAACCCAACGGGAAAAGATTGTACAGTGAACAAAATGGACGGACGCGACAAGTGAACCTGCGGCAGTCGCTCAGTGGCTAGAGCGAGTCGTCCGCTAACCCGGAGGGTTGGCGGTTCGATCCCCACCTCCAACCGTCCCGCATTTCGAAGTGTCCTTGAGGAAGACACTGAACCCCAAATTGCTCCCCAAGTTGTGGACAAAAGCATCTGCTAAATGTAAATGTAACCTGCAATAAAAAAGAGTGAGTTGGATTCCCTGTGCAGTAAACGCATATGAAAAAGCTGTGCAGTGAACAAAATTAAAGGTCAGTTAAAGCCACAATTAAATAAATGTAGAGTGAATTTGATTCAACTTACAGTGAAACCCGTACACATGAAGGTAGGGTGCATTGGATGAATCTACGATGAACCCAATTGAATGGCTGTATGCAGTTCATGTCATCTCATATGTGCTTGGAGTACAAAGTTTGCTATGGCCATGTTGTAATATTTAGGTGAGTTAAAGAAGCACATGGTGAACTCTCACGGTTACTACAATTCACACATTAACGTCAACTCTGAAGTCAAACTACCAGGGCTTCACCATAGGTTAGCCGGAACGACAACACATGTAGGTGCCTGCACACTGCCCGAACTAACATCATCACCCTACCATAGAATGCTGGCTGAAGTGGGGCACTGCCCATTTGCCAATTTTTTGACAGCAAAAAAACGGAATCCAACCAACAACCTTTTAACTATATGGGGGCGAGAGTGACTCAGTGGTTAGAGTGGGTGGACAGAGCAGGTCATCCACCAACGTAGGATCGGCGGTTCAATCCCCTCGATTCCCCTGCTCCAACTGACTGCATGTCGAAGTGTCCTTGAGCAAGACACTGAACCCCAATTGCTCCCCGGGCGCTGAACATAGCATCCCACTGCTCCCATGCACCATAGGCTGGGTCAAATGCAGAGAACAAATTTCATTCCCATATCTGAAAAATACTGGGAATGACCAAAATTGAATCTAATCTAATATGGCACGCTGGCCTGATGTGTTGGTGTTTGTGAGACAGAAGACATCTGGCTGCATGGTGATGTAGTGATGAAGCTTGTCTATCATTCATTCACCTTGACCATACCCTTTATGATAGCACCGCAGGTGCAACACAGACATTATGAAAACAAACAAAGACTGTTGAATGACACTTGAATGATGCTTTATTGTTCTAGTAGCTTGCAGGAAGCATATTTCATGCTTAATTAGTATTGTCAACCTAACTACCAACCTAATTTAGGTGTTAGGTAGACTATACCAGATGTCCTTTATGGTGCCTATACAGCTGCATGCTGACCAGTGTTGTACACAATGTATCCAGTGTTACATGAGATAATGAATTCTGCCAATGTTTGTTAAGGGCTGTTGCCTTTCTTTGTGCAACACTTAAAGACTAAAAGGGGTGTGTGGAGTGTGTGTGATTGATGGCTGGTTTAAGCAGCCCTACCTGGCCTGAGTCAGGCTTATTGGCTGGTTGAGCCTGCACACCTTTAGTGCATTGGACAATCAAGGTGCACAGGATAAACCAACCATTACCAGACATGCACTCAGGGAGAGGGCTCTGACATGTTAGCATTCACAGCCTGCTTGGCTTATAACATCTTGCCAACTCTCAAATAAAAACATGGAAGCACGTTTTCTGTCTCAAATATATTGAGAAAATGTTAAATAGTCATGCTTGTCTACAACATAGTAAGTTATATAAATGAAATAAAAAGTAATACAAAGTAATAATAAAGTAGTAATAAATAGTAGTTAAAAGTAGTAATAAAAAAAATAAAAAGTCATGACAAATTCAAATTTGTTTTAAATCAAGGTTAAAGGAACATCCTGTTTACATGTTACACAGGCAGCCTCTTAAGACACTGCACTGCCAAGGCATTGACAGCAGCTAGCTGCTAGCGTGATCAAAAATGACTTTTGATTTTGATGACTTAGCATTTCATCAGTTGGAGCTGGTTCAGCCTGACACAGCCAAACAGATTTCATGTATTTTCTCTTACCAAGAGAAATACCAAGAGAAGCTAACTCGGGGACAGTGGTTGTCTTTAAGTACAAGTCTTTAAGTTGACCACAGAGTAAATGACCTCTTCTGTTTGATCTGATTGGACAAAGGAGTCTGCCAAACAGTGAGACATTTCCTGGTTCTCTGCGTGAGTGAAATGGATGGTGGCATAGTGAAGGTCATCCTGCTGTCCGCTTGGTTCACTCAGTGCTCTAGGAGCTGACCGATTGGTCAGAGCCAAGATGTTGTCATAGACAGAAACAGGAAGTGGCTGCTGGGGAGAGAGAACAAGAGAATACCTTTAGAAAACACCATACTCCTTTAAGATGTGTTTCTGGTTCATTTAGATTTAGGTGACTAGTGGTCACACCATTAAGGCTGCTGTGGGACTCCTTCCCTGAACAGAGTCCTCTTTCTAATCACTGCTAGATTGAGCTGGCACCACCCTTTTTCTCAAATGCTGACAATTTGACAAAATATTCATTTACTTATTTCAAACAAGATTAGACATAATTACTTAAATGTTCTCATTCTGCTCACTTGCAGAAGTCTATCCAGATGCCAGTTTGATGTCACCCTCACTTTGTCAATTTGTGATTCTTAAATCAGACACTGATAATGAATTCAGGTGAGGGTCTCAGATAACCACATCATAACACAGTGGACAGGTGTCCAGAGAAAGCATACAACCAAGACCCTGATAACGCTGGTGATGGAGGAGCACTGAGCTGTACAGACTCCTAGCCACAGGGCTGGAGCAACAGAGAAACAAGAAGCATCACATGTGGTCTCGTTGTGTGGCCTCAGGGTATTTCCACCGTGAGTCTTTGTCAATAATGGGTTAGTAAAATAGCTTCCTGCATCTCACCTCATCCACGGTTTCTGGTCCCAGTCCAGAAGCATTTCTGGAGGCCCTCTTACTTCTGATGAAGAGAACAGAGACTAAGAAGCAACAGGTGGAGTGAAATATTGAATTAATGAGACAGAGAGCGAATATCTCACCTCCTCCAGGGGAATATGACAAGAAGAAGTACGGTGGCCAGTAAGACAGCAATGGTTCCTACAGCTATTGCTGTTGACTGTGATGATGTCGCTAGAAATCAGAGAACATATTTCAAACACTGATATCAACCCAAACTGTTAATAGTAGTCTACTACTGATACTGACTCCTGATACAACTCTGTGTGTGTGTATGTGTGTGTGTGTGTGTGTGTGTGTGTGTGTGTGTGTGTGTGTGTGTGTGTGTGTGTGTGTGTTCTGTGAAAATTACCTCTCACATGTATAAACAAAAAGGTGGAATTATGATGTGCAATTGCATTATGAGCTTGACAGTAATAATTTCCTCCCAGTTCAGATGTGATGTTAGTGATGGTGTAGTTCTGTCCTGATTGTCTCACTGAGTCTTCATGTTCCTTGAACCAGGTGTAGTTAGCTGCTGGGTTAGCATCACTGCTGCAGCTCAGAGTCACTGAGCTGCCCTCCTCTATTTCACCAGAGGGACTTGCTAACACAGATGTGTTTTTAGGCCCATCTACAGGTCACATCAAAATATGTCAAATCCTCATGTAGATTGGTGTTAATAATGTGTGTGATTAATTTATATGACTGATTTAAGTCATATAGGTTGAATATATTTTGTATGTATAACATGTGTGTGAAGCGTGTGTTTTACTCACATTTCACATTAATATAGATTGAGACAGATTTTGTCCCCAGCTCACTCCTAGCTTCACAGAGATATTGTCCAGAGTCTGACAACAACATAGGACCAAAGACGAGTTGTTGTCCCTGGTTCATCTCACTGTTGTTACCATCTGTATTAGCCTTGAACCAGGTGTACTGAGCTGCTGGGTTAGCATCACTGCTGCAGCTCAGAGTCACTGACCTGCCCTCCTCTATTTCACCAGAGGGACCCGAAGTCACTGAGGGGGTCTTTGGAGCATCTGATAACAGTTATATTTCATTAATTAAATTAAATAATGTTGGCTTGAATCCATTCAAACTAAGGTTACATGTGGTTTTGATGCCAGTAAACTGTGAAGTATACTTACACACTGAAGGAGAGTGGAGATGTTCATATCCTTTAACAGCACATGAATAGTTGTCTTCAGGCCAAATGTAGCCCCTGTAGTAAATTCCTGTTATTACAGACTGTCCATTCCTGAGCCAGATGTAGGAAGGGTTACCAGCTAGAGCACACATACTGTGACATTCCAGGACTGCCCAGGAAGGAGTGGTCCGGTTAGGAATGGACACTTTCACCTGGAGATCTGGGTGTGAGAACAAATTACACAAGTGATTTAAATAAGCCTGATTACACACAATTAAAACCACCATCCACACCCACACAACATTTACAAGATGGTGTAGACACATCAAAGCCTACCTGTCACAGATAACGTCACTCCAGGGTAACCAGTATATTTCCCACCTTGTTGGTTTGTTGTGAACCTAAACTTGTACTCATCAGAGTCGCTCTGTTTCAGGTCTCTGATTCTCAGGGTACACTTTTCACAACAGCTGGACCTAATACGGCTGGTCCTTCCACAGCTGTATTCAACACGACCAGCATAGTCTGTGTTATGTTGCAGATCACCATACTTATCTCCATCTGTTTTAATAAACCACTGTGCTTTCCGGACTACGTTATATTGGTGATATTTTTTGTATGGGTAGTTAGTGATGCAGGTGATGTCAACCGTTGATCCTCTTAAAGCGCAGACATTACTTGGTGTGTAGGTAACTGTCCAGGCATCACCCTGTAGTGCTGTAAAAAAAAAAAACACATCTCATTGAGAATGAACAAGACACAGAGGTTCAGCTGATTAAATGCACAATCAGAATACATAAAGGTATCTCAAGGTGGTTCTATTCCAGGAGTTTTTCTTCTCTATTTGGTGTTTTTTAAACTGCGCTTATCTCATTTGGTAAATCCTCTCCAATGCACAGTCTGTCCCATGATGTAGAGTTTACATTCAGGGAAAGACTGGGTCTACGAAGCAGGAGATGTTTTTTTGTAATAACTCATCAAGTCAAGTAAATGTGATCAGCCATCCTGGAACTGCCAGGCCTTCCTGGTTTGTAACTCCCCAGAACCCACAGAGGACCCATGTCATACTGTACAATGAAATGTACTGGATGAGGCCAGCACCAACATGGAAGGAAATCAAAGAAAACAGGTAAATAAAATAAAATAAAATACAATAAGTACGGAAAAACTGTAAAATAAGGGTATCACGTATTTAGTAAGCGCAGCAATGGAGAATGAGAAATGAAGAATGAAAATAAAGCAACAATGGAGAATGATAAGAAGCAGCGTTAGAGAAATATAAAGTGCATGGAATGTAAATATTTACATCATACATAATCTGGAGCTTTGGTGCTTACATCTATTATAGTTTTATATACTTGACCGCAGAGCATAGCCTACGGACATTGTGACTTGCCTTTAACTATAATAACCTTTCTTTATTGAGACCGACATGTCAAATTCAACCCTTATATACTCCACTCTGCCAGACTACAAGTACCTGGATGCTGTAAGCTAAAAGTCTCTAATGTAAGTGTTCAATGTAGTAAATGATGAAGGTTCACCTATCAATCAGGAAATGGCCAACATTCTGTATTGTAATTTGAAATGGAAATGTATATTCTTTCAAATAAGTATTGTGTGTAATATATAGAGTATTGTGTTTTAAAAAATGATGGTATTTTTACTGCAATAGGATATATAACTTAAATTTACTATATAAAGTGGTCTTTTCTCCCAGTCCAGTTGCTTGGTTGTCGTGTTACTCATTGAAACAGTTCAACTAAACGGTCACAATGTAAATGTACCAACCTGGTGCTGACAGAAGGAAAGCCAGAACAACTCTTACTGCTGATATCCCAATCATAGTTTGACCTCCTCTCTCACTCTGTGGTTCTAGGGAGATATGTAAATATGTAAAAAGATATGTAAATACGTAAAAATTTAAAATTATACGTATATTTAAAAAAATACATAAAAGGAGAAATACATCAATTTGTAAAAAACAACAAATTTAACTGAGAAAACCACAATAAATCCTCTATCACATTCATTCTTACCTTCTGTGCATCCCCTACTGAAGAAGAGAAAGCTGGTCTGCATTAGTCTCTGTATACCAGTTTATCTTACATTTAGTCAGACAACCACAAACTAAAGTTTTCCTTCCTCTTCACACGACTATGCAGCATAAGTAGCAGGGTTACACCCACATGCACAAGCCCACCACAAGCATGCAGCATGATGTGATGATAGGGGCATAAAGAGGCTCATGCTGAAAAGTTCATGTCTTTCCTCCCCTTTCGTGTGGCATTGAACACTTTGATTGCCCTGGGGACAAATGATCTCTTCAGCCTGTCCGTTGTGCATGCCAATGATAGAAGTCTGTTACTGTAGATGCTCTTCTGTTTGTGTGGTGGCTAAAGCACATATCTTAACAAAAGTAAGAGGGTTCTGGGAGGCCGCAGTTTGAATGATCAAGACTTTATTATCGCTTGCAGCGAAGCAACACAAAGCCTGAGTCGGTTTGCAAAGTGACTGCCGCACATCCCCCGTGTGCCCCTTTTTGTCCTGTTTTCCAACCATGATGTCATCACCTTAAACATCCTATACCATACACAAATGGTCCTTCCTTCCTTTATTGCCGGTGCCCATCCTCCCCATGCCTGTTCTGACCACCACTAAGCAGGCACCTTAAAGATAACATGGGGTGAACCAGGGGGTGACCCGTGAGTTGAACCCAGGGAGGTATTTATGAGTGGGCATCTGTTTCCTTCCACAGTTAGTTAATGCTTTACATGGAAAACCCAATGATTGTACTAGTTTTAACTTGGTTAATATCTTCCATATTTGCTAAATGTGTCATGAAGTGTGTGTGGCAGTCATTGTCCAGGATTTCCAACATCCTGTTCAGTGTTCTTTTCTCTACTGTTGATGTGATGCCCTCCAGCTCCATGCCAACAACAGAGCCAGCTTTCCTAAACAGCTTGTCCAGTCGCCCAGTGTCCCTCTTATTAGTGCTGCCTCCCCAACACACAACAGCATAAAAGAGTACACTGGCAATGCCAGACTGGTAAGACAGCCAGAGGAGCTTGCTGCAGACATTGAATGACAGCAGCCTCCTCAGGAAGTAAAGCCGACTCTGCCCTTTCTTATAGAGTGCATGTAGAGTGCAGACGTTTTACTTGATCTCCATCCTACCTGTAGAGACCCATTCCACGTGACGCGCGTTTGCAGATCCCCGCCCCCAGCAACATGATTGGTCGAAATACATTTTAAGCTTAACCAAATAAAATGGCCCGTCGATCCACTTTGAGCTCCTCTGCCTTCAACCATTAGATGTTAATCTAAAGTCTGTGTGAGACTACTGAAGCTACATTAAGATAAGATAAGATAAGACATTCCTTTATTAATCCCCCTTAGGAGAAATTCACAATGTCCAGCAGTACAAGGGGATAGAGAAGTGCGAAAAGAAAACCTGACTATAGACATAAACAATAAATAGCTTTACCTAAATAAAAATAAAAAATCAGATCAGGTGAAAAAATGTGAACCTATATACATACATAGTAGTCATCATTGAGATGGACAGTACAATTGGTAGATGAACATACATAGTAGTCATCATTGAGATTGAATCATTATTGAAGGAAGAGGCTGGATTTCAACAACAATGAAGTGCAATATAGTATTTATTAAGGCAACTTCAGAGGAATAGTTTTGAGTAGGAAAGAAAAAACAAAGCACCATAGGATATACAGCGAGCGATCACATGTTAGCCTGTACGACGCTATAGGACATTATCACTGCATCCTGGTAGCCTTTCTTTTCTTTAGCACCAGGACTAACAGTGGGCTAACTCTTGCAGGTTGACTTCCTTGTATAGTTGAGTGGGGCCCCTCCCATGGCACAGCATCAGCTTCAACACCACCATTAAAGCAGTAGATTATTGGCACAGGTGTACAAAGATGATGTACTTCCTTTCTGTCTCGTCAATGTATCTGAAAAGAAGATGGAAACTATAAGCCTCAGTCACCGTGGAAAGACGATTCCTGTACAGAAGAACAAAGATATAGTTACTCTGAGACAGCGTTGTGTCGTTACATGTTGACATCAGAGTACTGGACCTGCTTTCTCTGATCTGATTGAACATGATTTGAGTTCCTGCAGCTCTATTGGTTCTCTTTGTGCTGAAGAGTTGGGGCTATTGGTCAGAGCAGAGAGGTTTTCATATGTGGAAACAGCAAGTGACTGAGCAGAACAGAGGAAAAAACAGTACATTTTGGTTTTAGGTTCATTTGTCAACACTCAGGGAGGAACATAAAATGACCTGTACCATTATCTGGCGACCATAGGGGGTGGGGGGTAGGAATATCACCCGTACCATTATCTAGTGACCATAGGGGAGGGGAGGAACATGACCTGGACCTTGAAAGCCTTGCCTTACTAGTCAGCTCCATCTTGGGTCAACACAGGTCTCACACAGAGACTGACCTGTCAGGCTTCTTCTACTGGGAGGATTAGTAAAGGATGTTTTAGTCATAAGTCTTCATCCCGTTCCTCACCTTCTCCTCCAGATCTCGAACCTTCTCTGCTGCCTCCCCCAGACCAGACGCTTCTCTGGAGGCCCTCATTATTCTGGTGAAGAGAAGAAAGTTAAAGAAGCAACAGAAGTGAATGTCAGACCACAGAGAGGAAGAGAGAGAGAGAAACTTTCTCACCTCGTACAGAGAAAGACAAGTAGTATGGTGGCCAATGAAACAACAAAGATTCTCACAGCAACTTCTGTTGTCTTCTGTGATACCTCTAGAAAACAGTGATGTGATTTCAGACACTGATAACAAACTAACAACCATTGCCATATATATTGCCCTGTGTGTGTCCATAGTTGGCTGACAATTGTTTGAGTTTTTATACAAAATATAGACAAACATTCTAATTGAAGATCACAAAGAAATAAGGATTCAGGTCAGGATTTTCACTAAATTTATTCTTTTTCATGATTCAGTGAAGGGCGGCACGGTGGTGCAGTGCCGCCTCACAGCAAGAGGGTTCTGGGTTCGAATCCACCTGGGACCTTTGACCCTTCTCGGACCAGCTGCAGTTCGCCTACCAGCCCAGCCTGGGAGTCGAGGACTGCATCATCTACCTGCTGAACAAAGTCTACTGACTTTGTTCATCTGACTTTTGTTCCTGCCTGTGGTCATCAAACTATACAATCTGTCACTTTCATCATAGTTTCTGCTGCACAACAGGTTATTCATTCATATTGCATAACTGGTCATTTATTTTAATTTCACTGCATAACTGGTTCCTTCAGCAGAAGACTCCTCTCACCGAGATGCACCACAGAGCGACATAGGAAATCATTCCTGCCTGTGGTCATCAAACTATACAATCTGTCACTTTCATCATAGTTTCTGCTGCACAACAGGTTATTCATTCATATTGCATAACTGGTCATTTATTTTAATTTCACTGCATAACTGGTCATCTCTTTGCACAACTGGTCTTTTCCAACATAGATTCTGTCATGCTACATCCTTGCGTATGCTATCACCTCTCAGTGTATGCCTGGTTGTATGTACATTTATGTATATTTCTTTATGTTTGTATATTTTGTATATTGCTTACATAGGTTTATATTTTACATAGGTTTATTTTACATAGGTTTTTATTTTTATTTTTTATTTTTATTTTATATATTTATATTCTAACACTTTACTTTATGTAGAGTGTCTGTCTCTTCTTCCTTTTGCACTGGAGTATTGTATTGTAACGAATGCAATTTCCCTCAGGGATTATTAAAGTACGTCTGTCTGTCTGTCTGTCTGTCTGTCTGTCTGTCTGGACCCGGGACCTTTCTGTGTGGAGTTTGCATGTTCTCCCTGTGCTTGCGTGGGTTCTCTCCGGGTACTCCGGCTTCCTCCCACAGACCAAAAACATGCAGGTTGGGGATTAGGTTAATTGGTGTCTCTAAATTGACCATAGGTGTGTATGTGAGTGTGAATGGTTGTTTGTCTATGTATGTTAGCCCTGTGATAGGCTGGCGACCTGTCCAGGGTGTACCCCGCCTCTCGCCCGTTGCAGCTGGGATTGGCTCCAGCCCCCCCGCGACCCTCGTAGAGGATAAGCGGTTACGATAATGGATGGATGGATGATTCAGTGAAGTGACATGTTCAAATGAATCGCAGTCCATCACATTAAAATTTTTACTTTATAAAATATGAATTTACAAATGTTAGATCGCATTGCTCAGCAAATCGTGGCTTGCAGAATATGTCAACTCAAACATATCTCAGCCCATTGATACAACTTTGCTGTGCACTAACTGCACCAAAGATGTGTGTGTGAAGAACTGTGTGTGTGTGTGTGTGTGTGTGTGTGTGTGTGTGTGTGTGTGTGTGTGTGTGTGTGTGTGTGTGTGTGATTTTACCTGTCACATGAAGGAACAAAAAGGTGGTTTAATATACACCCTCTGGTGCAACCTAGACACATCATCAGTGATGTAACCTGAGGTCATAGGGTGTTTCGGGTCTCTCAACATCAGACACCCTCGCCCAGGCGACCCAGCCGGGGGTGATCAGACCCCGGCTTGTGTCTAGGTAGCTTGTGTGGCCCACGGATCACCCCTCCTGATCCACAGCCATCTTGATGCCTTCTCAGCAGCATCAGTGATGTTCTTGATGGCTTTCTTGCTGTGCAGTCCCCTTATTCCCAACAACTTGAGGGCCCTGCAGAGTGACTGGCCTGCGAAACCTCGGCAACCAACCTCAATGGGACTACAACGAGTCTTCCATCCGTTGCGCCGGCATTCGCCTGCCAGCTCCTCATACTTGGCCCTCTTCCTCTCAAATGCCTCCTCCATCCGGTCTTCCCAGGGCACAGTCAACTCCAGCAGTATCACCTGCCTTGTTGATTCTGACATAAGAACCAAGTCCGGCCTAAGTGTGGTCACTGCGATGGTCTCTGGGAATTTAAGCTGTTTCCCCAAGTCCACCTTCAGCTGCCAGTCCCTAGCTGTTGTCAGGAGCCCCCCTGTTTGGCCTGGGCGTTGTTGAGGCTTCTCACCAGATTTAACAAAGGTGATTGAATGCCTAGCTGGCTGTTGCTGCTTGCTGAGTGAGATCCCCGAGCAGATGGTATCTGCTATCACCTTCAGCACCTGGTCGTGGCGCCAACGATAGCGCCCCTCGCCCAGGGCTTTCGGGCAACAGCTTAGGATGTGCTCCAGTGATCCTCTCCTCTGACACAAAGGGCAAGCAGGTGTTTCTGCCAGGCCCCAACAGAAGAGGTTGGAAGGGCTGGGGAGGACGTCGTAGACTGACTGGATCAAAAACTTTATACGGAATGGCTCTGCCTTCCAAAGCTCTGACCAAGAAATCTTCCTATCCAGTGTCTGCTCCCATCTAGTCCACGCCCCCTGTTGTCTCATCCCGACCATCTTGCTTGAGCGGGTCTCCTCCAGCCCTGCTCGAACCTCTTCCTGGATAAGCTGCCGCCTCTCCTTCCCCCGGGCCTTGTTGTACCGAGGCCCTGGGTTGCTCCCAAGCCCTGCCCGGCCTGTCGCCACTGTTCCCACCAGAACACCGTGGCGCAGCCGCGCCTCAGCTTGCTCGACCGTCTCCTGGGCTCTCCACTTCCGCCCAGTCCGCACTTCAATCCCCGCTAAGGAGACTTTGGTGTCACTCGAGTCTCTGTACAGCAGCACCTCTCTCGCACGGGTAACCATGAACTCCTCCGACAGACTACTGAAGGGAAGTCGCAGCTTGTTCTTATGCCCATACAAGGCTATGCTGCTGAGGCTTCTTGGTAGGCCCAACCACCTGCGAAGGAAGCTACTTACCTTACGCTCGAAGCCCTCAACGGTCGTTAGTGGGACATCGTAGACCAGTAGTGGCCAGAGGAGGCGTGGCAGGATGCCATGCTGATATATCCATGCTTTATACTTACCTGGCAGCCCTGACTTATCCACCGCCACTAGCCAGTTACCCAGTTCTCTGCTGGTCGCCTTGAGCGCTGCTTTGTCCCTCAGGGTGCCATCAAAGATCTTCCCCAGGCTCTTCACTGGCTCCTCTGAAACCGATGGAATCTGGACACCTCCCAGCGAGAACCGGAACTTGTCTGTAACCTTCCCCTTCTTCACCACCAGGGAACGGGACTTAGCAGGCTTAAAGCCCATACGTGCCCAGTTAATGAGCCGCTCAAGGCCTTGGAGAACCCACCTACAACCTGGAACTGATGTTGTAGTAACTGTCAGGTCATCCATAAAAGCTCTGATGGGAGGCTGCCGCACACCTGACTTGGTGAGCGGTCCTCTGCACTCCACCTCCGCTGACTTAACAAGCATGTTCATGGCCAAGGCAAACAAAATCACTGAGACTGTACACCCAGTGATTATGCCTTTCTCCAGCCGATGTGATGCTGATGTTACTGTCCCCGAGGTGACTCTCAAACTGAAAGAGTTGTAATAGTCCAGTATGAGGTCCCTGATCTTGCCTGGAACATGATGCCGGTCAAGCGAGGTCTCCACCAGTTTGTGGGGAATTGACCCGTAAGCATTAGACAGGTCAAGCCACAAAACTGCCAGGTTCCCATTGCCCTCCCGGGCCTCCCGGATGAGCTGAGTAACAACTCCCGTGTGCTCAATGCACCCTGGTACCCTTGGGACCCCCCCCTTCTGCACAGAGGTGTCGATGTATGCATTCTTCAGGAAGAACTCTGTCATGCGCCGGGCAACAATGCTGAAGAACACCTTGCCCTCCACACTCAGGAGTGAGATGTTTCTAAACTGCTCGATGGTGCGAGAGTTCTCTTCCTTCGGAATCCATACACCCTCTGCATGCCTCCACTGCTGAGCCACCTTCCCCCTCCTCCAGATGACCCTAAGGATCTTCCAGAGTCGCTGCACGAGCCTGGGGCACCTCTTGTAGACAACATATGGTACTCCACTGGGACCTGGAGCTGAGCTGGATCTAGCTGCTCTGACTATGTCCTCAACTTCTCTCAGGGTTGGCTCCTTGGTATTAAATGCTGAAGTGGGTTCTGGTGGTGTAATCAGAAAGCTGCAGGGTCCAAGATCCTGCTCCCTTGCGCTGTCGCTGTAAGTTGCCCTGAGGTACTTGTCAACCTCTTCTTGAGAGCAGGCCAATTGTCCACCTCGCTTCTGCCCAAGGATCTTCTTGGTGAAGTTGAAAGGGCCTGAAATGAAGGCGGCACGCTTCTTGGCTCTCTCCTTCCCCCTCTTCCTGTGCCATTCAGCACGACGGAGTGTCGTGAGATTCCTCCTTACGATGTTGCGGAGCTCTGCTATACTTACCTTCTCTTCCTCTCTTGCCTGCTTGTACTGCCGTCCCAGCAGTCTAAGCTCTTGCCGCAGCTGGCTGATCTTCTTCTGCCGTCGGTTTGGCTCCCCTGCACCGCTGATCGGGTGGTGCTCCTTGGTGCCAAACCTTTCGGCGGCGATGCTGACAATCATTGCACTCATTGTGCGCAATTTCTGGTCAGCATCTCCCCTGGCTGTGGCTTCGAGAATCTGATCAACATCCGCATCGAACTGGCACCACTCCTTCACCATGTTGGCTGAAGGCCACTTAACCCGACGGTGTTCTGAATGCATGACTTGGGGTAGGGCTTGTGGGGCGTGGAGGGTCTGGGCACTGTGGGGTGACTCCGGGCCGGGCTCCTCCTGCGTCTCACCAGGCACTGGTCCTGTGCGTTGCACCACTTGCCTCCCAGTCAAGCATTTCATCTTGGTCTGGTGGATCTTAAGACCACGCGGGTTTTTGCAGACTTTACCACATAAGCAAACTGCACTCATAGTCGTAATTCCGTTAGCTTGGGTCAAAACCTGTACGTCCATCCTGTTGGGGTGCTCATCCTCCCCCCCTCTCGGGCACCCCCGGGGGTATAACTCTTTAGGGTGGAATTATGATGTCCGATTACATTATGAGCTTGACAGTAATAATTTCCTTCCAGCTCAGATGTGATATGAGTGATGGTGTAGTTCTGTCCTGATTGTCTCACTGAGTCTTCATGTTCCTTGAACCAGGTGTAGTTAGCTGCTGGGTTAGCATCACTGCTGCAGCTCAGAGTCACTGAGCTGCCCTCCTCTATTTCACCAGAGGGACTTGATAACACAGATGTGCTTTTAGGCCCATCTACAGGTCACATCAAAACATGTCAAATCCTCATATATATTGTTGTTAATAATGTGCATGATGAATTTATATGACGGATTTAAGGCATATAGGTTGAAGATATGTTGTACCTATAACATGATGCGTGTCAAATATGTGTTTACTCACATTTCACATTAATGGAGATGGAGACAGATTTTGTCCCTAGCTCACTCCTAGCTTCACAGAGATATTGTCCAGAGTCTGATGACAACATAGGACCAAAGACGAGCTGTTGTCCCTGGTTCATCTCACTGTTGTTACCATCTGTGTTAGCCTTGAACCAGGTGTACTGAGCTGCTGGGTTAGCATCACTGCTGCAGCTCAGAGTCACTGAGCTGCCCTCCTCTATTTCACAAGAGGGACTCATGGTCACTGAGGGGGTCTTTGGAGCATCTGATAACAGTTATAAATCATTCATTATATGAAATGCTTTCATCTTAAATCCATTCAAACTAAACATGTGGTTATTTACCATGGCATGATGCCAGTGAACTGTGGAGTATACTTACAAACTGAAGGAGAGTGGAGTTGTTCATATCCTTTAACAGCACAAGAATAGTTGGCTTCAGGCCAAATGTAGTCCCTGTAGTACATTCCTGTTCTAAAAGACTGTCCATTCCTGAGCCAGATGTAGGAAGGGTTAGCAGCTAGAGCACACGTACTGTGACATTCCAGGACTGGACAGGTAGGAGTGGTAGGATCAGGATTGGACACTTTCACCTGGAGATCTGGGTGTGAGAACAAAGTACACAAAATGTATTTACAGAAACCAGAGTACACACAACAATCACATCTAACACACCCAGAACACACACAAACACACACACACACACACACACACACACACACACACACACACATTCATAGGCTGTTCAGTAGATAATTCGTAAGCAAAGTTTACCTGTCATAGATAACGTCACTCCAGGGTAACCAGTATATTTCCTATCTTGTTGGGTTGTTGTGAACCCAGACATGTACTCAGCAGAGTCCCTCTTTCTCAGGTCTCTGATTCTCAGGGTACACGCTCCATTACAGATGTACCAGGTACAGCTGGTCTTTCCACAGCTGTTTTCAACACGACCAGCATAGTCTGTATTACGTTGCAGATCAAAATAATCTCCATCTGTTTTCGTAAACCACAGTGGTTCCTGGCCTGCATATTTAAAATGTAGAAAGTATGGGTACGTAAAGGTGCAGTTGATGTCAACCGTTGATCCTCTTAAAGCACAGACATTACTAGGTGTGTAGGTAACTGCCAAGTTATCACCCTGTAATGCTGTAAAAAAACAAAACACATGTCATTGAACAAGACCAAGCTGATGAAATGCATGATCAGAAGATCTATAAAGACGCAAGGTGATTCTATATCAGGAGTTTTTCTTCTTTATTTAGTCTCTCTCTCTCTCTCTCTCTCTCTCTCTCTCTCTCTCTCTCTCTCTCTCTCTCTCTCTCTCTCTCTCTCTCTCTCTCTCTCTCTCTCTCTCTCTCTCGGCCCTACATCCAAGACTGATGCTAAAGCATCCGTTCAGAAAACAAGTTGCTTATTTGCAATGAACAATAACGTATTCCAACCCATAGCGTAAACCATTTCTTTGTAAACAGCAAGTAGGGAGATTTGAAATGCTTAAAACAGGAAACCATGCTGGATTCTGATCTAAATTCAGACTAGAAATGTATGGGTGTTGTATTCTTAAAGTGACTAATTTAACCGTTCAATGTTGTCAATGATGAAGGTTCAAGCAACCAGGAAATGGCCAACACTCTGTATTGTAATTTCAAATGCAAATATATACCCTTGCAAATCATCATCATTGTGTGTGTTGTGTGTGTATGGTGATTTTAAAAAACGATAGCGTTTTTCCTTCAAGAGGATATATACAACCTGCAATTAAAGAGGACATTTATCTATTCTATAGGTTTTGGTAACCAAACACAGTCTTCTAGAGGGAGATTCTTCACCTCGTTCCAGTTGCTTGGTTGTCATGTTACTCATTGAAACAGTTCAACTAAAAATTCACAATGTAAATGTACCAACCTGTTGCTGACAGAAGGAAAGCTAGAACAACTCTTGCTGCTGATGTCTCAATCATAGTTTGACCTCCTCTCTCTCTCTGTGGTTCTGAGATATCTAAAACACCCGCAGGTTAAAAATACAGATAGTACATAAAGGAGAAATATATAAAGGAGAAATATACGAGTTTGTAAAAAACAATGTTATGATAATGTTACTGATCAAACCACAATAAATCCTCTATCACATTCAGTCTTACCTTCTGTGCATCCCCTACTGAGGAAGAGAAAGCTGGTTGGCTTTAGTCTCTGGATACCAGTTTAGTTGAACAACCACAAAAAAAGAATTTCCTTCCTCTTTACACAATGAATACGCAGCATTATACCGGTCAAGTTATACATTCACATGCACACTGGCGTGCAGCATCACATATTTTAGTTCTGAGAGCCTAAAGAGTCAATTGTGCTCACTTTTGTGGTTTACTTCTCACAGGATGAGGTGACTGGTGGCCCCAGGATGTGCTACATTACCACAGCTCTAGATAGAAGAACACGCATATGTTTCCCAGTTGACATGTGATGGTTCTTTGGTGACATGTGATGGTTCCATAGTGACATCCTGTGATGGTTCCTTGGTGACATAAAGGGTGGGTTCCTTGATTGTTCCTAGATTAAATGTTTTACTTTTTAACTGACCTTTCTACTCATTTTTTCTTTGTAGCATTTTGACGAAACAGGATTAAATTGTATTTTTATATTTTAAGATGACTTTATAATAGTTTTTGACAAAGCTTACTAGTTACTACATGCTAGAATACAGAATTGTACTCATGAACTACACAACAATGTCTCATTTAAAACTAATTCACTCATCTTCCTAATGAAATTTTCTGTATACAATATATCTACACGTACAACCTGTATGACTACCCCTTGTCGGTCAGGGCTATCAAAATACATGGCAGCATAGATAATTTCAAATCGGTTCCAGGCCAGATGTTTCACACTTTTAAATTCAGAAGTATGAGGGCGATGAACCAGGAAATGGCACTAGAAAGGCAGGTGTCACGTGCTTCATGACACCGATACTTCGACCAACGCAATGGCTTCAACTGTATCCTTTCTCACCTTGCCCATCATTAGTGTAAAGCAGATCAACAGAAACCCATGGCAACACAACCCCAACAACCCCCCTCCAGCACCAGGGACCTGGATGGCTGCAGAGAGTGCCGGAAGGACAGGAAGCCACAAGCCTGTTTCCCCATTGGCCGTCCATCACGATTCACCTGCAGTCTCCTGCTGAATCCAGATGCTTTCCTTGACCTCCATCCTGCCCGTAGAGACCCAGTCCATTTGACGCATCTACTGACCCTGTCCCCAGCGACACGATTGGTCGAAGTTAAAAGGAACAAAATGAAAGAAGGAAATGGTATTCTTCTAAAGTCTGTGTGAGATTAATGAAGCTCCATTGAAGGAAGAGGCTGGATTTCAACAATGAAGTGCAATATAGTATTTATTAAAGGAACATCAGAGGAATAGTTTTGAATAGGAAAGAAAAAAACGAAGTGCCATAGGATATGCAGCGAGCGATCACATGTTAGCCTGTACGACGCTATAGAACATTCCTGGTAGCATTTCTTTTCTTTAGCACCAGGACTAAAAGTGGGCTAACTCTTGCAAGTTGACTTCCTTCTATTGTTGAGTGGGGCCTCTCCCATGGCACAGCATCAACTTCAGCACCACCATTAAATCAGTAGATTATTGGCACGGGTGTACAAAGCTGATGTACTTCCTTTCTGTCTCGTCAATGTATCTGGAAAGAAGATGGAAACTATAAGCCTCAGTCACCCTGGAAGACGATTTCTGTACAGAAGAACAAAGAGACAGTTACTCTGGGACAGCGTTGTGTCTTTACATGTTGACATCAGAGTACTGGACCTGCTGTCTCTGATCTGATAGAACATGATTTGAGTTCCTGCAGCTCTATTGGATCTCTTTGTGCTGAAGAGTTGGGGCTATTGATCAGAGCAGAGAGGTTTTCATATGTGGAAACAGCAAGAAACTGAGCAGAACAGAGGACAAAACAGTACATTTCGGTTTTAGGTTCATTTGTCAACACTCAGGGAGGAGCATAAAATGACCTGTACCATTATCTGGCGACCATAGGGGAGGGGAGGAACATGACCTGTACCTTGAGAGCCTTACTAGTCAGCTCCATCTTGGGTCAACACAGGTCCCACACAGGGACTGACCTGTCAGGTCTCTTATACTGGGAGGATTAGTAAAGGATGTTTTAGTCATAAGTCTTCATTCCTGTCCCTGACCTTCTCCTCCAGATCTCAAACCTTCTCTGCTGCCTCCCCCAGACCAGACGCTTCTCTGGAGGCCCTCATTATTCTGGTGAAGAGAAGAAAGTTAAAGAAGCAACAGAAGTGAATGTCAGACCACAGAGAGGAAGAGAGAGAGAGAAACTTTCTCACCTCGTACAGAGAAAGACAAGTAGTATGGTGGCCAATGAAACAACAAAGATTCTCACAGCAACTTCTGTTGTCTTCTGTGATATCTCTGGAAAACAGTGATGTGATTTCAGACACTGATAACAAACTAACAACCATTGCCATATATATTGCCCTGTGTGTGTCCATAGTTGGCTGAGAATTGTTTGAGTTTCTATACAAAATATAGACACTTATTCTGATTGAAGATCACAAAGAAATAAGGATTCAGGTCAGGATTTTCAGTAAATGTATTCTTTTTCATGATTCAGTGTAGTAACATGTTCAAATGAATGGAGGAAAAATAAATTAACAATTAATCACCAAATATACCGTGAGCAATTAAAAACATACAACATTGCTCTCAGGAACGCAAGATATACCTACTTTACCAACATAATCACTGATCATAAAAATAACCCAAGAATCCTATTTAATACTATTGATCTTCTGATGAACCCTGATTTTAATAGATATCAAAATTCTCCTACAGCCTCCCTTTGTGAGGACTTTGCAGATCACTTCAGAGGCAAAATTGATTTTATAAGATCCTCTATTTTATCTGATCAAAATACTGTTTTTAATACCTTAGAATGTTTGTTTTTACCTGAGGAAACACTGGACAGTTTTGCCCTGGTTGATGCAGAGATGCTTGGTAGAGTTTTCTCCCAAGTAAAACCAACAACCCTCCTTTTAGATCCTATTCCCACATCACTTTTTAAAACGTTTTATGGATTCTTTGAAGATGAGCTCTTGAATATCGTGAATTGTTCTCTTCAGACGGGTACTTTCCCAACTGCCCTTAAAACGGCAGTGGTGAAACCCCTTCTGAAGAAGAACAATTTAGATCCTAAAGTTCTTAATAACTATAGACCAGTGTCCAACTTACCATTTTTAAGTAAAATTTTAGAAAACTTATTTTTATTCAGTTGAATGACTTTTTAAATAACCGTTCTGTTTTTGAGAAATTTCAATCTGGATTTAGGACGAACCACAGTACAGAGACTGCTTTACTGAAAATTGTTAATGATCTTAGGTGCAACTTGGACTCACACAAGCTTACAGTCCTTGTGCTACTGGATCTAAGCGCTGCTTTTGATACAGTTGATCACCTGATTCTTTTAAACAGACTAAGACACCTGGTCGGCCTCTCTGGTACTGTCCTCCAATGGTTCAGTTCTTATCTCACAGATAGAAAATTTCTTGTTTGGACACTTGCTCCTCAAAGATTCATGAAATTAAATGTGGTGTGCCCCAAGGCTCAATTTTAGGTCCTGTACTTTTTAATTTATACATGCTCCCACTGGGAAATGTCATCAGGGGGCATGGTATCAACTTCCACAGCTATGCGGACGACACACAGCTGTACATATCCATGTCCCCTGATGACACAGGGCCAATTGATGCCCTTTTTAAGTGTATTTCAGACATCAAGTCCTGGATGGCAGAAAACTTCTTACAGCTCAACCAGGGCAAGACTGAGGTTTTAATTATCGATCCTAAGGCACAGAGAGAGAAACTTTTATCAAAACTTCAGTCACTGTCTTTAAATCCTTCCCATCAGGTAAAGAATCTGGGCGTCATCTTTGACTCTGAGCTCAATTTTATTCCACATATTAAACATGTAACTAAAACTGGATTTTACCATTTAAAGAACATAGCCAGAGTCCGCCCCTTTCTCTCTCGTGCTAACACAGAGACGCTGATGCATGCTTTTATCTCCAGTCGTATTGACTACTGTAACGGCCTGCTTTCTGGTCTTCCAAAAAGAAGCATCTCAAGTCTACAACTTTTACAGAACTCTGCAGCACGTGTGCTGACGAAGACCAGAAAGCGGGCACATATTACACCGGTTTTAAAATCACTGCATTGGCTCCCTGTGTGTTTAAGGATTGATTTTAAGGTTATTTTAATGGTTTTTAAATATCTTAGGGGTCTTGGGCCTTTTTATCTTTCAGAATTGCTTTTACCATATGAACCCTCCCGCGCCCTTAGATCCTCCGGCACTGGCCTTAATAATCCCCAAAGTTAGAACACGTACCTACGGTGAGGCATCTTTTCAGCACTATGGCCCCCGTCTATGGAATAGCCTACCGGATGACCTGAGGGCCGCAGAGAGTGTTGATATTTTTAAAAACAGGCTCAAGACCCACCTATTTAATTTGGCTTTCAACTGATGTTTTATTTATTTATTAATTTATTTATCTTAGTCAGTTTTTATTCTGTTATGTCTATTCTTTTTACTTTTTATGATAGACTTCATTTTAGTTATTTCTATGTTACTTTATTTTATTTATTTGTTTATTTTATGTTCTTAGCCTATGTAGTTTTATGCTTTTATTCCTTATCTCAAGTAGTTTTTATGTTTTATTCCCTATCTCCAGTGTTTCCTCGGTGGGGGCCGTCTGCACTGGGGGCTGTGATCGGCTCTGGCTGGGATGTCTCTGACCCGTGGCAAACATCGGCTTGGCCATTGGGGGTCTGCGGCAGTGCTCCACTGCTGTGGGCCCCTCGCTGGGCCCCTCGCTGGCCTGTAGCTTGGTGGGCGCCCGGGTGGAGGCGTCCTGGTCGTGGGCCGTGAGCAGCGCCTGGTGCAGACGACCTCCTGTGATAGTGTTTCCTGACCTGGCTCCTCTGTACTCAGCCACATGTTTCTAAGTTTACTTTATTGATCTATGTGTATGTGTATGTGTGTGTATGTGTGTGTGTGTGTGTGTGTGTGTGTGTGTGTGTGTGTGTGTGTGTGTGTGTGTGTGTGTGTTTCTGTGTGTCTGTTTTTTGCCGAAATGTGTATGTACGTGTGTATGTGCTGGGGTGGGGCAGGGGTGGGGGCTGCTTTTAAACATGTAAAGCACTTTGTGCTACATTTTTAATGTATGAAAAGTGCTTTATAAATAAAGTTTGATTGATTGATTGATTGAATCGCCGTCCATCACATTTAAATTTTTACTTTATAAAATATGAATTTACAAAATGTTAGATCTCATTGCTCAGCAAATCGTGGCTTGCAGAATATGTCAACTCAAACATATCTCAGCCCAGTGATACGACTCTGATGTGCACTAACTGCACCAAAGATGTGTGTGTGAATAAGTGTGTGTGTGTGTGTGTGCCTGTGTGTCTGTGTGTGCGTGTGTGTGTGTGTGTGTGTGTGTGTGTGTGTGTGTGTGTGTGTGTGTGTGTGTGTTTGTGTGTGCATGTGTGTGTGATGTGAAAAATACCTGTCACATGAAGGAACAAAAAGGTGGAATGGAATTATGACTTCCGATTGTGTTATGAGCTAGACAGTAATAATTTCCTCCCAGTTCAGGTGTGATGTTAGTGATGGTGTAGTTCTGTCCTAATTGTCTCACTGAGTCTTCATGTTCCTTGAACCAGGTGTAGTTAGCTGCTGGGTTAGCATCACTGCTGCAGCTCAGAGTCACTGAGCTGCCCTCCTCTATTTCACCAGAGGGACTCTATGGTCACCGAGGGGGTCTTTGGAGCATCTGATAACAGTTATATTTCATTCATTATATGAAATACTGTCGGTTTGAATCCATTCAAACTAAATTTACGTGTGGTTATCTACCATGGCATGATGCCAGTGCACTGTGGAGTATATTTACACACTGAAGGAGGGTGGAGATGTTCATATCCTTCAACAGCACATGAATAGTTCAATCAGTAATCAGGAAATGGCCATTTTGTAAATGCAAAAAAATATTCTTTCAAATAAGTATTGTGTGTAATATAGAGTATTGTGTTTTAAAAAATGACAGCATTTTTACTACTATAGGATATATAACTTAAATTTAGTATATAGAGTGGACTTTTCTCTCAGTCCAGTTGCTTTGTTGTCATGTTACTCATTGAAACAGTTCAACTAAACGGTCACAATGTTTAAACCTGGTGCTGACAGAAGGAAAGCTAGAACAAATCTTGCTGCTGATGTCACAATCATAGTTTGACCTCCTCTCTCACTCTGTGGTTCTAGGGAGATATTTTACATGCATGCAGGTTAAAAATACATATTTTAAAAAGTCCATAAAAGGAGAAAAGCCACAGTTTGTAAAAAATAACATGAGAATTTAACTGAAACACAATAAATCCTCTATCACATTCCTTCTTACCTTCTCTGCATCGCCTACTGAAGAAGAGAAAGCTGGCCGGCATTTGTCTCTAAACAACCACAACCACACGTTTCCCTTCCTCTTTACACTTTACAGATTTATCTATCTGTGAAGTTATGTACATTGCACCTACATGCACAAGCCCATCACAAGCATGCATGCACACACTAGCATTGTTTTTAGTTTTTCTTAGTTTTGAGAGTCAGTTTTGGTAACTTGTGTAGTTTACTTCTATCAGAGAGAACACCAATGAATAATAAATATATAAGATAAAAAAATAAATAAATTATAATAAATTATTAATTAAATAATAAATTATAATAATACATTTGCATGTGGTTATTTACCATGGCATGATGCCAGTGCACTGTGAAGTATACTTACACACTGAAGGAGAGCGGAAATGTTCATATTCTTCAACAGCACAGAAATAGTTGGCTTCTGGCCTAATGTTGCCACTGTAGTAAATTCCTGTTCTTACAGACTGTCAATTCCTGACCCAGATGTAGGAAGGGTTACCGGCTAGAGCACACATACTGTGGATACATTCCAGAATCAAACAGAATCCGACCAGCAACCTTTCGACTATAAGGGGGGTAGGTTGCTCAGTGGTTAGAGTGGGAGGACGGAGCAGGTCATCCACCAACCGTAGGGTCGGCAGTTCGATCCCCTCGATTCCCCTCCTCCAACTGTCCGCATGTTGGAGTGTCCTTAAGCAAGACACTGAACCCAACTTGCTCCCCAGGCACTGAACATAGCAGCCCACTGCTCCTATGCACCATAGGCTGGGTCAAATGCAGAGAACAAATTTAATTCCCTTATCTAAAAAATACTGGGAATGACCAAAATTGAATCTAATCTAATATGGCACGCTGGCCTGATGTGTTAGTATTTGTGAGACAGAAGACATCTGGCTGCATGAAGATGTAAAACCCTCCCTCTAGACATTTCCACCGACCAGTGCACTGCCTTCTTGGACTTTTTCAGCTCTAAATTCAAAACCATTCACCAACAACTGGCCTCATCTTTCACCCCCTTAAACGACCCACCCTGGATGATCACCACCAGACAACCTCACATCAGCCCCCTCTCTGACTTCACCCCAGCATCAGACCGCACCATTGTGGAACTCATCCATAAAGCCAAAACCACCACCTGCCAGCTCGATCCTCTTCCCACCTCCCTTGTCAAAGCGTGTTTGCCGTCCATTTCCCCCTTGATCACCAACATAATTAACTCCTCCCTCACTACTGGTACTGTACCCCCCACTCTCAGGGCCCATCCAGACGATTTTCGGGTGAAACCGCAAATGTCTTGTGCGTTTAGGCCGAGCGTAACGACGGAGACGGAGTTTTCGGTGGCTGAAACCGCACTTTTTTGAAACCAGGTCCCAGCGTGGAAAAGTCGAAAACGTTTCAGGTTTTGGCTTCGTGAGAACACCAGAAACGCAAACGATGATGTCATCGGCCAGAGTCGGAGTGAAATAAATGTGGAGGATATGCCTTTAGAATGACTCTAGAAATAAAATAAACAATAAATATGGTTATTTATCTCCTTTTGGATTGTCTCCACAAATTAACAATTTAATGGGCGGGTAAGTGAAAACGCGCCGACCTAACATCGCACAAGATTGAATATATATTCCAAAATTGATCATTTATAGTCTATCTGATTTTCTAATCAGTGCAAACTAGTTTACACGTTGGGACGCCAGGATCCGAGAGAGGAAGATGTTGGATGATGAATTGTGATGAATCATGTTGTTGGGGATCTGTCACTTCTGCAACATGAAACTGTTTTTCGGTGGATTTCTGTAGCTGAAACAGCGCCACACACAGGCCAGGAATATGTACTACAGCGTTTCTAGAGCTAGATGCGTTTCAGCAATGACCTCGTCGTTACGGAGAAATGTCTGGCCCCCCTGCCGAGACAAATGGAGACAGATCGTTTTCGAAATCTGGCTTCGTGTGGATGCGGCCTCAAACTGGCTGCCATCACACCCATCCTGAAAAAACCTGGTGCTGACCCAGCTGACCTCAACCACTATCGGCCCATCTCCAACCTCCCCTTCATCTCCAAAACACTTGAAAGGGTGGTCGCCGCACAACTACAGTCCCACCTCGAAACAAACAATCTCCACGAACCCTTCCAATCCGGCTTCCGTCCTAAACACACTGAAACAGCCCTAGTCAAAATCACCAACGACCTCCTCTTACTCCGTGCAGCTGACTCTGGACTACTCACCACATAGCCGTGGGAAGTAGGGGTGCTGCACCCCCTGCTGGATGTCTGGTCCCGACAGTCGGAATATCGTAGTACCCCCGCCAGTTGACAAAAAAAAACTAACGATAAAATACATAAACTATTAAATGCATAAAATGTCTCAAATTTAAAATTATGTTGTGTAATATGGTTTAATACAGTTTCTTAATAATTACAAATAATCTTCAAAACGTTTTCGATAGCGCTGTGCATTCTGGTTATATCCGACGTCATGAAGTAGCCACGGGATTGTTTAAGCTAAGGCTGGCAGCCTGAATCGTTAGAAATGGCACAGAAACGAATTTCTAATTTTTTCAGTGGATTACCAGTGTCTAAAACCAGTAGGTCTACATCAGAGTGTCAAGAGCTGCAGATTGGAGAAACGGAAACAAATCAGAGATACTAATAGACATAGGCCTATTGTGCATTCTTCCCTGCCCCTGAGAGCACTGCAGGTTTCTGTTGATCTGTTTGGTTTAATGTTTTTTCGGAAGTCGCTCATTAACAATACCGTCTTTAAAGCTGTAAACATTTTTTTATTGAAATAAGTAGCCTTTTGTTTTAGTGTTCACATCACAGTAGCCTATCTGGTTTACATGAAATACATCGTGTGGTGTTTAAATATTGCGCACGTATGCCTGTCTTTTATTTATCGGAACACCTCTCTTCAGCACCCCCAACCCAAATCATCTTCCCACGGCTATGACTCACCATTCTCATTCTCCTTGACCTCAGCGCAGCATTTGACACCATCTCCCACCCTCTGCTCCTGGACCGCCTGGCTGGCATTGGGATCACTGGTGCTGCACTCTCCTGGTTCACATCATACCTCACCGACCGTCAACAATTTGTGCAATTAAGGAACCACAAGTCTCTGTGTCTGGGTGTCTCACTGGGTGTCCCCCAGGGGTCAGTCTTGGGTCCCCTTCTCTTCACCATTTACCTCCTCCCCCTGGGCACAATCCTCCGTCAACATGGGGTCCATTTTCACTGCCACGCTGATAACACTCAGGTCTACGTCTCCTCCAAACCCACCGCTGCCATCCCTCCAACCTCACTCACCACTTGCCTTGACGACATCCGGAGCTGGATGAGCAGGAATTTCCTTAAACTCAACGGCAATAAAACCGAGGCCCTGCTCATCAGCTCCAAATCCCCCCTCACCAAATCACAGCACACCCCAGCTCCACCCATCATCGTCGATGGATTCCCTGTACCCTTCTCCTTCCAAGTCAAGAGCCTGGGCGTCATTCTGGACAACACCCTCTCATTTGCACCCCATATTCAAAACATCACCCGGACTGCATTCTTCCACCTCCGCAACATCTCCAGACTCCGTCCATCACTGACCCAATCCAGCACCGAAATCCTGGTTCACTCATTTGTCACATCACGCATTGAATACTGCAATGCCCTCCTCACTGGACTCCCTACCAAACTCATCAACAGACTGCAAATCATTCAGAACTCGGCCGCCCGGATCATCACCCACACCAAATCAGCTGACCACATCACCCCTGTCCTCATTCAACTTCACTGTCTCCCGGTACAATTCCGGATCCACTACAAGAACCTCCTTCTCACCTACAAAGCTCTCCACAACCTAGCCCCCACTTACCTCTGCGACCTCCTTCACGAATACACTCATTCCCGCTCCCTCCGCTCATCCTCTGCTGGACTATTACCGGTAATCATCCCCACATCACGCCTCAGTACCATGGGTGCCTGATCCTTCAGTTGCTCAGCACCCAGGCTCTGGAACTCCCTCCCCTCTCACATAAGACAGTCTGACACCATCACAATCTTCAAATCTCAACTCAAAACACACCTGTTCAAACTGGCATACACACTATAACTGGATACTACTTCACTTGCTTTTATCACATTGTCTTGTTTTTACCATGTTGTCTTGTTTTTTTTTGTTTTTTTAATGATGTTTATGATTTTATACTTTGTAAGGTGACCTTGGGTGACATGAAAGGCGCCTCTAAATTAAATGTATTATTATTATTATTATTATTATTATGTAGTGATGAAGCTTGCCTATCATTCATTCACCTTGACCATACCCTTTATGATATCATAACATAGCAGGTGCAACACAGACATTACATGAAAACAAACAAAGACTGTTGAATGATGCTTTATTGTTCTAGTAGCTTGCAGGAAGCATATTTCATGCTTAAATAGTATTGTCAACCTATAACAACCTAATTTAGGTGTTAGGTAGACTATACCAGATGTCCTTTATGGTGCCTGTACAGCTGCCTGTTGACCAGTGTTGTACACAATGTATCCAGTGTTACATGAGATAATGAATTCTGCCAATGATTGTTAAGGGCTGTTACCTTTCTTTGTGCAACACTTAAAGACCAAAAGGGGTGTGTGGAGTGTGTGTGATTGATGGCTGGTTTAAGCAGCCCTACCTGGCCTGAGTCAGGCTTATTGGCTGGTTGAGCCTGCTCACCTTTAGTGCATTGGACAATCAAGGTGCACAGGATAAACCAGCCATTACCAGACATGCACTCACTCAGGGAGAGGGCTCTGACATGTTAGCATTCACAGCCTGCTTGGCTTATAACATCTTGCCAACTCTCAAATAAAAACATGGAAGCACGTTTTCTGTCTTATGAAAATGGCAAATAGTCATGCTTGTCTACAACATAGTGAATTGTATAAATCGTCGTGACAAACACTGTTTACATGTTACACAGGCAGCCTCTTAAGACACTGCACTGCCAAGGCATTGACAGCAGCTAGCTGCTAGCAATATCAAAAATGACTTCTGATTTTGATGACTTAGCATTTCATCAGTTGGAGGTGGTTCAGCCTGACACAACCAAACAGATTTCATGTATTTTCTCTTACCAAGAGAAATACCAAGAGAAGCTTACTTGGGGACAGTGGTTGTCTTTAAAAGTTGACCACAGAGTAAATGACCTCTTCTGTTTGATCTGATTGGATAAAGGAGTCTGCCAAACAAAGAGACATTTCCTGGTTCTCTGTGTGAGTGAAATGGATGGTGGCATAGTGAAGGTCATCCTGCTGTCCGCTTGGTTCACTCAGTGCTCTAGGAGCTGACCGATTGGTCAGAGCCAAGATGTTGTCATAGACAGAAACAGGAAGTGGCTGCCGGGGAGAGAGCACAAGAGAATACCTTTAGAAAACACCATACTCATTTTAAAGTCAGTCCTGAAAGATGTGTTTCTGGTTCATTTAGATTTAGGTGACTAGTGGTCACACCATTAAGGCTGCTGTGGGACTCCTTCCCTGAACATAGTCCTCTTTCTAATCACTGCTAGATTGAGCTGGCACCACCCTTTTTCTCAAATGCTGACAATTTGACAACATATTCATTTACTTATTTCAAACAAGATTAGACATAATTACTTCAATGTTCTCATTCTGCATGCTCACGTGCAGAAGTCTATCCAGATGCCAGTTTGATGTCACCCTCACTTTGTCAATTTGTGGTTCTTAAATCAGATACTGATAATGAATTCAAGTGAGGGTGAGGTTCTCAGATAACCACATCATAACACAGTGGACAGGTGTCCAGAGAAAGCATACAACCAAGACCCTGATAACGCTGGTGATGGAGGAGCACTGAGCTGTACAGACTCCTAGCCACAGGACTGGAGCAACAGAGAAACAAGAAGCATCACATGTGGTCTTGTTGTGTGGCCTCAGGGTATTTCCACCGTGAGTCTTTGTCAATAATGGGTTAGTAAAATGGCTTCCTGCATCTCACCTCATCCACGGTTTCTGGTCCCAGTCCAGAAACATTTCTGGAGACCCTCTTACTTCTGACGAAGAGAACAGAGAGACTAAGAAGCAACAGGAGGAGTGAAATATTGAATTAATGAGACAGAGGGAGAGAGCGAATACCTCACCTCCTCCAGAGGAATATGATGTAAAGAAGTACAGATGCCAGTAAGACAGCAATGGTTCCTACAGCAATTGCTGTTAACTGTGATGATGTCGCTAGAAAACAGATTTCAAACACTGATATCATGTTCATATGAAATAAACTACAACTGTTTAAAGGCCAATGTGGCCAAGGAGTCAAATGATTGACACAACTGTGTGTGTGTGTGTGTGTGTGTGTGTGTGTGTGTGAGTGTGTGTCTGTGTGATTTTACCTGTCACATGAAGGAACAAAAAGGTGGAATTATGACGTCCGATTGCATTATGAGCTTGGCAGTAATAATCTCCTCCCAGCTCAGATGTGATATGAGTGATGGTGTAGTTCTGTCCTGATTGTCTCACTGAGTCTTCATGTTCCTTGAACCAGGTGTAGTTAGCTGCTGGGTTAGCATCACTGCTGCAGCTCAGAGTCACTGAGCTGCCCTCCTCTATTTCACCAGAGAGACTTGATAACACAGATGTGTTTTTAGGTCCATCTACAGGTCACATAAAAATATGTCAAATCTGCATGTAGATTGGTGTGTGCATGATGAATTTATATGACTGATTTAAGTCATATAGGTTGAAGATATTTTGTATCTATAACATGATGTGTGTGAAATGTGTATTTTACTCACATTTCACATTAATATAGATGGAGACAGATTGTGTCCCTAGCTCACTCCTAGCTTCACAGAGATATTGTCCAGAGTCTGACGACAACATAGGACCAAAGACGAGCTGTTGTCCCTGGTTCATCTCACTGTTGTTACCATCTGTGTTAGCCTTGAACCAGGTGTACTGAGCTGCTGGGTTAGCATCACTGCTGCAGCTCAGAGTCATTGAGCTGCCCTCCACTATTTCACCAGAGGGATTCACGGTCACTGAGGGGGTCTTTGGAGCATCTGATAACAGTTATAAATCATTCATTATATGAAATGCTTTCATCTTAAATCCATTCAAACTAAACATGTGGTTATTTACCATGGCATGATGCCAGTGCACTGTGGAGTATACTTACACACTGAAGGAGAGTGGAGATGTTCATATCCTTTAACAGCACAAGAATAGTTGGCTTCAGGCCAAATGTAGTCCCTGTAGTACATTCCTGTATTTACAGACTGTCCATTCTTGAACCAGATGTAGGAAGGGTTAGCAGCTAGAGCACACGTACTGTGACATTCCAGGACTGGACAGGTAGGAGTGGTAGGAACGGGTATGGACACTTTCACCTGGAGATCTGGGTGTGAGAACAAAGTACACAAAATGTATTTACAGAAACCAGAGTACACACAACAATCACATCTAACACACACAAACACACACACACACACACACACACACACACACACACACACACACACACATTCACAGGCTGTTCAGTAGATAATTCGTAAGCAAAGTTTACCTGTCAAAGATAACGTCACTCCAGGGTAACCAGTATATTTCCCATCTTGTTGGTTTGTTGTGAACCCAAACTTGTACTCATCAACGTCGCTCTGTCTCAGGTCTCTGATTCTCAGGGTACACGCTCCATTACAGCTGTACCAAGTACAGCTGGTCTTTCCACGGCTGTATTCAACACGACCAGCATAGTCTATATTACGTTGCAGATCAAAATAATCTCCACCTGTTTTCGTAAACCACAGTGCTTCCTGGACTGCATATTTAAAATGTAGAAGGTACGGGTACTTAAAGGTGCAGTTGATGTCAACCATTGATCCTCTTAAAGCACAGACATTACTAGGTGTATAGGTAACTGCCAAGTCATCACCCTGTAGTGCTGTAAAAAAAACAAAAAAACACATGTCATTGAACAAGACCAAGCTGATGAAATGCATGATTAGAAGATCTATAAAGACGCAAGGTGATTCTATATCAGGAGTTTTTCTTCTTTAATTAGTCTCTCTCTCTCTCTCTCTCTCTCTCTCTCTCTCTCTCTCTCTCTCTCTCTCTCTCTCTCTCTCTCGGCCCTACATCCAAGACTGATGCTAAAGCATCCGTTCAGAAAACAAGTTGCTTATTTGCAATGAACAATAACGTATTCCAACCCATAGCGTAAACCATTTCTTTGTAAACAGCAAGCAGGGAGATTTGAAATGCTTAAAACAGGAAACCATGCTGGATTCTGATCTAAATTCAGACTAGAAATGTATGGGTGTTGTATTCTTAAAGTAACTAATTTAACCGTTCAATGTTGTCAATGATGAAGGTTCAAGCAACCAGGAAATGGCCAACACTCTGTATTGTAATTTCAAATGCAAATATATACCCTTGCAAATCATCATCATTGTGTGTGTTGTGTGTGTATGGTGATTTTAAAAACGACAGCGTTTTTCCTGCAAGAGGATATATACAACCTGCAATTAATGAGGACATTTCTCTATTCTATAGGTTTTGGTAACGAAACACAGTCTTCTAGAGGGAGATTCTTCACCTCGTTCCAGTTGCTTGGTTGTCATGTTACTCATTGAAACAGTTCAACTAAAAATTCACAATGTAAATGTACCAACCTGGTGCTGACAGAAGGAAAGCTAGAGCAACTCTTGCTGCTGATGTCCCAATCATAGTTTGATCTCCTCTCTCTCTCTCTGTGGTTCTAGGGAGATATCTAAAACACATGCAGGTTAAAAATACAGATAGTACATAAAGGAGAAATATATAAAGGAGAAATATACGAGTTTGTAAAAAACAATGTTATGATAATGTTACTGATCAAACCACAATAAATCCTCTATCACATTCAGTCTTACCTTCTGTGCATCCCCTACTGAGGAAGAGAAAGCTGGTCGGCTTTAGTCTCTGTATACCAGTTTGGTTGAACAACCACAAAAAAAGAATTTCCTTCCTCTTTACACAATGAATACGCAGCATTATACCGGTCAAGTTATACATTCACATGCACACTGGCGTGCAGCATAAAGTTTTTTAGTTCTGAGTGCCTAAAGAGTCAATTGTGACGAAACAGGATTAAATTGTATTTTTATATTTTAAGATTACTTTATAATAGTTTTTGACATAGCTTACTAGTTACTACATGATAGAATACAGAATTATACTCATGAACTACACAACAATGTCTCATTTAAAACTAATTCACTCATCATCCTAATGTAATTTTCTGTATACAATATATCTACACGTACAACCCGTATGACTACCCCTTGTCGGTCAGGGCTATCAAAATACATGGCAGCATAGATCATTTCAAATCGGTTCCAGGCCAGATGTTTCACACTTTTAAATTCAGAAGTATGAGGGCGATGAACCAGGAAATGGCACTAGAAAGGCAGGTGTCACGTGCTTCATGACACCGATACTTCGACCAACGCAATGGCTTCAACTGTATCCTTGCTCACCTTGCCCATCATTAGTGTAAAGCAGATCAACAGAAACCCATGGCAACACAACCCCAACAACCCCCCTCCAGCACCAGGGACCTGGATGGCTGCAGAGAGCGCCGGAAGGACAGGAAGCCACAAGCCTGTTTCCCCATTGGCCGTCCATCACGATTCACCTGCAGTCTCCTGCTGAATCCAGATGCTTTCCTTGACCTCCATCTTGCCCGTAGAGACCCAGTCCATTTGACGCATATACTGACCCCGTCCCCAGCGACACTATTGGTCGAAATTAAAAGAAACAAAATGAGTAGTATTTATTAAGGCAACATCAGAGGAATAGTTTTGAATAGGGAAGAAAAAACAAAGCACCATAGGATATGCAGCGAGCGATCACATGTTAGCCTGTACAACGCTATAGGACATTCTCACTGCATCCTGGTAGCCTTTCTTTTCTGTTTTAGCACCAGGACTAACAGTGGGCTAACTCTTGCAGGTTGACTTCCTTGTATTGTTGAGTGGGGGCTCTCCCATGGCACAGCATCAGCTTCAACACCACCATTAAAACAGTAGATTATTGTAACGGGTGTACAAAGCTGATGTACAAACGTTTGTACATACTTTCTGTCTCGTCAATGTATTTGGAAGGAAGATGGAAACTGTAAGCCTCAGTCACCCTGGAAAGATGATTTCTGTACAGAAGTACAAAGAGATACTTACTCTGGGACAGTGTTGTGCCTTTTCATGTTGACAGAGTCACTGAGCTGCCCTCCTCTATTTCACCAAAGGGACTCACGGTCACTGAGTAACTTGTCTTCTGGCCAAATGTAGCAACTGGAGTAGATTCCTGTTCTGACAGACTGTCCATTCCTGACCCAGATGTAGGAAGGGTTACCAGCCAGAGCACACATACTGTGACATTCCAGGACTGGCCAGGTAGGAGTGTTAGGGTAAGGAAACAACACTTTCACCTGGAGATCTGGGTGTGAGAACAAATGTCATATTCAGAAGGCCCCAATATTTTGGGCGGGCCAAGCAATTGCTGCTTTAGCTGGAGTGAAAAAGTGGAAAAGACTTCCTTCTTATAATAATAATAATAATAATAATAATAATAATAATAATAATGATAATAATAATAATAATAATAATAAATAATAGTGTTACAAAAAATATATAGTATATATTTTGGGTTGTTTTGTAGTTGTCCGTCTTTCACCTTGTACTGTTTTATGTCACAAGATGAAGAAATTTAAACAACCCAATCAGATTGCGCGACTCACAAACCATACGCTGTACCCCGCCCATATTCCACGACCCACCAATTACTGATCCCTTAACAAAGTAGGCGGGACCTAAAAGGACAACAGCAGAGCATTCAAACGAAGCATGGCTGCTGACCAGGAGAAAGGGGAACGTACTAAACTTAGCAGGTAACAAATGACACATTATAGACAACATGCGCTGTTATCGACATGTGTCGTCCTTGGTTAAACTCTTGCGGGTATGAAACGCGGTATCAAAGTATGCCCACACTTTTGCTGGTATTCACAATCAGTAGAATTAGTGGCTTCGGGTGGCGTTATTTATGATATGAAAGGCTGCTTTGCATTTTACCTTAACGTCTCAACGGTGGCTCAAATGTTTCTCTGGTTATTTGCAGATTTTTGCCTTGGTTCATCTGTTTCTATTGACAAATCGGAAGTGTATAACTCTGTTTAAGTTTGATACCGACCAAAGATGTCCGATACATATTTTTCTTCCAGTGTCATGGTTTGACACCAGTAATGCCCCACCGTCGTTTACTTTACATTTAACATGAACATTACATTTGCTGGATGCATTTTTGGGATATCCTTATTGCTCCCCACTGATGACGAAAATGTTTTGGTTTAATCGAATTACTGAAATTAAAATGCCTTTTGGGGAGTTTTTGTTTCGTAATTAAAAAGCTGTATTTATACCATTCAGCGCAACAACATTCAAGGATTAACATCCACCAATCATACACCTCCGTGTCAGCTTCAAACTGGTGTGTTGGATGTATGATTAGGTGTTGACGCTTTAAGAAGTCGGTAGGTCGTGCAGCATCATCTTTAACGGCGTATGTTGCATATTGACACAGCAGGTCCTTGGGTCACACTGTCTGACCCTTTTGGACTGGGAGTCGAACATCCAAACCTCGACTTTTAGCCAGTCTAGTGGAATGACTTGTTTTGTAAATGATGTTTGGATCATCAACTATGCTGGTTGTTTATGATGGCAAGGACGCCTGAGGTGAGCCTGGGAACCAAAATAATCTGCAAGCTTTTTATTTGCTCTGGCATATGCGCCTGGCCCCTTGCATTCAGACAGATTTTCAGCAGACCTGGCCCGGGTGGGGCCAACCACATCCTTTCCAATATGTATACAACCAAGATGGCTGCCTTTTGATTTGTCACACGTTTCGTTGCTCTGATTGGTTGTCGGTCTATCCAATTGCGTCAAGAGGCATATTGGTCAATATTGAATATTGATTATTAAGCACCTTGGCAATCGAAAACGAACTGAGAGGTTCCAGACTAATACACATTTGCGAATAAGTCTGGCGACATCAGGCTACATTGCGCTGTCTCTGTGTCTGTGTGTGCGTGCGCGCGTATGCATGCGACTCGACTCTGACTAGTCTAGACTTCGCTGACCCGTGTTGACCACCCTGTCAGGGGGACGCCGTGCGACATGGGGGTCCAGCCCGAGGAGCAGGCGGGCAGCACCCGCGCCGGCCGGGCCACCATGATCTTCAACCCCGACTTCTTCGTGGAGAAGCTCCGCCACGAGCAGCCGGAGGCCTTCACGGAGCTGGTGCTGAGCAACCTGACGCGGCTCATCGACCTGCCGGGCAGCGAGTTCTCCGAGCTGCTGGGCGAGGAGGCGCCCCCCAAGACCCCCACGGGCGGCCACGCAGGGGGCTTCTTCCGCTCCTTCAACTTCCTGAAACGCAAAGGTCAGACGTTTGCCTGGTTCCGGCCACCCTCATCCACACCCGCCTTTTTAAAAGACGCTCTGTCGGTGTTCACGTTGGACGTTTTGATACGATGATGACTGAATCCGTCGGAGCACAGCGAGCAGTGGAAAAACAACGCAGGACTCGGAATCTCGCCGTGAAGTTTGGAATATGTGTTTTAGTCTCTTTGAGTCTATGTGTGTGAATCCTAATATGTGAAAGCTGTCTTGGTAATACAAGGCTTTCTGATTGTCACTCTGAAAGTGGATCCAAGTGTACGTTTTTAAGTTTTTACATCTTTGTAACAACAGGCAGCACAACAGACAACTGATGTCCATTTTAGAAGGAGGGTTGTGTTCATTGAAGCATGCAGCTCAAAGGAATGAACTGGGGTCGGTTGCTCCTAATTATCCATATAAGACAATCAGCTATTTCGTTTCTTATGTTCCTGGTGGATATTTGTGTGTTCTGCAATTTTTGTTGGAACAAATTTGTCTTTCTTCCCAGCCATGTCACACCCATCAGTCAGGACAAAATATGTCCTGACTGATGTGGTGTGACATGGCTGATCCACCAGCCTGCTGTGTTCGCCTGCTCAGCCGGCTTTGTTTGAGGCCGAGTGTAAGCATGTTGTTTACTGTGTCACATAAAACATGTTCGTCCTCCTGTTCACAGATAAGGGCGTTGTGTTTGGGACCCCGCTGTCAGAGGGCAGCATTGCACAAATCTACCAGCTCATCGAGTACCTCAGCAAGAGTGAGTATCAGCCTCCGTAGCACTGAACACGCAGCCCTTCTGAAGACACACCAAAGCCAAAGACACACTTTGGCGACCTTACACAGAAGAGTCCAGCGTTTCGGAAGGTTGACTCTCAGCCCAGAGGTGCTGGGTTTGAACCCCAACCTCCCCACTTTACCTGCAGCCGCCCCCCTCTAGCAGGATGTTCCCAAGCCCTGCCTGCTCCCTAATGACATGCACATGTATTCCCTGCATAGCTGTAGCTACAACTCAAGCCACTAAAGGCTGCTAAGGGGGAAAACCTTTGTGGTGCCCTGTCAGGTATTCCCAGCCCGACGTTTCCCTGGACCAACGATCCTATTGGCTGCTTGCTCTTGTCCAATCAGATCTGCAGGTGGAGGGTCTGTTCCGGGTGCCAGGCAACAGCGTGCGGCAGCAGACGCTGAGGGACCTGCTGAACAGCGGGACGGATGTGGACCTGGGCTCCGGGGGCTTCCACCCCAACGACGTGGCCACCCTGCTCAAGGCCTTCCTGGGGGAGCTCCCCGAACCCCTTCTCACACACCGGCACTTCCACGCGCACCTGAAGATAGCAGGTAACGCACGCCCACACACACACACACATATACACATATACACACACGCACATACATACACACACACACACACAAGGATGATGCATCCACACAATTACAAGAGCATTTACGAGAGCATTTGCATTCAGAGCATTTAGCAGACGCTTTTATCCAAAGCGACCTACAAAGAGTACATTTGTCATAAGAAGGTGAAACATTTATTTGCTACTAATACAGTAAGAAAGTCACCAGAACAAGTTTCAAGCATTTCAATTGCTAGGTTAACCATTGCTAGCATACAACATCTCGTGCCAAGTTACAAAGACGATTATAAAGTGCGAAGGCGTTCAACATACAAGAGCAGACAAACGGCTTAGAATAGCAGGTACATGCACCTTAAGATAGCAGGTCAGATAGGCTTGCCTTTGAAGTAGCACGACCGCATTTCTGACAACAGATGTGTTGTTTAGATAGTCCATTCAACCTAACCTTAATAAAGTACTACCTCCTCTACCCCCCCCCCCCAGACATGACCCGCTTCGACGAGCGGGGCAACAAGACGTTGGTACCGGACAAGGAGCGCCAGATCGAGGCGCTGCAGCTGCTGCTCATGCTGCTGCCCGCCGCCAACCGCTCGCTGCTCAAGCTGCTCCTGGAGCTGCTCTACCACACCGCCAAGCTGCAGGACGCCAACAAGATGTCCGCCTTCAACCTGGCCCTCATGTTCGCCCCGCACGTTCTCTGGCCGCGATATGTGAGTGCGCGCGCCGCGCGGGGAACGGGACCGAACGCTAAATACAACGTCGAGGGGATTTTTGCAACAGTGGAGCTACGAATGTATTTCGTTGTTGATCTTTAAAAGCGCCTTTTTGAGGCGTTTCCTACCTTCCCCCCGCCCCCAACTCACCCCATGATCCTTTTGGCCCCGCCCCGCGCCCCCACCCCCGGAACTAGAACACTATTGCCAGGCAGATGGATGCTCGTCATTTGTTTTGGTGTCGCATAGCATGTTACCATTTGCTTTTAAGACTTAAGTTAAGAGGACTGTGATCCTCTGGAGAGTTCATACTGGTGTGTGTGTGTGTGTGTGTGTGTGTGTGTGTGTGTGTGTGTGTGTGTGTGTGTGTGTGTGTGTGTGTGTGTGTGTGTGTGTGTGTGTGTGTGTGTGTGTGTGTGTGTGTGTGTGTGTGTGTGTGTGTGTGTGTGTGAGTGTGTGTACACGTGCGTGCGCATGTGTAGATGACTGCAGGGGACCTGAGGGACAACCTGAAGAAGCTCAACAACAGCATGGCCTTCCTCATCAGACACTCCCAGAAGCTGTTCAGGGTAACGCTCAGTCACACTCTCTCTCCCCGTAGCACAACACACATCTAAAGACAAACACGCTAACTCCCTGACGCTGTTCAGGGTAATCCCAACACGTGGTCTTATTGGTTAAAAAAAATATGCACACAAAGTGTGCACAAGGTATTTGTTGTAATTGATGATTCTCTTTTCTTCAAAAAGTTTGTATCTTTACGCTAAATGTTCACTTTAGCTTTATCGTCGTAATGTTTTAATCCTTCTCATTTACCTTTACTACTATCTCTCTTACTGCTGCCTCTGAATGCCATTTATTGTGTCCAGGGTGGTTTATACTATACATTGACCCACATGGTTGCACAATACAGTCAGTGCGGTCATCCACATATTTTGCCATGTGCTATAAAGTTAACATATTGATATTGCTATAACTGATTGTGTGTGTGTGTGTGTGTGTGTGTGTGTGTGTGTGTGTGTGTCTCCGTGTCCGTGTCCGTGTCCAGGCACCAGCCTACTTGAGGGAGCACGCCAGAGTGCACTGTGCTGGCTCCAGAGCCCTCCAGACCAAGGTCAGTGGTGACATCACGGCACACACAGCTGTCCAACTGGCTTCATTCAAGCGGTCAGCGTACCTGGCGAGGGAAAGGAGTGTCATAAGAAGGTCATAAGCTCAAAGCTATGTGATACCTCGCCTTTTTCACGCCTCCCCCAGGCGTGGTAACTCTAAGCCTGAATAATGTTGAAATAAAAATCACTCCACCAGGATTATCTGGTTGTTATCCATGCTGCGTTGTTGTAGAAACAAGAAGAAACAGCTTGGCCTTATTGTAGTTAACCCGTCATCGTTTGTACAATGCAGCGGTGCAGTTCTGCCACCAGAGGGCACTAAGCTCAAAGCTCAATACAGTGTAGGTCTATGAATGTTCTCATTCATCCAGGTCATGTTTAATCCGGCCAACAGTAACGCAGTTGCGTTACGAACTGATGAAGCCGCTTGGATAAGAGGCGAAACGTCTTCACAGACAAATCTAAGTCCAGTTGCGTTCAATTTAACTGTTGGCCGGATCAAAACAGTGTACGAAAAATGGGGACAAAGTCTTGGTCCCTGATCACACAGAACACCTACCAGCTGGTATAAGCTATTTTGTGATTGCTATGGGTGGGAACCAAGCGTTCACTGCCCTGCCTTGCAACTGCACTGCTGCACTGAGCGCTTTGCGTTTTTGGCAGAGCTCCCTGGACACCCTGCGTAAATAGAAAAAAAAGAAAAAAAGTTGATTCAAGGAAAAAATCCCAGCTTCGTTGTAGGTTTAGGGGGGAGAGCTTCTATGGTTGCTTTGCAACAGTAAAAAAAAAAAAAAAAAAAAGCAGAGTTCTGCTCTGCTTTTTTTCAACTCGTAGCATCCCAGGCGTTCGGACAAGAAGTATGCGAGAGGCTGAGCAAAGCGCTTGGTTCTCGTTGATAACGACGACAAAGTAGCTGCTCCCATCTGCTCAGATGGGCGGTTGGTTTGAGGCTACGGGACTTATTCTCTTCCCTGTGTTTCTCTCCTGCACATGTCCCCTCTTCTGCTATTTTTCAGCTTCATCTTTCTTATTTATTGCTAACAGGGTTGTATTTATTGTGTTGTGTTGGAGCGTGATTCATCACAGCTGAGTGTTGTGTTGTAATGGAGCGTGATTCCTCACAGCTGGATGTTGTGTTGTGATGCAGCGTGATTCATCACAGCTGGGTGTTGTGTTGTGATAGAGCGTGATTCGCCACAGCTGGGTGTTGTGTTGTGATGCAGTGTGATTAATCACAGCTGGGTGTTGTGTTGTGATGGAGCGTGATTCATCACAGCTGGGTGTTATGATGGAGCGTGATTCATCACAGCTGGGTGTTGTGTTGTGATGCAGCGTGATTCATCACAGCTGGGTGTTGTGTTGTGATGCAGCGTGATTCTTTACAGCTGGGTGTTTTGTTGTGATGGAGCATGATTCATTACAGCTGGGTGTTGTGATGCAGCTTGATTCATCAGAGCTGGGTGTTGTGTTGTGATGGAGTGTGATTCACCACAGCTGGGTGTTGTGTTGTGATGGAGTGTGATTCACCACAGCTGGGTGTTGTGTTGTGATGGTGTGCGATTCACCACAGCTGGGTGTTGTGTTGTGATGGAGCGTGATTCATCACAGCTGGGTGTTGTGTTGTGATGGAACGTGATTCATCACAGCTGGGTGTTGTGTTGTGATGGAGCGTGATTCATCACAGCTGGGTGTTGTGTTGTGATGGAGCGTGATTCACCACAGCTGGGTGTTGTGTTGTGATGGAGCGTGATTCACCACAGCTGGGTGTTGTGTTTCGCCAGCACTAGCTCCTAACCGTGCGATGCGTGTGTCGTCAGGACGACCTGGACCTGCCGCCGGCCAACGGTACCCCGGTGCAGCGCTGCCCGGCGGGGTCCAAGAGGCCCGCCGGGCCCCTGGAGCCCGGCGCCGGGGGGCCCCAGCACCACACAGAGGAGGCCCTGAAGGAGCTGTTCAGACACGTCCACCACAACATGCCTGACTCGGCCAAGAAGAAGAAACTCATTCAGCAGGTGAACTCTGCTGCTCCTCAGAGCTCGGATCAGGGGGTCACCTGGGGGTCACCAGGGGGTCACCGGGGGGGTCACCGGGGGGGTCGTGGAAAAGGTGGTTAAAAACAAGACCATATTATTCACGTTTACATTCAGGGCATTTAGCAGACGCTGTTATCCAAAGCGACTGACAATAAGTACATTTATCCGATGAAGGTAAAACATGTCATTGCTGTTAATACAGCAAGCAAGTCACCAGAACAGGTTTCAAGGATTCCCATTGCTTGGAGGTTAAAGGTTAACCACTGTTAGTAAAGGTTAACCATTGCTTACCAAAAGCAAGGTTAAAGGTTAACCATTTTTAGTAAAGGTTAACCATTGCTTACCAAAAGCAAGGTTAAAGGTTAACCATTGCTACAACATCTCTGGCCTAAGATGCTAAGTGCTAAGTTGCAAAGAGCAATTATAAAGTGCCAAGACAAACAACATGAGGGTAGGGTTGTTGTTTTTTTGTTTTTTTTAAATTGAATTACTGTATTGAATTTATTAAATATTTTGAACAGTTTAGCATAAAGTTGTCAGTTGGGTCACACCAGCGAGGTCTCCCACGTTGCCACATCCGTGTCTTTGTGTGTGTGTCTGGGGAAATAAGAGGGAAAAACCTCGCGGCTAACACAGTAGCATCTTCCCTGTGCTCATGGCCTCCAGATTGCCAGGCAGACAGAATTTGGGACCCCCCCACCCAGTGAGTGCCAGCAGACACCCCCCGGGCGCACCAAGAAACACCCACGCTCACGCTCCTTCGGCGGCCTGATTAAGGTACGCACCCACGCATTCGCACCGCATGTTCATTATCTTGTGTCTGTGACTCGTAATGAGGCGT
Source organism: Urophycis tenuis (assembly GCA_036785325.1). Classification (NCBI taxonomy): domain Eukaryota; kingdom Metazoa; phylum Chordata; class Actinopteri; order Gadiformes; family Phycidae; genus Urophycis; species Urophycis tenuis. Next base: position 6,661 of record JAXIVH010000360.1, on the reverse strand, counting down.
GTCTTGGACTCTTAACAATGTGTGTCTGGGACTCTGACAAGGTGTGTCTGGGACTCTTAACAAAGTGTGTCTGACTCTTAATGAGGTGTGTCTGGGACTCTAATGAGGCTTATCTGGGACTCTAACGAGGCATGTCTGTGACTCTATTGAGGTGTGTCTGTGACTATTGAGGTGTGCCTTGGACTCTGACTTAACGAGGTGTGTCTGTGACTCTTAACAAGGTGTGTCTGTGACTCTTAACAAGGTGTGTCTGGGACTCTAACAAGGTGTGTCTGACTCTTAACGAGGTGTGTCTGGGACTCTAACGAAGCGTGTCTGGGACTCTAACGAGGCTTGTCTGGGACTCTAACGAGGCGTGTCTGGGACTCTTAACGAAGCGTGTCTGGGACTCTAACGAGGCTTGTCTGGGACTCTAACGAGGTGCATCTGTGATGTCAGCGTAAAGCACGTGGCGATCAGCTGACCACCGAGAGGAGACTCAGGCACATCTCCCCGGTAACCATGACAACGGGCAAACCTGGGAAGGAGAATGTGGTCCTGCAGGCGGTGAGGCCACCCTTCTCATTGTCATCATCATTGAATTAATGAGTTCACTTCATTTCAACTTTATAAATAGTTCCAGTCCTCGATTTTCTCTTTTTGTACGGCCCCACATTGCTCTGAGTCAGTAGATGGTAAGTCATGTATTCATCGGGTTCCTATTGGTGCACACTATTGGCTGCAATAAGTGTGTGTGTGCGTGTGTGTATTTATCTGTCTCCAGGTGAACAGTCCACTGATGAGTGCGGCGTCGGGCAAGGCGTGCGTGGCGCCGAAGAAGTCAGGAGGCTCTGCTGTCTCCAAGGTAACCTCCCCGCCACTGAGAGACATACTTTACATGTAGCCACTTAGCAGACACTGGCTCCACTAGTAGAGACACACTTTACATTACATTGCATGTAGTCACTGCCTTAAAAATGTATATATCACATATCAAAGTGCTTTATAAATTCAACAACAATTAAGTGTTTGGAAACATATAGACATAGATACATTATAGATAATGTTGACATGCATTCGTACACGTCAGTTACAAAGTCAATTTCATTTGTATAGCCCTTAACAGCCCCCCCCCCCCCCTCAGGGATGGCTCACTGTAGCCATGTAGCCACTATATTACTTGTAATCTACTGTATATATCTATATGAAATACACATTTGGAACTTCCTGGCGTTTTTATACCAAAATACACTTATATTCAAAGTGTATCCTGACCTCTCTATGTCCCTCTCTCTCACCAGGACCTGCCCTCGGCCTCTGTGATGTGGTTCTCCCCTCCTCAGGATATCTCTGTGTGATCGGTCCGTCCAGACGGCCCGGTCCACCTGTCTTCTTCTGCTCTGTTTTGTAATCCTGTGTCTCCTCTTCAATGACTTCATAGAACTGTGACTGATAGAACTGTGACTTAATACCAGAGCCGCCACTTCTGGTGACCAGGCCCTGGTTGGGACATTTAACACCTTTTTTAAAAAAAACAGTTTTATGACATTTTTCTGAACTACTGTTTCTGAGTACATGACTCGTTATATAGCTGAGCCTGTATGCATGTTTGTGTGTGTGTGTGTGTATATATATATATGTATGTCTGTACATAGGTGCGTCTGCTTACTGTGATTCCCTGTTCGCGGTACAAAAATGTCCTCTGGCGTTCCTGGAACATTTTTCTCCAGCCTTCCTTTTTATTTTATTATTGCATAGCATTTGGTCAGGTCATACATCTGGCTTTTATTTTTTTGTATTTTTATAATTTTATAAACCTGATGTGTAGCTGTGTTCCTAAGCAACCACCCACAACAACGAGGTCACTGTGTCCAATGATCTTGATGCTGCCCTGTACTCTGTTACTGCGTTGTTTTTTTTTACTGGGTTATGCCACTGTCTAAACCTCTGCCCCATGCTGATGCTCAGCCTCAGCGCTGTGGTGAGTGGTTCAGGGGGCGCCGGTGGCCTTGTATGCAAAGTGCACACGTCACGATAATGTGAAGATGGTTGTTGTGGGCTAAATGGATACTGTGAGACACCTGGGATTTGAAGTCCAGTTTCTGATACTGATATGACTCTCAAAGGCAACGGATAGATGGCCATACTGCATTTTTATAGTCAAGTTCTGTTTTTTTTTTTTTAATGTGTTTTTATCACTCAGTTGGGCCAGCTGCAGGAATCCAGAACTCCATTCTCAGTTCGTACATTGCAGGTTTTAGTTTATGGTGTCAGGGGGTTCCTCGAACATTTGAGATGGTTTTGGTTTGTGGTTGCACAATGTGTCTCGTGCGTCACAAAAAGGTTGTGGTTTATGATTTCAGAGGGTTTATCGTACGTCGGAGAAGGCTTTGGTTCATGGTTTGGTGTTCAGTGTTCAGCTTGAATCCTACAGGTTACTCTACTGCTGCCGGGATGAAAAAAAAGCACCTGGTAGATTTTGTGGGAGAGGCGACCAGAGGGCGAGGGTCAAGTGCAGCCCTGCTGGGAGTGGAGGGGGGAGCCAGGGCGACTCTATGGGAAGAGAGTGTGATGGAACAGATGAGTTGGCCTCTGTAGAACACAGTGGATGGTGAAGGTGACCATGATTTAGATTACAGTGATGATGAGTGTGATTATCATTTATGGTGATGATGTTGCGGATAAAGGGATGATGATGAAAGTGGCCAAATTATGACCTGTTCTATTATATGGCAGTGCTCTTTAGTGCTGCATTGGGATTCCAATTAAACTCAAATCTTATTTTGTTGTTGCTATTTATTAATATTGTCTTGACTGTCTTGCGGTTCAAACATAGCCGCATAGTTTGTCAGTACTGTGTTCATTCAGTTGTATTTATGCTCACCTCTATTCGGTGTGTTTTTATGATGACTTATTTTAAACTGCTCATTTTTGTAATGCTTTTTTTATATGCCTGTTGCAATGCCTATGCGTCTTAATGCTTGACTTTTGTGAACATGTTTTAATTGCTGATGGATGGCTCTTCCATTGTGTGGACAGTTTGCTATACACACTGTCCTCAGACTTCTGAGCTCTGGCAAGCTTCTCTGCAGTGACATTTGGATTAGAGAAACCACCTCCACTGCCTCACTACATTATTTTGTTCAATGAGATTTTTTTTTAATAATCTTTTTTTTTTTTTTAAACATTTAACCTTTGCCCAGTGCAATAGTTTTGGTTGGAAAAAAAAATCCCTCAAATAACATTTTCTTAATCCTTTTATTTTTTTTATTTTTTGGAAGACCACACTCAAGCAACTGGATCTGTCAAAACTGCATAAGCACATTCCAACTAACTAGTTAGTAACTTTTTTTTATGTACATGTAAAATAAATGAATCCTGTATAGTCTTCAAATAATTGTTTTAATTTGGATTAAAACATTGTTTTCCTACAAGTGGTCTGTTGTCGATTACTTTATTCACGGTGTGGTTATGCAGCATATGTCCACAAGAGATCACTGTTTAGCTGGGTAGTCTAACATGTCTAACTTGCACAGTAAGCCAAGTATTTACCTTTCTATTTAAATAAAAAAAATATGTATATAGATTTGCAAAATGTTATACCATCGGATATTTAAAAGTAGGCTATTATTACTAAATTAAATGCATTTCTCATCGTATGGCATTAGGTTAGTAATTTTAAAAGTTATCACTAAAAACGAAGCTGTGGTCAGGCAGGCTTGCAGTTTTTGTAGTGCAGAGAGGATGAAATTATGTTGATTCTTAAAAGAAGGTTGAATGCTTAATTTATAGGTCACTTAATGAGCCAACGTTCTTCCTGGCTTCACATCTGTCATATTGTGAGCCGCCCCAACCCCCCCCCCCCCCCCACACACACACACACACACAAACACACACACACACACACACACACACTGGCCTCAAAATCATTTGCGGTCCTCATGATGTTGAGTTTGAGGCCGAGTGGTTGGGTCGTCACCATCATCCATACACACAATGGACACGCTCAAGCTTTGTCTATTGTATTTGTGTCCGGTCCGGTGCATTTTTTGCGTGTTTTTGGAGGAGGATGAATTTGAGGGTAAAACGCTTTTAATTACGCCCCCCCCCCCCCCCCCACCCCCCCCCCCCAAAAAAAACCCTCACTTCCGAGAAAATGTAGAAATTAGCAGAAATTATCTGACCACGTCTGCCTGCAGCGCCAGCGGCCGCAGCTACATTTGTACAGAGGATACGCGTGGAAGCGTGGGGCTCCCCAACGACTGAATGCTTGGCACATTGTTACTCCTCATATAGACAATAGCACAAGCCCGCTTTCCTTTCACGGAGGCCATACTCGGATCTCTTTGAATTTCAAACTCACGGTGTACGTGTCAGCTTTCTTACGGTTTTATGCAGGTCTATTCCCGTTCTCATTTTTCAAAATGTGCTGAATTTTACATTTTTCTTTTTCACGTCGCAAAGTGCCAATTTCCTCTGCCCCTTAAGATTCACTATCACGCACCATTTCCCTCCCTCTGCCTCTCTCTCTCTCTCTCTCTCTCTCTCTCTCTCTCTCTCTCTCTCTCTCTCTCTCTCTCTCTCTCTCTCTCTCTCTCTCTCTCTCTCTCTCACACACACACACAAGCCCCAGGCTCTTTTCATTCCCAAGGGAAGACAGACAGTGTGTATGAGAGAGAGAGAGAGAGAGAGAGAGAGACTACTGTCACTATAGGTGGCTCAACCACTGCAATTGAATAGATTGGAGTTCACTCAGGGTTCTGCTGTGTCTAGCGTGAGTTTGTGTGTGTGTGTGTGTGTGTGTGTGTGTGTGTGTGTGTGTGTGTGTGTGTGTGTGTGTGTGTGTGTGTGTGTTTGATTAGGGTGGGGGTGTTGGGGGGTCTTGGGGGTGTTATTTGCAAAAGCTTTTGATGGATGATGGCTGTGTGTGTGTGTGTGTGTGTGTGTGTGTGTGTGTGTGTGTGGGTGTGTGTGGGTGTGTGTGTGTGTGTGGGAGTGGGAGGGAGTCCTATATGTATTTTCTTCTTTATTGCAGCTCACTGTTCCCTCCCTTAGAACAATGATTCCAGGAGGGAGAGAGACACCCATCTACAGCTGCAGACTAGAGAGAGAGAGAGAGAGAGAGAGAGAGAGAGAGAGAGAGAGAGAGAGAGAAAGAGGGACACTCATCAACAAATGAGAAATAGAGAGAGTGAGCGAGAGAGACCAGTGTACAGCTGCGAAGAGGAGAGAGAGGAAAAGTGAGAGAGATAGAGAGACACCCAGTCGACAGCTGAGAGAGGCAGCGTGAGAGTGAGGGCGGGAGGGAGGGAGGGAGGGAGGGAGGTAGGGAGAGAGGCGTGGAGCGACACACCGTCAGAGTGGAAGGGGAGACCGGACAGAGAGGTATAGACCAGCCCGCTAGCAGGGAGGCAGGAGAACACTCAACTGTTCCTCTCTCTCTCTCTCTCTCTCTCTCTTCACCAAAACCTTTCAGTTCAAAGCCGCGGCGAACAACAAGGACCGTATCCCCAGAGGCACGGAGGATAAAACTTGGTCATCCCGTAGCATCTTCTCCTCGCCGTGCTCTTCCTCCTTCCCCCTCCTCCTCATCCTCACCTTCCCTCCACCGCCACATCCTCCTGAACGCCATCACTTGTATTCACAGACATTGACCACGCTTTCTGTCCTTCAGAGGCGAGGGATTCGCCGGCGCTCTCGTCGCCCTCTCTCTCCTCTGTCTCTCTCTGTCTCTCTCTGTCTCTCGCCCGCCTCCCAGCCGGGGGGCACACAGGGGGGTCCCTTGGCAGGCTCGGAGGAGGAGGTGCCGCGGGTCTAGGTAGCGGTATCCCAGTGCTGCCAGTGGTACGGCACCGGTGCTGGTGGTGGTGGTGGTGCTGGTGGTGGTCGGAGTTCACACGGGGGGGGGAGACACCGAGTGGACCATTCCCGCGAGAGAGGAGGGGAGAGCCCCCAGCGGAACGCACCAACGCCAGAGGAGGAGTTGGTCCAGGGAGGGGGAGGGGGGTGGGGGGGGCGGGGGGTCCACGAAGTCTAGACCGCCACCTGGGTCATCGGTGAGGAGGAGCAGAGTAGTAGGAGGAGGAGGAGGAGGAAGAAGAGGAGTGAGGGCGAGAAGATGCTGGTGCTGGGGCTGCAGCAGCAGCTGCTGCTGGTGGTGGTGGTGGCGGCGGTGGCGGTGCCGTCGGGGGCCGCGGCGCCGAGGCCTGCCCGGCCCCCTGCAGCTGTGCTGGGGGCCACCGTGGACTGTCACGCCCTGGGGCCTCCACGCGGTACCCAGAACATCCCCAGAGGCACCGAGAGACTGTGAGTACAGCGGACACACACACACACACACACACACACACACACACACACACACACACACACACACACAGGCAAGCGCACACACCCGACAGACAGACAGACACACACACACACACACACACATCAACAGACAGACAGAAAACACACACACACACACACACACACATCAACAGACAGACAGACAGAAACACACACACACACATCAACAGACAGACAGACAGAACACACACAAACAGCATACACACACTCAAAAGTCCCAGAAATAAATATTTGTATCTCGCTGTATCATTCACTTTCTTTCACTCTATTTCTCTCTGTCTGTGTATATGTCTCCTTTAGGGTTTATCGCTCTTTTTCTCTATTTCTATGTGTCTTG
>JAXIVH010000036.1:3936575-4003261 GCA_036785325.1 Urophycis tenuis | reverse complement strand
GTCCCCGTGCGCGCGGAGGATGTGCCCAAGACTGCGGTGATAACCCCGTTCGGCCTTTTCGAGTTTTTGCGCATGCCGTTTGGCCTTAAAGGGGCAGCGCAAACATTCCAGAGATTGATGGACTCGGTATTGCGTGACCTGGCTTTTGTGTTCGTCTATTTGGACGATATCCTGGTGGCCAGCCCGTCGGCTGAGGAGCACCTGTCGCACCTTAAACAGGTTTTCCAGCGCCTGGATGAGCACGGCCTGATTGTCAACCTGGCGAAGTGCCAGTTCGGACTACCAGATATTGATTTCTTGGGCCACCGCATTTCGTCGCAGGGCGCAGTTCCGTTGCCTTCCAAGGTGCAGGCTGTAGCAGAATTCCCCCGTCCGGTCTCAGTTAAAGCCCTACAGGAGTTTCTGGGCATGGTTAATTTTTATAATCGCTTCCTGCCTCGCGCAGCCCACCTCCTGCGGTCATTGTATGAGGCCCTGAGGCTGAAGAAGGCCAATGACCAGGTCGATTGGACCCCCGAACGGATCCAGGCTTTTGACGGGGCGAAGTCCGCCCTGGCTAACGCAGCGCTCCTGGCACATCCCGCGCCCACGGCACCAGTTGCTCTGACAACCGATGCATCCGATGTAGCTGTGGGGGCAGTGGTCGAGCAGCGGGTGGCTGGTGTATGGCAGCCCCTGGCGTTTTTTAGCCGTAAGCTGAGGGACAACGAACGCAAGTACAGCGCTTTTGACCGAGAGTTGCTGGCGTTGTACTTGGCTACACGTCATTTTCGTTTCCTGCTGGAGGGCCGTTCTTTCACCGCTTATGTTGACCATAAGCCGCTAACTTTTGCGATGTCTAAGGTAGCTGAGCCATGGTCTGCTCGTCAACAGCGCCACCTAGCGGCCATCTCCGAGTTCACGACGGACATTCGGCATGTGGCTGGGAAAGCCAACCCCGTTGCAGATTGTTTATCGCGGGTCACGTTGGCGTGTCCGGTACTGCTCGGGGTGGATTTTTCTGCTATGGCAGCTGACCAGCCTGGTGATCCGGACATCCTGGCCCTTAGGGCCACCGGTACGGGCCTCAAGCTTGAGGAGGCCGTTGTGCAGGAAGGCGGTCCCACCCTCCTTTGCGATGTCTCCACAGGCCGTCCCCGCCCTGTCGTACCAGCGGCCTGGCGCCGTCGAGTTTTCGATTCCGTTCATGCTCTCTCACATCCGGGGGTCCGGGCATCGGTGAAGCTGGTTGGATCCAAATTCGTCTGGCCCGGCCTTCGCAGAGAGGTTAAGGATTGGGCGGCCACATGTGTAGCGTGTCAGCGCGCTAAGGTTCATCAGCACACCAAAGCGCCTCTCGAAGCGTTTTCGATTCCGGCCAGGCGTTTTGATCATGTACATGTGGACCTGGTGGGTCCTTTACCTCCCTCGCAAGGTTTTACACACTTGCTTACTGTAGTGGATCGGACCACCAGGTGGCCAGAGGCGGTTCCTCTGTCCTCAACGACGTCTGCGGACGTAGCGCGTGCGTTCCTTTCGGCTTGGGTTGCGCGTTTCGGTACCCCGTCCGACATCACCTCCGACAGAGGCCCTCAATTTGTTTCAGAGCTTTGGTCGGCACTGGCTAGGTCCCTAGGCACACAGGTTCACCGTACTACCGCGTATCATCCACAAGCTAACGGCTTGTGTGAGCGTTTTCACCGGTCGCTTAAGGCGGCGTTGCGCGCTGCGCTCTCGGATGGCAACTGGATAGATCGTTTGCCTTGGGTGATGCTTGGACTGCGTTCAGCTCCTAAGGAGGACCTGAATGCCTCTCCTGCCGAGTTGGTCCTAGGGCAGCCACTCCGCGTCCCAGGTGAATTTTTGCCAGAGAGTTCTGCTCCACTTTCGCATCCTGCAGTGCGTCCTTTTTCGTTGGGGAGCGCTCTCACTCCCACTCCGGTGCATCACTGTTTGCCGCGGTCTTTCGTGCCCGGGGAGCTCATGACGGCTAAGTTTGTTTTTCTGCGACGTGACGCTCACCGGTCGCCCCTCCAGCCCCCTTACGATGGCCCGTTTAGGGTACTGGAGGCGGGCTCTAAGAGTTTTGTGCTGGATATGGGTGGGCGTAAGGAGCGCGTTACATTAGATAGGCTTAAACCGGCACACATGATGGCTGACGAGATTGTGTTTCCGGCCCAGGTCCCCCGGCGAGGTCGTCCTCCTTCCAGGATCCTAGACAGGATTTCACCCGAGTGCCCTGATTCGGAGCCGGTCGTGAAGGATGTTTCTCATGCACCACCTACTGTGTCTAAGGAGGGGTGGCGCAACCGTTATGGCAGGCTGATCAAACCTCCAATGAGGGATTGAATGTTTCTTTATAAGTTCCCTCTGGGTGTTCGGGGGGGGCCTGTGTGGCGTGCACAGTCTGTCGATATACCCACACAGTATGTCACGTGTTTATGTCTCTCACCCAGTAGGTTTACGGGTAGGGGGCGTGGTTTGTACCCTTTGAGTTTGTGGCGCGTTTTCTCTATTATTCATTCTTGTGTTGGCAATTGATGAATAAAGAACTTCAACTGTCTCTGTTTGAGTCGTTCTTCCATCTTGCCACAACATGACACATATATACATATACATGACATTGTTCTTTTATTTCAATAAAGCACATCACATGGTGTGGCCTCTGTTTTTGCTTATTTTGTCTAATTGTTACAACCTACCCCAGCATGTGTTACAACCCACCCCCAGTGGCGGTTTTAGGCACGGGCAGACCGGCGGGGCGGCACGAGAACTTCAAAAAAAAAAAAAAAAATCTGCGTCGGGAGTAGAACGGGGGAGTAGAACCCCACCCCGGTAGTGGGGTAGGTTGTAACAAAGCAACAACATGTAATTGACATCACCTGGTTTAATATACACCCTCTGGTGCAACCTAGACACATCATCAGTGATGTAACCTGAGGTCATAGGGTGTTTCGGGTCTCTCAACATCAGACACCCTCGCCCAGGCGACCCAGCCGGGGGTGATCAGACCCCGGCTTGTGTCTAGGTAGCTTGTGTGGCCCACGGATCACCCCTCCTGATCCACAGCCATCTTGATGCCTTCTCAGCAGCATCAGTGATGTTCTTGATGGCCTTCTTGCTGTGCAGTCCCCTTATTCCCAACAACTTGAGGGCCCTGCAGAGTGACTGGCCTGCGAAACCTCGGCAACCAACCTCAATGGGACTACAACGAGTCTTCCATCCGTTGCGCCGGCATTCGCCTGCCAGCTCCTCATACTTGGCCCTCTTCCTCTCAAATGCCTCCTCCATCCGGTCTTCCCAGGGCACAGTCAACTCCAGCAGTATCACCTGCCTTGTTGATTCTGACATAAGAACCAAGTCCGGCCTAAGTGTGGTCACTGCGATGGTCTCTGGGAATTTAAGCTGTTTCCCCAAGTCCACCTTCAGCTGCCAGTCCCTAGCTGTTGTCAGGAGCCCCCCTGTTTGGCCTGGGCGTTGTTGAGGCTTCTCACCAGATTTAACAAAGGTGATTGAATGCCTAGCTGGCTGTTGCTGCTTGCTGAGTGAGATCCCCGAGCAGATGGTATCTGCTATCACCTTCAGCACCTGGTCGTGGCGCCAACGATAGCGCTCCTCGCCCAGGGCTTTCGGGCAACAGCTTTGGATGTGCTCCAGTGATCCTCTCCTCTGACACAAAGGGCAAGCAGGTGTTTCTGCCAGGCCCCAACAGAAGAGGTTGGAAGGGCTGGGGAGGACGTCGTAGACTGACTGGATCAAAAACTTTATACGGAATGGCTCTGCCTTCCAAAGCTCTGACCAAGAAATCTTCCTATCCAGTGTCTGCTCCCATCTAGTCCACGCCCCCTGTTGTCTCATCCCGACCATCTTGCTTGAGCGGGTCTCCTCCAGCCCTGCTCGAACCTCTTCCTGGATAAGCTGCCGCCTCTCCTTCCCCCGGGCCTTGTTGTACCGAGGCCCTGGGTTGCTCCCAAGCCCTGCCCGGCCTGTCGCCACTGTTCAGTGGCGACAGACCTCATGAGGTCTGTGATTTTCTTGCAGAGGTTTGAATTGGTGCCATTTGTAGTAGGCTAAACAAATGTGGGTACTTTGTACTAAAGTTTGAGAGCTTTAACTCAAAAATCCAATGAGTTACAGGTGCTGAAGCAAAAAAGTGTTACAACCATACACTGTCACCCGCTACCACTTCATCAAACTAAATGTATCCTAACTCAAACAGACGGGCTTGTTGTTGTAGGCTGTTGTAGGATATATATGTGGCAGGTGGCACCAAGTGAGGAAGGGGAGGTGCAAGAGTTACGGGGCGGATATAAATACACCTACCTGTAAACGGAACCTATTTTGGTTTGGTGGTCGGTTCCAGTCGGGAGAGTGAGGCAGGTGCACACCTCACTCTGTGCGGACAGCGGATCAGCGGCCATTAGCTGTTTCTTGCCGTTTCTTTTTTTGTTTATTATTTTGAGTATAAGACTTTGTCTAGTCCGCCTGGCAAGTGAGCCGGTGATGGGCAAGAAGATCTGGGTGTTGCCCTGGGCGGACTAGTTTTCTTTCTTTTCTTTGTTTGTTTGTTTTCTTTGTTTGTCTCAATCTGCCCTCAATCCCTACTATCCAGTCTAAGGTAAAAGTTCAGTCAAGTCATCGAGGCAGGCATAAGTTGGTGTGGTTATACCGTTTGCAGTGCCTTAAATTGTGTGCAGACCTTAAGAGTGTTATATCCCAGTGTGCGGGTTCAACTGTTTGCAGTGCCTTTAATTGTGTGCGAACCTTAAGAGTGTTATATCCCAGTGTGCGGGTTCAACTGTTTGCAGTGCCTTTGTTTTGTGTGCAGTCCTCAACTGCGGTCACGCTATCTGCGGTTCAAAACTCGAGTGCCCGTCTACATCGTTTGTTACGGTAGAGCGTGTGAGCGGCTAGATGGTGCATTCAAGTCCTCGTACATCTCGATTGTTGAAATACATCTGTCATTGCTTAGTTGTTGTTGTTGTTTTACTACATAAAACAAACAAAAAAATGATTGAAACACCACCAATAGCCCATCCAGATTAAATTCTGCATAAACAGATTCTAAAAAATCGTAGACAACACAAATCAAATCAACTACAAATGTTATGGCCATGCAAGCAGTTTTGAAAAATTTATTAAAAATAAATATCAAAATGTTTTCAGAACACTCCAATACAGTCTTGTTCTACATCTCCTCAGGTACCTATGTATACATTTTGAAGTCTTTTGACTGTGCCATTTTCTAATAATCCCATGCTAAACTCATACCCAATACACATTGTATGGCGACACAAGCAGTTTTGAAAAATTAATTAAAAATAAATTTCAAAATGTTTTCAGACTACTCTACGACAGTCTTGTTCTACATCTCCTCAGGTACCTATGTGTACATTTTGAAGTTATTTGACTGTGCCATTTTCTAATAATCCCATGCTAAAATCATACCCAATACACATTGTATGGCTATGCAAGCAGTTTTTAAAAAATAATTAAAAGTAAATATCAAAATGTTTTCAGACTACACCACTACAGTCTTGTTCTACATCTCATCAGGTACCTATGTATGTATTTTAAAGTCATTTGACACTGCCATTTTCTAATAATGTCATGCTAAAATCATACCCAATACATATTGTATGGCTATGCAAGCAGTTTTAAAAAAATAATTAAAAATAAATATCAAAATGTTTTCAGACTACACCACTAAAGTCTTGTTCTACATCTCCTCAGGTACCTATGTATGTATTTTGAAGTCATTTGACTGTGCCATTTTCTAATAATGTCATGCTAAAATCATACCCAGTACACATTGTATGGCGACACAAGCAGTTTTGAAAAATTAATTAAAAATAAATATCAAAATGTTTTCAGACTAATCTACTAGAGTCTTGTTCTACATCTCCCCAGCTACCTATGTCTACATTTTGAAGTCATTTGACTGTGCCATTTTGTAATAATCTCATGCTAAAGTCATACCTAATACACATTGTATGGCGACACAAGCAGTTTTTATAAATTAATTAAAAATAAATATAAAAATGTTTTCAGACTACTCCACTACATTCTTGTTCTACATCTCCTCAGGTACCTATGTATACATTTTGAAGTATTTTGACTGTGCCATTTTTAAATAATCTCATGCTAAAATCATACCCAGTACACATTGTATGGCTATGCAAGCAGTTTTAATAAATTAATTAAAAATAAATATCAAAATGTTTTCAGACTACTCCACTAAAGTCTTGTTCTACATCTCCTCAGCTACGTGTGTATGTATTTTGAAGTCATTTGACTGTGCCATTTTGTAATAATCTCATGCTAAAGTAATACCCAGCACACATTGTATGGCGACGCAAGCAGTTTAAAAAAATTAATTAAAAATAAATATCAAAATGTTTTCAGACTACACCAATACAGTCTTGTTCTACGTCTCCTCAGGTACCTATGTGTACATTTTGAAGTTATTTGACTGTGCCATTTTCTAATAATCCCATGCTAAAATCATACCCAATACACATTGTATGGCGACACAAGCAGTTTTGAAAAATTAATTAAAAATAAATATCAAAATGTTTTCAGACTACACCACTACAGTCTTGTTCAACATCTTCTCAGGTACCTATGTGTACATTTTGAAGTCTTTTGACTGTGCCATTTTTAAATAATCTCATGCTAAAATCATACCCAGTACACATTGTATGGCTATGCAAGCAGTTTTAAGAAATTAATTAAAAATAAATATCAAAATGTTTTCAGACTACACCACTAAAGTCTTGTTCTACATCTCCTCAGGTACCTATGTATGTATTTTGAAGTCATTTGACTGTGCCATTTTCTAATAATGTCATGCTAAAATCATACCCAGTACACATTGTATGGCGACACAAGCAGTTTTGAAAAATTAATTAAAAATAAATATCAAAAGATTTTCAGACTATTCCACTAGAGTCTTGTTCTACATCTCCCCAGCTACCTATGTCTACATTTTGAAGTCATTTGACTCTGCCATTTTGTAATAATCTCATGCTAAAGTCATACCTAATACACAATGTATGGCGACACAAGCAGTTTTTATAAATTAATTAAAGATAAATATAAAAATGTTTTCAGACTACTCCACTACAGTCTTGTTCTACATCTCCTCAGGTACCTATGTATACATTTTGAAGTATTTTGACTGTGCCATTTTTAAATAATCTCATGCTAAAATCATACCCAGTACACATTGTATGGCTATGCAAGCAGTTTTAATAAATTAATTAAAAATAAATATCAAAATGTTTTCAGACTACTCCACTAAAGTCTTGTTCTACATCTCCTCAGCTACCTATGTATGTATTTTGAAGTCATTTGACTGTGCCATTTTGTAATAATCTCATGCTAAAATCATACCCAGTACACATTGTATGGCGACACAAGCAGTTTTGAAAAATTAATTAAAAATAAATATCAAAAGATTTTCAGACTATTCCACTAGAGTCTTGTTCTACATCTCCCCAGCTACCTATGTCTACATTTTGAAGTCATTTGACTCTGCCATTTTGTAATAATCTCATGCTAAAGTCATACCTAATACACAATGTATGGCGACACAAGCAGTTTTTATAAATTAATTAAAGATAAATATAAAAATGTTTTCAGACTACTCCACTACAGTCTTGTTCTACATCTCCTCAGGTACCTATGTATACATTTTGAAGTATTTTGACTGTGCCATTTTTAAATAATCTCATGCTAAAATCATACCCAGTACACATTGTATGGCTATGCAAGCAGTTTTAATAAATTAATTAAAAATAAATATCAAAATGTTTTCAGACTACTCCACTAAAGTCTTGTTCTACATCTCCTCAGCTACCTATGTATGTATTTTGAAGTCATTTGACTGTGCCATTTTGTAATAATCTCATGCTAAAATCATACCCAGTACACATTGTATGGCTATGCAAGCAGTTTTAAGAAATTAATTAAAAATAAATATCAAAAAAATTTCAGACTACTCCACGACAGTGTTGTTCCACATCTCCTCAGGTACGTATCTATGTATTTTGAAGTTATTTGACCGTGCCATTTTCTAGTAATCTCATGCTAAAGTCATACCCAGCACACATTGTATGGCGACGCAAGCGGTTTTGAAAAATTAATTAAAAATAAATATCAAAATGTTTTCAGACTACTCCACGAGAGTCTTGTTCTACATCTCCTCAGCTACCTAAGTCTACATTTTGAAGTCATTTGACTGTGCCATTTTCTAATAATCTCATGCTAAAATCATACCCAGTACACATTGTATGGCGACACAAGCAGTTTTTAAAAATGAATTAAAAATAAATAAATAAATGTTTTCAGACTACTCCACTAAAGTCTTGTTCTACATCTCCTCAGCTACGTGTGTATGTATTTTGAAGTCATTTGACTGTGCCATTTTCTAATAATCTCATGCTAAAGTAATACCCAGCACACATTGTATGGCGACGCAAGCAGTTTTTAAAAATTAATTAAAAATAAATATCAAAATGTTTTCAGACTACACAACTACAGTCTTGTTCTACATCTCCTCAGGTACCTATGTGTACATTTTGACGTCTTTTGACAGTGCCCTTTTCTAGTAATCCCATGCTAAATTCATACCCAATACACATTGTATGGCGACACAAGCAGTTTTTTAAAATTAATTAAAAATAGTAATCAAAATGTTTTCAGAACATTCCACTACAGTCTTGTTCTACATATTCTCAGGTACCTATGGATACATTTTGAAGAAATGTGACTGTACCATTTTCTAATAATCCCATGCTAAAATCATACCCAATACACATTCAGTTCAGTTCATTAAAATTTTGGTGATATATCTACAGCGCTATGAGTACTACTTGCTTACTGCAACTACATCAACAACAACAAAGGGCAGACAAACGTGAGGAACACATACTGAATAACAGATAACTGACTGCCACAGACTGAAAACATGCAGGTATACAAAAATTCAAAGAGGCCTGGCAGGTTGGCAGATGATGGACTTATATGATGATGGTCCAGAGAAGGTAGAGATGACCGGTTAATTTGAAAAGCAAAAATAATGCAATGAAAGCCCATTCTACAAGAGGAAAGGAGAGTGAGAGATAGAGATGAGGGGATGTCACAGGACAATGGCCCAAACTTTATTGATTATTATAGAATGGTACAGTCAAAAGGCTTCAAAATATCCACAGAGGTACCTGAGGAGACTGTAGTGGAGTGCTCTGAAAACATTTCGATTATAATTTTTCATTAATTTTTCAAAACTGCTTGCATAGCCATACAATGTGTATTGGGTATGATTTTAGCATGGGATTATTAGAAAATTGTACAGTCAAATTACTTCAAAATGTATCCATAGTTACCTGAGGAGATGTAGAACAAAAATCTAGTGGAGTGTTCTGAAAACATTTTGATAATTATTTTTAATTAATTTTTCAAAACTGCTTGCGTCGCCATACAATGTGTGCTGGGTATGACTTTAGCATGAGATTATTACAAAATGGCACAGTCAAATGACTTCAAAATACATACACAGGTAGCTGAGGAGATGTAGAACAAGACTTTAGTGGAGTAGTCTGAAAACATTTTGATATTTATTTTGAATTAATTTCTTAAAACTGCTTGCATAGCCATACAATGTGTACTGGGTATGATTTTAGCATGAGATTATTTAAAAATGGCACAGTCAAAAGACTTCAAAATGTACACATAGGTACCTGAGAAGATGTTGAACAAGACTGTAGTGGTGTAGTCTGAAAACATTTTGATGTTTATTTTTAATTAATTTTTAAAAACTGCTTGTGTCGCCATACAATGTGTATTGGGTATGAGTTTAGCATGGGATTATTAGAAAATGGCACAGTCAAATAACTTCAAAATGTACATCTAGGTACCTGAGGAGATGTAGAACAAGACTGTAGTGGAGTAGTCTGAAAACATTTTGATATTTATTTTTAATTAATTTTTCAAAACTGCTTGTGTCGCCATACAATGTGTATTGGGTATGAGTTTAGCATGAGATTATTACAAAATGGCACAGTCAAATGACTTCAAAATACATACACAGGTAGCTGAGGAGATGTAGAACAAGACTTTAGTTGAGTAGTCTGAAAACATTTTGATATTTATTTTTAATTAATTTCTTAAAACTGCTTGCATAGCCATACAATGTGTACTGGGTATGATTTTAGCATGAGATTATTTAAAAATGGCACAGTCAAAAGACTTCAAAATGTACACATAGGTACCTGAGAAGATGTAGAACAAGACTGTAGTGGTGTAGTCTGAAAACATTTTGATATTTATTTTTAATTATTTTTTAAAAACTGCTTGCGTCGCCATACAATGTGTGCTGGGTATGACTTTAGCATGAGATTATTACAAAATGGCACAGTCAAATGACTTCAAAATACATACACACGTAGCTGAGGAGATGTAGAACAAGACTTTAGTGGAGTAGTCTGAAAACATTTTGATTTTTATTTTTAATTGATTTATTAAAACTGCTTGCATAGCCATACAATGTGTACTGGGTATGATTTTAGCATGAGATTATTTAAAAATGGCACAGTCAAAATACTTCAAAATGTATACATAGGTACCTGAGGAGATGTAGAACAAGACTTTAGTGGTGTAGTCTGAAAACATTTTGATATTTATTTTTAATTATTTTTTAAAAACTGCTTGCAAAGCCATACAATATGTATTGTGTATGATTTTAGCATGACATTATTAGAAAATGGCACAGTCAAATGACTTCAAAATACATACATAGGTACCTGATGAGATGTAGAACAAGACTGTAGTGGTGTAGTCTGAAAACATTTTGATATTTATTTTTAATTATTTTTTAAAAACTGCTTGCATAGCCATACAATGTGTATTGGGTATGATTTTAGCATGGGATTATTAGAAAATGGCACAGTCAAATAACTTCAAAATGTATACATAGGTACCTGAGGAGATGTAGAACAAGACTGTATTGGAGTGTTCTGAAAACATTTTGATATTTATTTTTAATAAATTTTTCAAATCTGCTTGCATGTCCATAACATTTGTAGTTGATTTGATTTGTGTTGTCTACGATTTTTTAGAATCTGTTTATGCAGAATTTAATCTGGATGGGCTATTGGTGGTGTTTCAATCATTTTTTTGTTTGTTTTATGTAGTAAAACAACAACAACAACTAAGCAATGACAGATGTATTTCAACAATCGAGATGTACGAGGACTTGAATGCACCATCTAGCCGCTCACACGCTTTACCGTAACAAACAATGTAGACGGGCACTCGAGTTTTGAACCGCAGATAGCGTGACCGCAGTAAACCTCAAGAGTGTTATATCCCAGTTGCCGTGATTCAACAGTGTGCCAACAGTTGTTGTAACGTTTACCACGAGTGGCTTGATTAATTTTCCCTTGCCTTGATAGATGTTGATGACTAACCATAGAAATGCAAGTAGGCCTATGACTTGTCAAGCAGATGAATGTTTAATAAACTTATTTAACCTTATTCCCTGGACCAGTATTATTTCTGCTAAATTATCCTATGGCGGGTGTTACATTTAAATTCAACACAAATAGATCAAATATTAACAATATTTGCTGCCATATTGGCTGGGGAATGTGTCTCTCTAAAAGGCGTGTCCACGTGTGAAGTCATAAAGTGAAAGTGAAAAGTCAGGAGTCACTTGTGATTCAACGCCGAATGCTGTCGGGATTTCTGACTGCAGGGTAGGCTGATTGTTATTATTACTTCTTAGTCGGACATACCACAGTAGCCTACTTAACAACTGGGTTTTGTGTGTGTGTGTGTGTGTGTGTGTGTGTGTGTGTGTGTGTGTGTGTGTGTGTGTGTGTGTGTGTGTGTGTGTGTGTGTGTGTGTGTGTGTGTGTGTGTGTGTGTGTGTGTGTGTGTGTGTGGACCAATCATCATGTGTGACTCGCGTCGGGGCAGGCCTACCGGGCCGGTTGATGTTGACGTTTAAAATGGGATTTCTATGTATGGAAGTGATCCGGGACTGTAGCCTCGAATACCCAGGTCTAACTACGCGCCTGATGTGTGTGTGTGTGTGTGTGTGTGTGTGTGTGTGTGTGTGTGTGTGTGTGTGTGTTCTAAATATATATGGATAATACGCATTGTAGATCAATGCAAAGTTGTGCCCAACCGCCATATGGCCAAGGAAGGGAATGGACAAGAACATGTCAAAATGTGAAGGAGTGCAGTCAGTGCACTGTGGTAGGGAAATAATTGCGGTATTTGAGCAACAGGTCTAACACCCCTAACTGGAAAAGCCTTAGGTTGAAGTTCTGAACTCCGCACAACCTTGGACACGCAGTCGTGTGTGTAGTTGGAGACTACGCATGTTGGGTAGGGTGTCCCGGGTTTGAGTCTCGTGTCCCGAGTCCCGACAAAAGCACGTCGGGACGCTAAAGTGTCCCGGTATTCACGACACTGGCCTGGCACAGCGCCTTCATAGCCTACATTATCTTATTTATTACTGTTTAATACTGTCAATACCGCTCGTACTGCTCATACTGTATACAGTGCACCTTACACCTCATACTGTTTATAGGTCTACTGTTTATATTGTCTGTATATATTCGCGAGTCGCGACCCTTTTATTTTATTTATTTATTTATTTTTGTATCCTTAATAAGAATGCAAAATATAAATAGGCCTATATAAAATAAGAATTTCTTATTTTATATATTTACATATCCCTGGTGCGTGTCTCGCACCAGGGATCGAGGGAAACGGCATTTCATTTTTTGTGTATGTCCTGTACATTCATGAAAACTGACAATAAAGTTGACTTGACTTGACATTATCTTATCATAGCCCAATAAAGTTAAAGTTTATGGCATTGGCGAGTTGTGTCAGTGAGCCGCCGTGGCTGCGCTCTGCGGTCGATGTTACGATGGAGTGCGTGTGTGCGCGCACGCGCATTATAACGGAGCCTTTACGTCCTTGCGGACCCCCCTTGCGTCCACCGCAAGGGCCTGACGTGCACCTCCCAAAAATCCTAGACGCCCGTCGAGGCGGCGCAACACCAACGCAGCGGCTTTGGCTGTGATTGGTCCGCGAACACATTTGCTGGAGATCGCTTTTCCGGTTTCCACTCGTAAACACATCTATGCGTAAACACCGCTAAGGTGTGATAAATGCTTCGACTGATTGGCGCCTTTTCAGAAAAGCAATCCATCCTATCATGTCATTATATTACCATGTGCCCGCTGATTGACGTGTACGTTAACATAACAACCATAAACGTATCTACCAAAGACAGTCGACACTACAGAAAAGCGCCATTGCTTTTTTTTTTACCGTTGCTTTTCGTTTTCTCTACTGTTCGTTAAATTATCTGTATAGACAAACAAAAATTATACCACAATGAATGAGGGAGCGAAAGAAATAAAAAAGACTTCCTTTATGCAACGCAGCGGCTTTGGCTGTGATTGGTCCGCGAACTACATTCGCTGTAGAGAGAGTCTACTTAGAGAGTCTCTCGATCGCTCTTCCGGTTTCCACTCCGCTACGGTGTGATGAATGCTTCGACTGATTGGCGACAACATATAACTTTTGCCTTTATTTCTGTATCCGTATGTAATGCCAGAATGGTCATTCTGGTCCCTCTACCGGTGTGGCATTGAATTGCATTTCGACAGTAAACCCCACGCAGAACCATCACGGGCTCCATGACTGCGTCAGAGCAACTGCGTGGTCATTGCGTGATCACTTCGTAATCACTACGCGGAACCATGACTCGGCCCATCCACACGGAGACGATTTTCGAGATCTTGTGCGTTTAGGCCGACCGTAACGATGGATCCGGCGTTTTTGGTGCCTGAAAACGCACTTTTTTGAAACCAGGTTCCAGGGTGGAAAAGTCAAAAACGTTTTAGGTTTTGGATTCGTGTGGACACCAGAAACCCAAACGATGACGTCATCGACCAGAGTCTGGGCGAAATAAATGTGGAGGATAGCCTTTAGAATGACTCTAGAAATAAAATACATAATAAATATCTCCTTTTGGATTTGTCTCCACGAATTAACCATTTAATGAGCGGGTAAGTGAAATCGCGCCGACCTAACATCCCACAACATTGAATATTCCAAAATTGATCATTTATAGTCTATCCGATTTTCTAATCAGTGCAAACTAGTTTCCACGCTGGGACGCCAGGGTCCGCGAGAGGAAGATGTTGGATGATGAATTGACTGCCTGTGTTTGACTTATGGACTGTCGATTGGTTTCGGTAGATTTATGTTGTTGGGGATCTGTCACTTAGGCATACTCTGCAATACAACATGAAACTGTTTTTCTGTGGATTTCTGTAGCTGAAACAGCGCCACACACATGCCTGGAATATGTACTACAGCGTTTCTAGAGCTAGATGCGTTTCAGCAATGACTCCGTCGTTACGGATAAATGTCTGGCCCCCCTGCCGAGACAAATGGGGGGGGTGGGGGGGGGGGGGGTCGTTTTCTAAATCTGTCTTCGTGTGGATGGGACCTAATGACCCCATTGAACAATGTGGGATGTGTGCCAACATCTCTACCCGGGACGAAAGTCCTGAAAATGACCACTACAGGTGACACTATTATCATACTACAGGTGAATGGGACGTTTTTTTTTCCTTTATATATATCTTTATACATTTCTGTTAAGTTAACTGACTATCGCGCAGGATACTAACTTGAGGTGGAGAAGTATAAGCGGAGTGTCTATTCAATGTCATTTATTAAATGAACTTTAACATAGAGTACGGCTCTGTTCATCCGTCACCTTCATCAACTACATACAAGTGAAGCTGAAGCAGCATGGCATACACGCAGGTATGAAAAACCGTAATACCCCACATATAACAGCCAACACTATTAGGCTACCGTATTACAATATAAGAACGCTATACAAAAATGATACTTAACAATTTCTACCAGATTAATCTTCATATTAAGAGAAATACTTTTTGTATTCCACTTTGTCTAAAAAAAAAAATATAAAGTATGCAAATCAGGCAATTTCTCATTATATATGCATATATAAACTCTTGAAGCTACAGATTTTCTGAGGTGATCACAATGTCCACAATGACCATGTAGTGTAAGTGTAAGAATTCAGTTTTTTATTGGAACGTTAACTTAAAGTGAGAAATACAAAACAGCAGGTTTATTCCCTGTCTTGGAAGGTAAAACTTTGACAACAGAGTCCAGGTATGGGGATGATGATGAGAGCTCATTCAGTGATAGGATCTTTACAACTACTGCCTCCCTTTGCAGTACTTGCAACAACGGATACCAGCTACCCGACAGGGACAGCCATTCTTGTGTGCACATGAGCAGGTTTCAGGTTTTGAGATTACAATCTCAGGGACTAATAAACTGCCCTTTCTTAACCATAAGCATCTGCATTTAAGATTGAGGGGGCGTCTGTAAAGCTTGATGATAAGTGTCAAACCGAATTGGACCGGGAGGTGGGGGGCGGGTTTCAGCTTGTTGACAGTCTGGAGGATGTGGCTGGGGGGAGTGAGGGGAGAGAATTCCACCTCCTGACAGCTTCATGTATGAAGCGTTTGGTATGGTGGTGGGACCACAGAGGCTGCTATACCTTCTGCCGGAAGGCAGGAGGCTGAACAGACTGTGTGCAGGGTGGCTGGTGTCGCTCACCATCGAGGTCGCTCTCCGGGTGAGGCGGGTGGTGTGTGTGTCCTTCAAGGAAGGGAGTGGGGCACCAATGATCTCATCAGCTGTGTTTACTAATGCGTTGCAGGGTTTTCCTACTGTGTTCAGTGCAGCCACCGCCCCACGGTGGAGTTGGACAGCATGCTTTCAATGGTGCCCTGGTAGAATGTTCTCAGCATGGGTATGGGAGCCTTAACTTGCTTAAGCTTGTGGAGTAAGTAGAGGCACCGCTGGGCCTTCTTCGCCAGTGATGCAGTGTTGGTCAGTCCTTCCAGAAAAATGCAGAGTTTTTTTGTGATTGTTGCGGGCAAAAATCCTTGATTATGCGGTACATTTTCTTAAAAAATGCGATGGAATATGCGGGATATTTATGCAATTTTATGCGAAGAAATTGCGTGAATTTGCAAAAATTATGGGACCTTGCAAAAATGAATAATAAAAAAATTAATAACAAAAAACTGTGAAACACTCTGTTCTCACTAGGCTACTACCTTAATGTAAAGAGTCCTTTCTAACGACTTCCTATGATAAGCAAGCTTACTACATCACAGAAAGTGCTGGGAATAATTAAGTTATCATCTTGTTTTATTTCAGACCTTGATAAACGCATGGCTCAAAGTTACAAAACGTTGATGAGAAAACAAGTTCCATAGCTTTACAAAAAGAATACGCTACAACTTCTGTAAAAATGAATAAATTAAACAATAAAATAAAATGTGTGCTTCCAATGCACAAAGTGCAATCTTTTACTGTAACATAAATTTACATACTACTAATATTGTCTCTTCTTCGCGGGGTATGCAGCTTTCCAATGATGTCACTTCATAATGTTCCCAAGGCAACAGGAGGAAAATGGCTGCTCTTGTGTGAAGTAAACGCAACATTTTTCAACTTTCTGTGAAGATATATGTGACTTTTTTGCAACGAAAATGCGGGGATTATGAAATCATGCAAGCCCCGTATATTTCGCACATTTTTCGTGAAAATTGGCGATTTATGCGGCGAAAGTGCGGCGTCTTTGAAAAAATGCGGCCCCCGCATAAATGCGGACTTTGGCTGATTATGCGTTAAATCACGCGATTGCATAATCGCGTTTTTCTGGAGGGACTGGTTGGTGGTCCAGTAGAGGTCCTCACTGACGTGCACCCCCAGGAATTTAGTGCTGCTCACTCTCTTCACTGCAGCACCATCATAAAGCACCTGGATATCAACCTCAAAAACACCTACATCGCACATTACCACTGTTTGGGTATACACATGGTCCTTGAACAACATGGCCGCATTTAGTAGTTTCTGGGCCATCGGTTTTTCACAGATTCTGAACAATTTGTGTATTTTCTTCTATTTAACAGTTTTGCACTCTGAACCACAAAAGATACATACATTTGCTGTTGCACTGGTCTTAAATCTCCCACTTTGTCGCTCAGTTGGATCCTTAATAGGTATCTGCTGAGATGGCTAAGATTGTTCTATTGGTTGGGTTGTGCTTTAGCCATATCCCTTTGAAATCTTATGTAGCAGGATTTGCTGTGGTATTTTATGATATCTTGCTCTTGGTCAGTTGAAGAACCCTAGCAGTTCAAGTGTCATAGATTTGTCTGTTTGGCAAGGGAAACATTAACACCCCTGCCAATTTCACCACTAGAGAGGTACTCAGATTGCTTCTTCTTCTGGCATAGGATGCACTTGTCGAGATTAATCGGTTTAGTTTACTTTAGGTTTACTTGCCTTAGCATGGCATGTCACTTTTCTATTTTTTAACCGCCATAATCCACAGATATATTTAAATGAATGAATTAATGAATCTTACCATGTTTCTTGTATCCCATTCCAATTAAGTATTATCTACGTGACAGTATGGACAAGTTGTTCTCTCACTCTCTCCAGATCTTTTTGAATTTTGTAGTTAGCTAGCTACAATACACACTACATTAAATATAAAATTGATCCAAATTCATTATAATTATTTAAACACACAAAATTACAACTCATATGATAATAACTCATAATACATGTAATAATAGGTGTATTATGATACATGTAATAATAAGTCATCAGGGCCGGATCAGCCAATGGGTTTTCTGGGCACGGGCCCAGGAGCCCGCCCAAAGAGGGGGCCCGCCGTGCAGATCGTTTTTATTTTTATTTTATTATTATTATTATTTTTTATTTTTTATTTTATTTATGTATTTATTTATTTTACATTTCAACAATATTATGTGATTTATTGGTTAACAAATATAGTAACTGCCCGACAATATTTCTCTACTATGTTGCCTTGACTGCCCTGCAGCGCTACCTAAATAAAATGAACGTAGCTTGCGTCACGATGTTTTGTTGTTGTACCCGCCCATTTTTTAACCACACTGCTGCTGGTCAGTTACATATATCTATGGTCAGTTATTAGGCATTAGCCAAAATGAATTAAAGTGGATGTAGCAAACGCAAAAGGAAGAGAGATAAAGAAGGAAGGGAGGCTTTACTTTTAAAAAGTGTGCCATCTATTGACACATTTTTCATTAAACACAACTCTGCCACCAACACCGGTGTTGAGCAAGATGATTTACAGCAACAGCAACTTGAAATGAAAGTCATTGAAACTGTCAATGACTTGGGCGCTGAACGGCCGCAGTCTGCGGCTAGTAGCTGCTGTACTTTTTCTGAATCTCAGGAAGATTGGATATATAAAGAGTGTGATCCGGCTTTATGGGGCGAGTTCACCGAAAAGGCTCGCTCTGTTCTCACCGAAAGAGGATCTACTGCTTTCCAAAACCGGAGGAACACATACCCTGCATCCCTCTGTGATGGGGGTTTAGGAGGTAAAGCCCGCTCTCTCACCAATAACTTGTTCACTTGCCATCTCTTTAATTGTGAGAAACTTGCAAGGGAATGGTTGCTGTACTCGCCCTCTACAGGGAATGTGTTTTGTTTTGCGTGCATGCTCTTTTCCTCAAAGAAAAATCAATTCGTTACTGGATTTTCAGATTGGAAACACCCAGAACGTGTGCATGACCACGAGAAAAGCTTGCCGCATATGACTAATATGTTAGCATTGTGTCAGCGCTCCTCTGTCACTGGTAGGGGAACTGTAAATGCTAGGTTAGTGCAGGAGCTAGAGGGTGAGAAACGCTACTGGCGAGATGTTCTAAAACGTGTGATTGTTGTGATTAAATTTCTCTGTGAACGAGGGCTGCCTTTCCGTGGAGGATGATGAGTTACTTGGTTCTCCACATAATGGCAACTATCTTGGCATTCTAGAGGTCATTACTCATTTTGATCCTTTTTTTGCTGAGCATGTTAGCAAGTATGGGCAGAAGGGTAAGGGCACTACGTCTTATCTCTCATCCACTACGTGCGAGGAATTGATTCAGCAAATGGGTGAAAAAGTGAAAGCTACCATAGCTGCAGATATAATAATAATAATAACAATAATACATTTTATTTATAAGGCGCCTTTCAGGACACTCAAGGTCACCTAACAAGCATAAAAGCATAAAACAATCAAAGGACACAGATTAAAACAGATTTAAAAAGGCACAGAGCTTGCAGCAGATATCAAGTCCATGTGTGAGTAGGCCTGCCTGAAAAGATGCGTTTTGAGGTGAGATTTGAAGGTGAGAGGTGAGTCCATATTTCTAATGTCCGGGGGAAGGCTATTCCAGAGGCGTGGGGTGGAGCGGCTGAAGGCTCGTGCCCCCATGGTGGACAGACGGGCTGGGGGAACCTGTAGGTGGATGGAGGAGGCGGATCTGAGTGACCGGGTGGGAGTATGGATTTGGATGAGATCAGACAGATATGGGGGGGGCAAGGTTGTGAATGGCATTGAATGTATTGAGGAGGATCTTGTACTCAATGCGGTGTTTGATAGGGAGCCAGTGAAGTTGGTGTAGGGCGGGGGAGATGTGACAGATGGCAGTGGTTTTGGTGATGATACAGTAGGCGAAGTATTTCTCTCTGATTTTGGACTCCACTCCTGATCTCTCACATACCGACCAACTGACGTTTGTTTTTCCTCAATTTCGTTGGTGCTAATACTATAGATGACAGTTGTGAAGACGCCCGTAGTTTCTTTAAACTAATGCAGCCCCTATATGCCTTTTGCGCAGGTTCTACTCATAGATGGAGTACATTTTTTGATGATGAAGATATCAAAATTGACATGACACTGAAATCCCTTTCATCTACTCGTTAGAGTTGCCGTGCAGATGCATCCAAGGCACTTTGTGGGAATTATGCACAGATAAGGGATGTTCTTAGGAACATGTCGTCTGATATGGATGAGAAACGTGACACACGCGATGAGGCAAAAGCGTTGTGTTGGACAGTCTTGACATGTCTTGACATGGCATTGATGGCACAGTTTTGGAACTGTGTTTTAAGCAGATTCAAAATTAAAAGTGCGTCATTACAAAGGCCTGACATTGATCTGATGACAGCTATTCGCCTTCTTGAGTCTTTGCGATCATGGGTTATGTCTCTTCGAGAAAAGTTTGACCATTTTGAAAGTTCTGCGAAGAGTATCCCCGGTGTGTGTCAGTCATACAAAGATGAGCTGCAACGTAGTAAGAAGCGTAACGCATTTTCAGATGAATGCACAGAGCACGAAATATCACTAAAAGGACGGGAGCTATTTAAGGTATCAACATTCAATGTCATTGTTGACAAGTTGATCAGCTGTTTGGGTCACAGAATGGACGCATATCGCAGCATTTGTGACAAATTTAGTGTTTTATTGAACATAGGAACTGACGATTTGAGCAGTGTTCATGAACAGGCGGATGCACTTCGCACTTCATAGGAGTCAGATTTAGATGAGAACTTCACTGATGAAATTGTTCAGTTCAGATGCTTCATGCAGAGTGAGCAAGATAAGTCTCCTCAAAATCTGCTGCAAGTACTTTTGAAATGTAGTCTACAGTCAACTTTCCCGAACGTTTTTGTAGCTCTCCATATTTTTTTGACGCTGCCCGTGACAAATTGTGAAGGAGAAAGGTCATTTTCACAGTTGGCACAAATTAAAAATGAACTCCGCACAACACAAACACAGGGACGCCTCTGCGCATTGTCCCTCATGGCCATCGAGTCTGAGCTTGTCAGGGATTTGGACTTTGATGAGATTGTGACTGAGTTTGCGAACAGTAGGGCCTGTAAAAAGCCTTTCTAAGATGATGGGGTGGGGGTTGGGGGCAGACAGGAGAGCAGAGCTTATATTACATTATTTTAATTAAAAAACAGCTCTGATTATTTTATTTTTCCATTGAATAACCTGTCATGTATTAAAGTTCTTAGTGAAGTTATAGGTATTTTTTATTACTTTAAATTGTTCTGGAAATATTTACTGTTTTGGTATATCTATGTGGTACTACAATCTATACAGAGAGTCCTTGGAGAGATCAGGATGAACATTACCTAAGAATTAATTGGAGAGATAGAGAAGTGAGGAGGAGGTCAAAGAGAGAGAGAGAGACTCTGTTACAGTTACAGCACTTGCAGACAGGAGAAATCAGAGGACAGCTGACAGAACTTTGAGTTTGGAGAAATGGAAAGCAGAGGACATACAATGGACATACAGTGCTTTCCCTTTTAAGTTGGAAATGCTCTGTGTCATTATGTGTGTGTTAAATATGTGTATGTTAAAATAATAATTTAAAAAATATATATATATATATTGATTTTTTTTTCTCTTTTTTTTTTCTTTCTGACTGCCCGATTCACGTTTGGGGGAGGGGGGGGCGCATCAGACATGACCCGTTGTAACTGTACACGCCAACACAAAGAATAAAGACTAGATTTCCTTGCTTTTCTTGATCTCGCAAGCAGTGGCGTAGCCAGAAATGTTCAAATGGGTGGGCACAGAGAAAAACAGGAGGGCAAAGGCAATTTGATTGAACGTATGTTTGGTGAACGTAAACGAAGGAAAGCCCTCTGATTGGATGGGCAAGACTGAGAAGTAGGCGGGCCTAGGCCCATCCAGGCCCGCCCATGGCTACACCTCTGCTCACAAGTCATCTTGCTTGATAGCCATGTGCTCTGCTATGACCTCAGGTCACTATCGCTGCCAAGTAAACTTTTGTTGCAAAAAAAAGTTGGTGGTGATGACATGATGATCTTATAATCATGGTCATTGTGAACATTGTCATCACCTCAGAAGATCTGTAGCTTCAAGCAGGCGCGTAGAATACGGTGGGGACACGTACCTACCAGTTTTCGTCATGAGTCATTTTGTACCCACCACTTTTTATGAAAGAATCCCCCGTGTGGGACTCGCACCGGTGTCTTTCACCACTACGTCAGTAAATGCAGTCTGAGTTACGTCAAGCTCGACGAAGAGAGAAGAACTCTACTCTTACAAGTCGCTTTAGTATGACAGGGTCACAAGTGGACTTTTCACGCGGTCATGAGCGGAGTGGTAGTGGTATGACAAGATGCCATAGTGCGTTGAGTAATGGTGCTCCCTGACTCATCCCAAAAACAACAGTCAACAAAGTGAACGTAATGAAACAGTGAAATGCAACCCAACATGTCCTGAACATTCGCCCCAAACCCTATCTAATAGCAATAACATATAATGACACAGAATGCCAGAATGTCGCAATGCATTCTGGGAAACACTCCCCCAACACGTTACAATATCCACGATTTCCTCAGCCAAGTACAACAACTTGAACTGATAATACAGGAAAACAAAAGCATTAACCTAATTTACACAAAATAGAAACAACATTTAATTTGATTTGTGTCCGATGACGAGAGAGAGACGGAGAGAGAGCTAGCACTTTGGTAGAGAGACATAGAGTAACAATAAAAGAGAGCGAGCGCCGGTCTCGATAAAGCCGTTAATCAGAGAAATGAAACGTTATTTCCCGATTGTTTCACAGCGGTTACATTCAGCAGGTAGACACGGCCATGAACTGCACCTATCTGAATCACATTATCCAATGAAAAGTATTAGAGCTCTGTGCGTGAGCATAGTCAAGAAATCGCGCGCGCGTGTGTGTGTGTGTGTAGTGTGCGTGTGTGTGTGTGTGTGTGTGTGTGCGTGTGCGTGTGTGTGTGTGTGTCATCATCACATTTGTGTATACATTTTTAATAATTAACATGACCTGCGCGAACGGGGAAAAAAATTAATGCGCGTCATTGTACCCAGCACTTCTGAAAATGCACTTCCGAATGCGTCTCTGTCCCCAGCACATTTCAAACCAAACCTACGCCCATGGCTTCAAGGGTTTATGTACGCATATATAGTGAGAAACTGATTTGCACATTTTATATAATTGTTAAGACAAAGTGTAATAGAAAAAGTATTTCTCTTAATATGAAGATTAATCTGGTAGAAATGTATTAAGATATCTATAAAGGGGAAAAAAAAACATCCCATTCACCTGTAGTATGATAATAGTGTCACCTGTAGTGGTAATTTTCAGGCCTTTCCTTCCGGGTAGAGTGGCACACATCCCACATTGTTCAATGGGGTCATATTAGCACTATAGCAGTTGAGATATTCTCCGCTAAATGAAGCGCATACAAATCTTACCCACTAATCTACTAAATGTTGGGTGTTTCACAGACTACGGTCTTTGTTGCTGCGCATGTGTCCACGCTTACTTTTGCCCAAGATGCTCAAAGCACAATGTAGGCAGAAAGAGTTGAATGTGTGACTGCATTATTAGAGGCACGTGTAGGGCGCCATATAACGATGACATTGATAAAACCAAGGACTTCCAGCTCAAAGATATTGACAGGACGCACACATGTACCCATTTTATTGCTGCTCACCTGTTGTATTGCACTACTGCACTATTGCACTAATGTACACCACCCTGTTACTTCTTATTTCCATACCTCTATAGTTACTACCTTCACTTGCACTATCTGTTTATTGTTTACTGTTGTTACTTTACTGTTTACTAATGTCACTAATTACGACCACCACTTTAAAACTGTGCACCAATATTGCACTACTCATGTACAATACTGCACTTTAATCGCTCCTTTGCACTTCTGGTTAGAACAGCTACTACATTTCTTTGTCTTTGTACTTGTACTTTGCTCTGCACAGTGACAACAAAGTTGAATTTAATCTAATCTCACACACATAGACGCCCCTATACACACAGATACACATCTACACTGAGATAGACTCACACACACACACACACACACACACACACACAGATCACGCAATTACTTTAGTTGACATGGAATAAATGTGACGTCATAGATCGAGATATCCAAACCAAGCTCTCTACTTATGCCAAGGGAGGTGTCCTCTATGTGGCAAGTTCCCTTTCCACCTTCTGAAGCCATTCACCAATTAGCATGTTTAGATTTTAGATATGATATTGTGGTTATTTACAAGATTTCTCACAGAGAAGTGTATTGTACGGACAGTGTAGGTCAAAATGACAAAAATGTTCTGCATGTAAAAATGAGTGGTGGGCCGTCAGGGCCAGCAAGGCCTTCTCTGCTGGCCTAACAGAAATCATGATCATAATTTGATAAAAGTGAATTTAATTTTGAATTTACTTTCCCTAAATACATAAAGAATATTCTTCATATTCTCTTCATGTTCGTGTTGTTTTTAGGTTAGAGTTTTTATCCAATCAGAATTCAGCTAGCCTGTGTTGCCAGTCTGTATGAAATCTGCCTGAGGCCTTCAGAATCAACAATGCTGGCGTCATTAATGTAAGTGAACCAGTACATACAGTTGATAGACAGTTGCGATAGCCAATCAGATCACGAGTTGTTGACAGTAGGCCTTCTAGAAGGCCTCACGTTGAACGTGACATGTACGCGTCCTGTGATTGGATAACATTGAACAACTAGAAGAAGAAATGGGTGCTGCAAATTGTTCTGCTGGGAATGCTTTTTGTTTGCAGAGGATCGACTTGGTGTGTGGAGCTATACTGGATTTGTGAACTTAAATTGTTTAACCTAGGCAGCAATGAGACACTAAAGCATAACTGGACACCTGCCACCCGAGTGGATACACAGCTCAACGAACAGGTGCGCACTGCGATTTTGCATGAGTGTACAACCTTGTTAAAGCTTGCCTGTATCCTATGTCAACTTATTACACCTCTTTGGACAGATAATTTTAAATACCCTTTTATTTTTTTTGTTTGGACAGTACCACGTAGAGATATGTTTTAATTGCTGATGCGAGTTTATTGATTTTTAAATGCACTGGAAAATAGCCCCTAACCCTTTGTACACAATTTAGGTGATGCAAACACACTTACGCACTACTGGGCCTTGCCCTGTAGTGCGTAAGTGTGTTTCTGTATACTATTTCTCCAGCCGTGGTCACGTGGTGTCATACATGATGGTATTATGAGAGGTATTTATTCAAGTCGGACTAAGTAGGACACCACTGAAGGCCTAGGTGTGAAATGCACGGCCCGCCACTGCTTAACGCAGTATTGTGAAAGTGTGTGTGTGTGTGTGTATTGTGAAAGTGTGTGCACTGTGAAAGCAATGATGTAATGTAGCCAGTGAGGGGAAAACCCTGCGCTGAGCGTGCACATGAAAGTGAAACTGCTCCATGTGCACAAATGCTGTCTTTGCAGTCTTGCTTCCTTAAATATTTTTTTCTCCACACGCTGGGGTGACTAAGTGAGCGGAGCTAGCTATGGCCATCGTATGAATGTGATGGATTACACGTTGCCGGACATGTCCAAGCCCCTCTTGAAGTGCTAGGATGATTACTTGGGATGCATCAAGCAAGCTCACGTTTCATCAAGAGTCTCCAGTATTGACGTCTCAGAACATGCTCTTGAGAACAATAAAGCATAGTGGCCCACCTCAGACAGCTTGCAGTTGTTAACAAAACGTATTATCACGAATGCATGTGGGTCATGAATAAAAGCAGGATCATCAGGCACACTGAACCACAGGCACCGTGAAGATGAGCAGGACATAGTACTAGAACATAGAGTAGATAGAACAAACTAACTCATACCAAGGGCTGTGAGCCAATCAGAAATGTTGCATTACATGAAATTGTTTGATATTTAGATATAAAGGTTTACCAAGCTCTCCTCATTTAGGATTGCATACTATTAAAACAAATGCATTTCATCAGTGCCTAATCCAGCCATTCAGTACCTGTAATATCAGTGCTGACATCACAAATGGCCTAAATGGCCTACTGGTGGGCCAACACATGGTCAAAAATGGTCAACTTTGGGTCATAAAGGCCCAACCTCTATGACCCTGATATAGAATATCAAAAGAAAATCAACCAGAAAATATAAATGTTAAAAATGCTGATTAGGAAATAAATACCGCCCTGCCTGTAATGTTATTGTTGAGTGGGGTGGCAGTAGCTCAGTGGATAGAGCGGTCCACTCACCGGAGGGTTGGCGGTTCAATCCCCACCTCCAACTGTCCACATGTCAAAGTGTCCTTGCGGAAGACACTGAACCCCACACATGTACTTGTTGTAAGTCACTTCGGACAAAAGCGTCAGCTAAATGCCCTAATTGTAAATGTAAATGTGTTACGTTAAGACAGCAGTAGTCTAATGAAGTATAAAAAAAATCAGGGCTGTCGCTGAAATTGTATATCTGTACTTACATTACATATATAAATGATTATTATTGTTGTTACATTATTTTATATTATCACTATTATTACTGCTATTATGATATAATCATCATCACTACCATTACTGTTATTACTATACATCCCATCGAACCTGCACTGTGCCCATGCCCCCCCCCCCCCCCCACATGGCCGAGGCAGAAGGCTGCCTAACCTGAGCCTGAGGCTGCCTAACCTGAGCCTGCTCTGTCACAGCTTGCGGGGACAGACCAGGCAGTTTTTGCCACTGTCGCATAATGAAAAGTGCTTGTTCATGGTGGGAATCGTTGGGTCTGCAAATAACACCATAAAAAGTTTTGGTCTAGACCTTGCCTCTCACTTGTCCAGCCTTGTTGACTGACGCCAATCCTCTAGTCACACTGGTGTAGCTCCGGAACATTTGTGTCCCACCTATCCTCCCTATTTTTCACAGAAACATTTTTCCTCACCTGCAATTCCTGCTATGTGTGAAGTCTGCCGCTCCCCCTCCCCCATCCCTGTATAACTCACAACAGGCCTGTCTGCTCAACCGTCTGGTCCCTCTTCTTATTTGGTTACTGTCAATACTCAGAGGTAATCATGTCCCCCCGGTCCGCCCCCCAGCCAGTTGTGCATTGCTAGATATAAGGTCGCTCTCTAATAAGACCTTTTATATTAATGATATTATAACTAAATATCATTTGCATTTCTTCTTCCTCACCGAGTGCTGGCTTTCCTCTACCGCAGACGCTATTCTTACTGAGGCTTCCCCCCCTGACTACAGCTTTTTATTTTCTGCTGGGCAAGACAGACCAGGTGGTGGTCTCCCAGTTACTTCCTTGTAATAAGCAGTCGTTTCAAATTTCAAATTTAGGAGTCACCTTTGACCCTTCATTATCATTTCAGCCCCATATCAGGGAAATCACTGAATTAGCTTTTTTGCCACCTTCGTAGTGTTGCCAAAATTCGCCCCCATTCTGTCCCGCAACAACGCTCAAATTGTCCTCCATGCTCTAGTATCCTCTAGATTAGACTACCGTAATGTTCTCCTCTCTGGTCTTCCTGCCTCTACTACTCGTAGTCTTCAACTCGTGCAGAACACAGCTGCTAGAATACTGACCAAAACCCATAGATACAGTCATATAACCTCTGTCTAGCGCCTCTACACTGGTTACCGGTTCAGGCCAGAGCTGATTTTAAGGTCCTTCTCTTAAAGTGATGGTTTGGAGTAAAATTCACCCTGAGGTAATTTCCACCAATAATCCAGCCAAATACCCCCTCAGATGCATTTTTAGCGACGGTCAATATTTATCAAGTTTAGGGGTATCAGCCGAATGGCTTAGTATTGGAGTGTCCAGTACAGTGTGTATATCTCGTAAATTACCCCACTAATAATGCATGGATTGTTACCCAACTTCTGTAGTAGTGCATATATGGTCTGTACTCACAAAACAAGGCATTTTAAAGTCTGTAAGTACACCAGGAGTTTATTTAAAAGAGCACTTTTCTGATAGCTTCAACTCGCTGTTGCCAAGGCTACTGCTGCGTCGACGTCTCTTCCGTCTTTCCGGATAAGTTCGTAAAAGTCCTCTTCAAAACACTGAGGGGGTATTTGGCTGGATTATTGGTGGAAATTACCTCAGGGTGAATTTTACTCCGAACCATCACTTTAACCTATAAGGCATTGAACGGCCTGGCCCCATCATACTTATACGAGTTACTCACACCCTTTATTCCGCCCTGTTCTCTCCGCTCTCTTAATTCTCATCTTCTGGTCGTTCCCCCAGTCAATAAAAAATCAGTTGGTTGCAGGGCTTTCTCCCACCGTGCACCCTATTTATGGAACAGCCTCGCACTGCACGTCAAACAATCCACTTCCGTCATTTTTAAAACACTTACGAAGAGGGATGTGGATGTTAAGAAACACTTTTACCCAATGTTTTGACCAAATTTGAGTTCCCTATTTATCTCCTTGTGCATTCCTTTGCCTGTTTTACTTCTTGTCTCCCTCTGTAAGTTTTGTCTATTTTGCCTGTATTCTTTTGATCATTTACTTTGATCTGTCTGTGTAGAGTGATCTTGTTGTTCATGTTATTACTGTGATTGATTTTGTAAAGCGTATCGAGACCATGTTGCACCATGGTGATTTTACAAACTAAACTAAACTAAACTAAACCTTATGAATTGCCGCTATGTAAATTGTGACGGTTAGCGGTGGAGCTGGACCCAGACACAGCCACGACTAGCTTTACTTATTTGTACTTACAAGGACAGGTTTGGACAGGGGAACACAAACAGGCAAACAACAACAACTAACATACATGTAGAATGAGACTCGGACCAGGACTCAACAGAAGACAGGACTTAAATACATAAAGAAATATTTGCAAAGCAAAGACAGGTGAGGGAACAAAGCACAGGTGAACACAATGGGACAACAAAGGAGGGAAAACAGGGTGAACAGGACACATGGGAAACACAGAGCAAACCAACCAAAACATGACGAAACTGGCACAGACCATGACATAAATAACATTGAATTGAGTTGAGTTGAATTGAATATATAATAGTATAAAAAATAATATAAAAATGTAATGGGGATAGGTTAGAGTTACCAAAGCCGATAGCTAGATACATAGATAGGTTTCTAGATGTATGTATATCCAGAAATACTTTCTTCATCCCAATGAAGCACAGCTTATTGTTCAATATCAGCAAAAAGTTGCAGGAATTGTAGTATTTCCACCGTTGGCAGTTGATTGTAGAAGAAGTTGGCAAAATGAATGAACCACTTAACTCTTCTCTCTTATCTCTTGTTGTTCTGCTCTCTCCCTCTCTCTCTCTCTCTCTCTCTCTCTCTCCCTCTCTCCCTCTCTCCCTCTCTCTCCCTCTCTCCCTCTCTCTCTCTCTCTCTCTCTCTCCAGAGTCCTGATGGTTGCCGCGGCAGCATGGTTCCATTGAGATTCACGTCCGACTATGCCTTTTGCCTCTTGGTATGCCATCAAGCATTACTTCTCTTGTTTTTTTCCCCCGCGCTCTCTGATCTCAGCTTGGCTCAGCCATCTCTATGATTGATATAGGACCACACTAAGGTTAATAAAGCACTCACCATACCAATATGTTACCTTAGACACATCACATCACACCAAGAATGTTAAAATACAAGGAATTCAATCTTGGTGCACCCAAAGGGGCCAAGAAACACTGATCAAATGAGCATGTCAAGTACTGTCCTAATGTTAAAAACGCTATCTAAAACATTATGTAAGATGGTTAATGCTCATGTGGCCATAACCCTCCCAATATTATGAGCTGTCTCATCAGGTGTTCCTGAGCATAATGGATCTGTCCTTCCAAGGCTGCAATGACTATATGGAGAATAACAAAACGGTAAATAGCCTGTGACTACCTCCCCTTTAAAACCCATGCAAACTCACAGTTTGTGAGTTTGTGAATGGCCCTGCTCCATTTGGATTGCACAATTGAAACAAGGCCTAGAAAGAGGAATGTGAGCCAAGACTCTGGCCCTCCAGATAACGGAATGAGGCAACATGCACCACAGACAGACAGACTTCTTCTTTTATGGTTTACCTCTAGTTTCTGGCGGAGCAGGCATTACCACATCATTACATTCGACTTGAGAGACAGTCCCTGAATCAGGTAAGCAGAACAATGCTAAAGCACACACCCTTTACACATCATTGGACCGAGCCTTCATGGACATTCTGCCTCAGAGCTTTGCAATAGACGTCCAAATATCCTTCTGCTAAACAGGCCACATTCTGCAGGATGAAAACGTTTGCTCAAATATTGTATAGGTTTGGGTGTGATGGTACTCTGAGTGTGGGTCCTGGGGTGCACTAAGTGTGGGTCATATGGAACCCAGAGTGTGTAATAATGAAAGCAATGTCATTGCTCTCTGTGGGTGTGTGAACTCTGAGCCGCGGTGTCTCCTCTGGTGTCTCCTCTTGTGTCTTCTCTGGTGTCTTCTCTGGTGTCTCCTCTGGTGTCTCCTCTGGTGTCTCCTCTGGTGTCTTCTCTGGTGTCTCCTCTGGTGTCTTCTCTGGTGTCTCCTCTGGTGTCTTCTCTGGTGTCTCCTCTGGTGTCTTCTCTGGTGTCTCCTCTGGTGTCTTCTCTGGTGTCTCCTGTGGGGTCTCCTCTGGGGTCTCCTCTGGTGTCTTCTCTGGTGTCTCCTCTGGTGTCTCCTCTGGTGTCTTCTCTGGTGTCTCCTCTGGTGTCTCCTCTGGGGTCTCCTCTGGTGTCTTCTCTGGTGTCTCCTCTGGTGTCTCCTCTGGGGTCTCCTCTGGGGTCTCCTCTGGTGTCTTCTCTGGTGTCTCCTCTGGGGTCTCCTCTTGTGTCTTCTCTGGTGTCTTCTCTGGGGTCTCCTCTGGTGTCTCCTCAACGCAGAGCCTCTCTGACGTGGTGAACAAGACCCTGAATCAGTGGTGCTGCCAAACCAACAACAACAAATCCCAGGCCTGCTATGTGAGGGAGAGCTGTAGCGCTGCGATGGTGAGCAACCAAGTGTTTTTAAAGCATGTAAAGCCCTCACAATTCTTTTTTATTTAGGAATGCAATGTATTGTCTTGCTGATACATTATATTTACAAATATGAATAGGCCTACAACGATTTTTGTTAAGGTTACTAAAATGTCATATTTACTATGTTGTATATTATATTTAAATGTAAAATATTTACTCCACATGTTTTTCTCCTGCTAAAGCCTTGTTTGACAAATTCAGATCCAAGTCCCCAACATATTGAAGTAGTATCTCTGCAGCACTTCTACTGTATGTGGGCAAACATGACAAACAATACAAATAATGGTGAGTAAGCAGTGACAAACTACTAGACACACACTAGAAACAACTGAACAAACAATCAACAAAACTGTGACCATCATGCGTGAACTGTGAGTGTCAGCGCAGAGCAAAACTAGAGTAGACCCAGAATGAAGTTCTGAGTACTGGACGCCTCTGTGGAAAGGGTCCGTCAATAATGAGTGAATTGAATGTGCAGGTAGCAGTTTTTACTGTCCAAGAAGAACGCCTAGCATGATTACTGATGATGACTAGATGCGTGTTACTGATTTTTACAGATGTTTACTTGTTTACTCCTCGTAATGTTCAAGTAACAGCACCACGACTGCTACAGCTTATGTGGTCGTATGGGCTCTGTTGGTTGTTTATATAAGACCCATAATTACCCATATAATTACCCAGATAATGACACAGTTACAGAATGGCTATAAATCTATTGGAATATTTTAAAAGTGGAGCCTTTAATAACCATAGAACACGCCTGGTATGTGGAGTCTGGGCTATGATGGGGTGAATTGGGTTTGTCATCTTTTCCTATTATCTTCCTTTTTTACAGAGTGCAAAGAAAGAGGTGAGTGATCCATTTCTTCAGATTAGAGGTTAGAGATGGTTAATCTCCTGCGTGTGTGTGTGTGTGTGTGTGTGTGTGTGTGTGTGTGTGTGTGTTTCTATGACGGAAGTCGTCACCTTTGACCTTTGACAGTCCAATTTGATCATCTGTGTACTGTAGTTCAGTGACAGCAGCTGCATGTTTTGTTTTGGGCGCAAATTCAATCTTCTTCTAGTCACAGATATATCTTATACTTACTTATACGGTACCATGGTAAAAAATAGTTAAATAATGAACACAGTGAGGCTTCCCTCGGCCACATCAGCACCCAGATCGAAGAAGAATTACTTATTTGATCCTGTGAGGGAAATTTGGTCTCTGCATTTAACCACTCAGCACTCAGTGATGGTGAGGCACACAGTGAGGTGAAGCACACTAATCCCGAGGCAGTGAGCTGCCAACAGCGGCGCTCAGGGAGCAGTGAGGGGTTAGGTGCCTTGCTCACAGGCACTTCAGCCGATCATACTGGTCGGGCCGGCAACCCTCCAGTTACAAGTCCGAAGCCCTAACCAGTAGGCCGCGGCTGCCCAGAGATCGTCCGCTACCTTCTAAAAACAGGACTCTGCAGTGTGTTGATTCTGCTTATTCCACAGTTCACTAACTATTAACAACTTTCAGCTGGAATGACAGTGTTTTGTTAAGTTAGTCACTGGAAATGTAAATATTCTTTGGGGTGCTTGGAGCATATTGTTTTTGTGTTGTCAAGGGACTATCTGGTGGATAGGTGTATTGGACCGTTGTTTGGGATGATTTGTAGCATAGTGATTCAGAACTGGAAAGGAGTTGTTGAACAATAAAACACACCCTCGGAACGCTATGGACCAATCACAATCAAGCATTCAACATTGCTCTGGTATAAGGTCCAGATTATGTTAAGATTAGGTATATTAAATTTAGGTCAAATATAAAGATGTATAAAGATGTATATAATAAGGATAATATCAAATAATATAAGGATTTCATCATGTTAATCTACTGCTCTTCAACCAGTCGTAGCCTGATGTGATCCTCTGTTTGGGTTTGCCAATTTACCACATACTACAGGCTTTGTTGCCTGTCAATCATGTCCCTGCAACTGTTGTTTTGTGTGTGTGTGTGTGTGTGTGTGTGTGTGTGTGTGTGTGTGTGCGTGTGCGTGCGTGCGTGCGTGTATCTTTTGTATGCAAGTGCATTTTTGACTTTGTGAACAAATTGTCTCACTGCCAGTTTTTTCTGTGACTCCCCTTCAGAAAGGCGCTACATCTGCATGCTGAACCCTGCAGAAACAAGTAAGCATGCCGCTGCACGCAGTGTCTTTACTTAGAGAGGCCAAACGTCAACATTAACAGTGAAGGAGTGAACTGACCTGGGGGGTCTGGAGCTTAGAGAGCCACCTGGCTTCCACTCCACTGGATACGATGTAACACAGGAACCACAGTAAGGGTTACTTTGTCCAACACTGCTCGTTCAGCGCTACAGCAGTTGAAAAAAAGCGCAAAAAATCTGCTTCTTTCTTGGCTTTATTGAAGGGGACAAAAGCATGTGTAAATGTTCTGATGAAATCTCTGCTTTCAAAATCAGAATCAGAATGATGATGAATAATGAATGATGATGTGCAACCTTTCATTTGTGGTCATCATTAGATTAGATTAGATAAGATTAGATCGACTTTATTTATCCCTGAGGGGAAATTAGGTTGTCATAACAGCAAATACAGTCAAAAATATAATCAAGTGCTGAGGGCAAAACTTGATATTAAAAAATAAAAGAAAATACAGTTTAATACACAAAATATAAACACTATACACCTATATACAGTACAATACATAATATACAGTACACTATACCATATACAGTGCAATATACCTATATACAGTACGATATACCATCTACAGTACAACATACCTTTATACAGTACAATATACAGTACAACAGTATCATCAGTTGTTGAATCAGAATCAGAATCAAGTTTATTGCCAAGTAGGTTTGCACTTACAAGGAATTCGACTTGGTGTAATTGGTGCAAAGAAAAACAAGTATCAAAATATAAGTAAAAATAAGTATAGGCCTAACTATAAATATATATACAGTGAACAATGAGCAGTAGTGCAAGCAAAACAATGGTGGTCCCAAATTGAGGTGCTTCAGATGGGATTCTACATGCTCTTCTGCAGATATGACTCACATCCTACCGGAGCTTGTTACAGTATGTGTGTCTGTCTGCTGAGTCATATGGGCAGTAAAAGCTTTCTGATTCTGATCATATTTTCATCATGATGTGACTTCCTGCTTCCAGTCCAGACATCTTCTCTCGCTGTCTTTTGCCTTTGAGATTTGGTTGTTGTTGGGTTTTTTTTTGTGGTGTTTTTGTGTTGGTGTTTTTTCATCTTAACCCCTTTCAAGGCTTTTGGCCATTCAGTCCCAATTTATTGTGGCTGATGCCTTGTTTTATGATGCCTTGTTTGCCTTCATTTAGCTTCACCCTCACCGTTGCACAAAGAAGCAACAAAAACAGAGACGGCAGTCACCACCTCAGCTGCTTGCAGCACAACTCCAGTGCATAACAACTCTTCCTGTAAGCAGTCCTGCTGCTTCCACGTAAATCACACACCCACAGGTTGCACCGACCTCATGGAAAATGTTTTAATAGGGCAAAGGGTCGGGGAGACACAAATACAGAACCCAGACAAACTGAGTAGTGAGTAGTGAACAGAGTTTGAATGGTAATTAGAACAGAGAAGTGGGTGGGTGGGTGGGTGGGTGAAGGTGGAGGATGGACCAAGGGCACGTAGCAGATGAGGCAGGGAGTGGAGTAGTGGTAGGCAGGCTGGCTACTGGTTAACTATGATTGACGGACAATCAGATGAAGTCTGGAAGGAGAGCCTTGGTATCTGTAGTGCAGGGGTGGATTGGTTGATGAAGACCAGGTGCGCCAGCTGCTGATCTCCCGGATTGGAAGGAGCGACCACCCCCACCAGGACAACACAGACAGACAGGCAGACAGACAGACAGGGAAAGACACAATAGGAAGGGGAACAGCTGATACTATGACAGACAGGGAAAGACACGATAGGAATGGGGAACAGCTGATACCATGACAAGATATCCCTCTCACCAGTGTCTCTTCTTCTTGTGTTTATGTCCTCCAGCTGGCAGAGTGAGTGACAACCCTTGTGATGACAATGGTAAGATTGAATTTGGCATCTGGCGTCTGTGCTTTTCCAATTTGGTTTTCTCTGTCCCATTTTTGGTCTCCGCAAAAATGAATGACATTCCTGTTTCATGTGTTCTAGTGAGTCATTCTGCACTGGTGGGCACACTAATCATCACAAATGCTGCCTGGTTGCTTTTATGTATGTTTCTGCTCTACCGAAGACAAAGAAAATGCCAGCAGTATGTGAGTGACTCCATTATTATTGCTTTCAAACCATTCTCATTATCTGGTCCAGTGGAACTGCACACACATTTCCCCTTCCCATTACGTTTTACCTGGATTCAAGCTAGGCTTAGCTATTAACCCCTGTTGCAACAGGTGGTTTAAATGGTTTCGATGAAGTCATATGATATTAGCGTCAAAGCGGTTCCTCGACAATAAATAAGGGATTGGCTTCAGAGCTTTGCGGACGGTTCATTTTGAAATCCTTACAATCTCTCAAACGAGGCTGACATCACGGTGACGTCAGCGGCAGGGACACTGCTGCACGCCATCACCTAATCACGCCATCACGTCATCATGTTGGCATGTCCTCCGCCACGCCAACCACCCATCTGTTCATTTGGAAAGGCTTCACGCAATCGAAATGAACCAAAATGTATGCTTTATCGCATCGGTGTCGACATCTCTTCTTTCGTGAGCCAACTCCTCACGCTCCTACTTCCATAGCAAATAGCTCTACCTGCTAACAACAACAGGCACCTAATTAGGTCATATACTCCTGTTACAATCTTTTCTGGAGGCAGTCTGTCCATCCAGAATGGTGCATTTCTTCACATGCTGTTAATCACGCTGGTGCTGCAGTGCAATTTCATTGAAGCTTCACACAACATCCAAACCCTTGTAGCAGATGACCCCCCCCCCCCCCCCCCCCCCCCCCCCCCCCCCCGCTAGAAGCCACCTATGTGGTGTCACCACACACACCTGCATGGCTTCCCTTCCACCAAGCAGTGTTGGGAAGGGTACTTTTAAAATGTATCCATTTACAGAATACAGAATACATGCCCAAAAATTTAATTTGTAACGTATTCTGTTACATAACTCAATCTGAGTATTGAATTCTGAACACTTGGATTACTTCCACATTGAATTGGATTGAATTGAATTGGATGAAGTGTAGGAATGCGGCATCAAATCCTGCCTACTAAACAGGCCTATTCTGGTGTGTTCTTCTGTTCCAACTGGCTAAGGGTATGTTTATGTAAAAGATATGACCAACAGAGGAATTGACTCAGGTAAAATTAGACAAACATAAAATATTCTGTTTCTGTACAGAATTTGTTATAACATCTAACACAACATAACCTAACATGCATAGGTGTTGCCTATAAAATCACCTGTAAATAAAAATCACCAGAATGAAACCTGCATTTTCCCTTTTCCTGATTTTACAGGATAAAAACATAAAATGATGATATGAAACATTCCATAATAAAATAAAATAAAAATGGAAACATTGTTACAGCAGACTATACTCACATTAATGTTCTTTCATTAAGAATGCCACACTAATAACGGTCCATCAAAATAAAACAGAAACTCAAACTGAATGTGATGATGGCAAAATATCAATATCAATTCTTTTCAACTATGCCACCAAATATCATTTTACCCACATGAAACAATGTTCGATTGAAAAACCAACATTACTTCTTGGTAATGTAACAACAAAGGCTAACTACAAAAACCCATCCAAAATGTCAAAGCTGTACATACCATAGGGTGAAAAACTCTTTTTTACAAACATTTGCAGTAGACATGTAAGGTGTTGATTTCAATGCCAGAAGACAAAAAATACAACAATTGGTTTTACAAGAATAATGAGGTTCTTAATGTACATGGGCTGCCTGCGAATGTCTGAACCTAAAGACCACCTGCTTTGAGCCCCCTACCTACATCTTTGTCATGGTGGTCCCTCTCCAGTAAAGTGGCCAAAGCTCCACAAACAGACGGACAGATGTAGACGAGAGCAATCATTACTGAGATGCTCCCAGGAGGTCAAGGGGGACATTTTTAACCCTTGGTAGTGTGTGTGTGTGTGTGTGTGATGAATTTGTTGGAGGTGATTTCTTCGCCTCCATCGCCAATCGCCCCAATCGCCTCCAAGTGCGGCATTTAAGATAAGATAAGATATTCCTTTATTAATCCCCCTTAGGAGAAATTCACATTGACCAGCAGTACAAGGGGATAGAGTGCAATAAAAAAGCTGAGTATAAACAATAAACAATAAATAGATTTACCTAAATTAAGATAAAATTATAAGCGAGCTCTTAGAATCAGATCAATGAAAAATGAAAACCTAAATACATACATAGTAATCATCCTATTGAAGATGAACAGTGCAATTGGTAGATGACAGTGCAATTGGTAAATGAGTCTCTTGAGTTACTGAGGTGTAAATATAAAAATAGATGTGCAGATATTTCCAGTGGTGCCAGCATACTCAGAAGGCTCTGTATGA
The DNA here is from genome assembly GCA_036785325.1 of Urophycis tenuis. Classification (NCBI taxonomy): domain Eukaryota; kingdom Metazoa; phylum Chordata; class Actinopteri; order Gadiformes; family Phycidae; genus Urophycis; species Urophycis tenuis. The sequence goes on along the minus strand of JAXIVH010000036.1, from coordinate 3,965,926 downwards.
AGAAGACGAGTCTCTTGGACCATTGCTGTTTTCATGGCTCCCCTCTCTTCTTCTGCGAGCCACCACAGTCCAAACTTTGGGTGGGTGGAAGCCGCCAGCCTTGCCTCATGGGAGGCCAACACCTGCCCAAATAGACTATGATAACACCGGGGAGTATGTGTGTTGAGAACTGACCTTTGGACAATTTTTCAGCGAACTTTTAGGCTCAGAATGGTGGGAACTATGTACCCAAAAGTGACGGTTCTTTTCTCCTTGAAGGAGGTTAATTGAGTAGGCAAGATGTTTTAATAGGGCTGTGTACTCCTTTAGAAAAAATGTCTCTTGAAGGTGCAGTTTGGCCACTTTCAGCTGGTCACAGATTCCATTGAGCTGACTCTCAGTGAGACTCAGCACATTTTGACATTGCACTTCTGTATAAATTTTGAGATACACCCTGTTAGGCAACTTTGTCAAGATCATTTGTGGCAACAAGATTCAAAGTATGCGCGGCACATCGATGGTGAGGTGGCAAAGTTTAGCTCCTCTTCCTCTTGCTCCTCCTGAAGAACTGCAGTGACATCAGCAAACTGCACATCATATGTGCTATCCATTTCACACCCTCCATATTCATTGAATGCCTTAACGAAATTGCTGCCATTGTCAGTGACTGTGGCACTGACTTTGCCTTGGATCTGGAATTCTGCATGAATCTGAATAATTTTGGCAGCAATGACATCATAGGTGTGGTGGCCCCTTATCCTTTCACATGCCAATGCAGCAGACTTTTGATATAATGTCTCTGGCCCAATCCAGTGACATGTGGTTCCCATGAAACTCTGATGATGAGCCGTCCATATATCTGCTGTTGCACACACAGCTTGAACATCCTGAAGAGTTTCAGTGCCTCCTTCATATTTAGTGATGCGCTGCATCAATGTTTTTCTGGATGAGTGTCCGACCCCTACTAATTCCTTCAATCATCTTACGGAATGAGTCTTTCTCCACTAATGAAAAGGCCTGCACATCTGCAATTCTGAACTCAAGAACCAAGGAGTTTACTTTCCTTTGGGTGATTGCTGAGGTGCTGAGTGTTGCTTGTTTGAGAGAAGGTGTGGTGGCACTTTGTTCACCACCATCATCTGATGCCATGTCTGCTCTTTGCAAGACCCTGGAATGCTTCCTCTAAAATAAAGAAAGAGCACAAATGAATAGCACTTTAATTGTTTTATACTGGGAAGAATAAAGAGGACTAAATACAACTTCCTAGAGGTACTGATGATGACATTACACATCACAGTAATTTTGCCTACTCATAATGATGAGCTATCACAGGGCTGCTGCCCCACTGCCTGCCGAAGCTCAATACGGCACAGAGAGACACAAAGGACGCGGTTCAACTCCACTTAAATGTATTTATTTCAGTCACTGATGCAGGTTGATAACCTGTTAAAAGAAGAATCACTCACATTTGCCCTTTGCCCTTTAATCTGCCATTTCTAGAGATGAATGTAAACAAAGAAGTTTTTAATATCAAAAGAATCAAGTAATGAATTCACTCTTATTTTAACAACTTTTACCAATTTTAACTTAACAGCTTATCTATTCACCCTATTTCATTTTAATTAACTTATTGCTCAACAATAACGATTTCAAATCAGGACATACCACAATGCATTATATTTATTATACTTGCAAACCTTTAAGCCACTGCTCTATGCTGTGCGCCAAAGTCCCAACAAAACCCAGAACTAAAATATCACACGGCATCTCCATCGCACATGTCGAACAAACATTTCAGCGCAGCCACACACACACGCACACACAAAGTATCGCTGCACCTCAATGACTCCTTGCGGAGCGGGGCAGACCTGAATAGGCCCTAACAGACCTACCGCAACCATACATTAACCAATTAATAACAGTAACAATATAAACTTAACATACCGATAGCACGCCAAACTGATCAGACCTAACAACGCACCTGTCCGCTCACACCTAATGAGGCCCCCTCCCTCTCTCTCTCTCTCTCTCTCTCTCTCTCTCTCTCTCTCTCTCTCTCTCTCTCTCTCTCTCTCTCTCTCTCTCTCTCTCTCTCTCACACACACACTCGCTTTACTGTGTCATTATCTATAAGATACAATTTTCACCCTGTATCTTTTAAATAGGAAATATAACTAGATGTAAGTAAGAGGGAAGAGGGGGGAAAAGAAAAATAATAAACAGAGTCTTTGCTGTCTGACTGAACACATAATAATAATAATTTGTTTTAAATGTAGGAGGTTTAATATACACCCTCTGGTGCAACCTAGACACATCATCAGTGATGTAACCTGAGGTCATAGGGTGTTTCGGGTCTCTCAACATCAGACACCCTCGCCCAGGCGACCCAGCCGGGGGTGATCAGACCCCGGCTTGTGTCTAGGTAGCTTGTGTGGCCCACGGATCACCCCTCCTGATCCACAGCTATCTTGATGCCTTCTCAGCAGCATCAGTAGTGTTCTTGATGGCTTTCTTGCTGTGCAGTCCCCTTATTCCCAACAACTTGAGGGCCCTGCAGAGTGACTGGCCTGCGAAACCTCGGCATCCAACCTCAATGGGACTGCATCGAGTCTTCCATCCGTTGCGCCGGCATTCGCTTGCCAGCTCCTCATACTTGGCCCTCTTCCTCTCAAATGCCTCCTCCATCCGGTCTTCCCAGGGCACAGTCAACTCCAGCAGTATCACCTGCCTTGTTGATTCTGACATAAGAACCAAGTCCGGCCTGAGTGTGATCACTGCGATGGTCTCTGGGAATTTAAGCTGTTTCCCCAAGTCCACCTTCAGCTGCCAGTCCCTAGCTGTTGACAGGAGCCCCCCTGTTTGGCCTGGGCGGTGTTGAGGCTTCTCACCAGATTTAACAAAGGTGATTGAATTCCTAGCTGGCTGTTGCTGCTTGCTGAGTGAGATGAGTGAGTGAGTGAGATGAGCAGATGGTATCTGCTATCACCTTCAGCACCTGGTCGTGGCGCCAACGATAGCGCCCCTCGCCCAGGGCTTTCGGGCAACAGCTTAGGATGTGCCTCAGTGGTCCTCTCCTCTGACACAAAGGGCAAGCAGGTGTTTCTGCCAGGCCCCAACAGAAGAGGTTGGATGGGCTGGGGAGGACGTCGTAGACTGACTGGATCAAAAACTTTATCCGGAATGGCTCTGCCTTCCAAAGCCCTGACCAAGAAATCTTCCTATGAGGTGTCTGCTCCCATCTAGTCCACGCCCCCTGTTGTCTCATCCCGACCATTTTGCTTGAGCGGGTCTCCTCCAGCCCTGCTCGAACCTCTTCCTGGATAAGCTGCCGCCTCTCCTTCCCCCGGGCCTTGTTGTACCTTGTTGTACTTGGAGAACCCACCTACAGCCTGGAACTGATGTTGTAGTAACTGCCAGGTCATCCATAAAAGCTCTGATGGGAGGCTGCCGCACACCTGACTTGGTGAGCGGTCCTCTGCACTCCACCTCCGCTGACTTAACGAGCATGTTCATGGCCAAGGCAAACAAAATCACTGAGACTGTACACCCAGTGATTATGCCTTTCTCCAGCCGATGTGATGCTGATGTTACTGTTCCCGAGGTGACTCAAACTGAAAGAGTTGTAATAGTCCAGTATGAGGTCCCTGATCTTGCCTGGAACATGATGCCGGTCAAGCGAGGTCTCCACCAGTTTGTGAGGAATTGACCCGTAAGCATTAGACAGGTCAAGCCACAAAACTGCCAGGTTCCCATTGCCCTCCCGGGCCTCCCGGATGAGCTGAGTAACAACTCCCGTGTGCTCGATGCACCCTGGTACCCTTGGGATCCCCCCCTTCAGCACAGAGGTGTCGATGTATGCATTCTTCAGGAAGAACTCTGTCATGCGCTGGGCAACAATGCTGAAGAACACCTTGCTCTCCACACTCAGGAGTGAGATGTTTCTAAACTGCTCGATGGTGCGAGAGTTCTCTTCCTTCGGAATCCATACACCCTCTGCATGCCTCCACTGCTGAGCCACCTTCCCCCTCCTCCAGATGACCCTAAGGATCTTCCACAGTCGCTGCACGAGCCTGGGGCACCTCTTGTAGACAACATATGGTACTCCACTGGGACCTGGAGCTGAGTTGGATCTAGCTGCTCTGACTATGTCCTCAACTTCTCTCGGGGTTGGCTCCTTGGTGTTAAATGCTGAAGTGGGTTCTGGTGGTGTAATCAGAAAGCTGCAGGGTCCAAGATCCTGCTCCCTTGCGCTGTCGCTGTAAGTTGCCCTGAGGTACTTGTCAACCTCTCCTTGAGAGCAGGCCAATTGTCCACCTCGCTTCTGCCCAAGGATCTTCTTAGTGAAGTTGAAAGGGCCTGAAATGAAGGCGGCACGCTTCTTGGCTCTCTCCTTCCCCCTCTTCCTGTGCCATTCAGCACGACGGAGTGTCGTGAGATTCCTCCTTACGATGTTGCGGAGCTCTGCTATACCTACCTTCTCTTCCTCTCTTGCCTGCTTATACTGCCGTCCTAGCAGTCTAAGCTCTTGCCGCAGCTGGCTGATCTTCTGCCGTCGGTTTGGCTCCCCTGCACCGCTGATCGGGTGGTGCTCCTTGGTGCCAAACCTTTCGGCGGCGATGCTGACAATCATTGCACTCATTGTGCGCAACTTCTGGTCAGCATCTCCTCTGGCTGTTGCTTCGAGAATCTGATCAACATCCGCATTGAACTGGCACCACTCCTTCACCATGTTGGCCGAAGGCCACTTAACCCGACGGTGTTCTGACTGCATGACTTGGGGTAGGGCTTGTGGGGCGTGGAGGGTCTGGGCACTGTGGGGTGACTCCGGGCCGGAATAGGAGAATGTAAAGTCGCACGTCAACTAAGCAGGGAGATACAACTATAAAATGGACTATCCCTGGCTAAAAATAACTTACTTTAAAAGGTCAGGTTGGAGGTGGAGTCTTTGGACGCTGAAAAGAGGTTGCTGGCAAGCAGAGGTTGCACTGCACAGTTATATTCCTTTCTCCCCTCTCTTTCTTTAATGGGAAATGCTGTTTGTATTTCCAAGATAGAAACACTTTCCTGCCCTGGCTCTGTTGTGCCTGTTCTGGCTCCAGCTCTACATCCTGCTCCTCCTCTTCCCACTCCATTGTGGATGATCATGCAAATAGCACAAGATCAGTTTTTTTCGTTTTCAGATAAGGGCTTCTGGGAAATGCATGGGGTTGCCTTCATTTATTTACAGAGTGAATAAGCTTGTGAAACAGAAAAGTATATTCATGTAATCCATTGATTTCAACAATGTGGTGTTCTAAATACCAACTATGTAAATTGTAACTAACAAAATACAGCTGCTTATAATTTGTATTCTGAATACGTAACGCCAGTACATGTATTGCGTTACTCCGCAACACTAACACCAGGACACACGTTGATGTTGCTGAAACAGGTTGACTGTAGAGCTTGAAGCAACACATCATGCAGAGCAGGTGTTGCAGGTTGTCAGAGCTCTTTGAGCGTGGCGTGAGTAAAACCTTGGCCTGCATAGCGCCGCAATCCAGGGCCACCTGTCCACTGACCAGCAGAACAAGACTTAACATCCAATAATGAAATCCATCCAAGATCACCTGGTGTGCATGGCCACTTATGTTGAAGCTCTGCCATAACAGTCAGACTCATTGATCCAAGAGCCACTGGCTTCCTCCATTCAGCACACACTCGTGATGTTGTAGTGTTTGTTTTTGAGGCGTTGCTAGGCTCGCACATCAGAATGCATCTTGGGGTTCTTTTTTGGCGATACCCCACCAGTTTGAGATCCCCTTGCATTGTGACGTCATGATGATTTCTGGCACTAATTGAACCCAGGAAAAAAATGAGGTTCTATCCACATCATAAATCATAAAAGTCCTGAATCTTCACTGCAACAGGATATAAACAGCCTCCCTGTTCCCTCCTGTTCCCTCCTTTTTTTGGCGGGTTTTGATTTTTACCTTCTTTGGCTACACAACATGGCAATAGAACAAAGCAGAACAGAAAGAATAGAACTGAAGGAACTGTAGGGTGATGGGGTTCGGGAGAGTGAGTGTGTGGTGTGGAGTGTGGTGGAGTGGGTTCAGGAGAGTGAGTGTGTGGTGTGGAGTGTAGTGGAGTCTCGGGGTTCAGGAGAGTGAGTGTGTGGTGTGGAGTGTGGTGGAGTCTCAGTCAGAAGACGTCAATAGCAAGGAATGGAGTTTCAGAAGTAGTCAAGGGAGAAGGCAGGGTTTGATGCAACACCAGAAGCTTTATTCATCTTTGCATTGTTCTCTGAGGTCTGTGGTTCTTTATTTCCACCGCTCATTTGCATGTATGCATGTGCTGCATCAGAAAGAGATAAAGAAAGAGACAATACAATTACAATTCAATGGAGTGGTCAATCAAGAAATGCACAACAAACAAGTATGAATATACAATCCATAACTAAACAGTCCAATGGTCAAACAACCATCTTACATGGCTCTTGGTACATGTCTGGGAACAAAGGAATCAGGGCAGCAGAGCACATGTTAGCAAAGCCCCCACAAAAGGCATACAAGATTTAATAATCAAAATGATGCATTGACAACTCATGTTAACTTGAAGACACACACAAATAAGATGCGTGGATGCACAGGAGTGTTGGCAGGGAGTGCAAAAACGGTGAACTGAGGGGTGAACAAACAATTTATAGTCTCCGCCCCCATACCCAGCAGGTAAGGTAGGCGTGGTCAGGTGGCAGGTATCCTTTGGATTCACTTTGGCAGATTCACCATATTTAATTGGAAAGAAAATGAACTGAGAATGATGATCCAGGGAGTCTTTTCAAGACCAATAGAACAAACAGGATACAAGATCAGCAGTTATGCAGGGCGAATATTGTGGCTTCATTTACATCTGCCAAATCCAACAGCGGACAAGTGAAATGAACCACAGCTTTGACGTCTATCTCCATTGTCACCTGGCCTCACCACGGACCACTAAGCACAACAGAGACGTTATTAACCTCCACATTTACCGAGACAATCCTGTTATATATAGATGTACATATGGGTTTCAATCGCTTAACTGAGATCTACTAATTCATGATTATATTTAAATAGTGAAACTAAAATTAAATGAATGAATCAATGATCTGACAGCAGCTCGCTGCATAGCTCCAGCTTGCATTTGATGCATTTGATACATACAACCCTTGTTTTGGTTTTCTGATTCAACAGAACTCACCAAGCCAATGTCTTGACATGGGGGTTACCCACTGAACGAAGTTCTCTTGCAGGTAATGTGAATGAAATCCCTCCTATCTTCTCTGTTGTTCCATAGTAAAGTCTCACTGACCCACTCCGCTGGAGACACACTGGGTCCAGTGAGACCTATAGACCCTTTTCACAGATGTCAGACCATAGATCAGACACAGTAGTGTTACGTAGTGTCACACTCATAATACAAATGATATCAGCTTGTCTTCACTAGTTTATTCAACTACCCATGCCCTGATACATGAAGGAGCATCTAGTTGAAATTATCAATCATTTATATCATGTCATTTGACATATTTCAAGAGATCAACACCTGTCATAGAGGATGGATTGTCTATACACATATTTAAATGATTCCATAGTTCTAATAATCTTTTTTTTTTCTTATTCCATTCTTCATTACATTTACATTTAGGGCATTTTTAGCAGACGCTTTTATCCAAAGCGACAAAAAGTACATTTGTCAGAAGGTGAGACATTTCATTGCTGTTAATACAGTAAGAAAGTCACCAGAACAAGTTTCAAGCATTTAAATTACTAGGTTAACCATTGCTAGTATACAACTCATTCTATTGGTTGCATAAATTCTCTATCTCTTCCACTCCCCCCCCCCCCCCCCCCCCCCCCCACCCTAAATACCAAGACCACGACCTTCTGGTTGGACACTGCACAGCTGCTTCCTGTTACAATTATACAATTATGTACAGTATGCTATCCGAAGATAAACTTATTTTGGAAGACAAATGTAGTTATATAGTGGCCCGGTTGGTAGAAATTCAATTTACTATACGTTATCCCAGATTTTAACTCCCCTGCCATGTACGACTGAGACTATTGATGGATTCTGTTGGCTAACCATCAGAAGAGCAGCCACAGCAGGGCATGCATACACACTTACAGTATTTAACAATAAAGGAAAATGAAAAAACAGCACTGACACTTTTTAATATGTGTAATAGATGCAGCACAACATTGTTTTGAATCCCTCTTCCGTCCTTGCCACTTTTTTAAGTATTCAAAGGGGATATTAAATGCATTACTAATCGTTTGAGAACAGCCAACAACTGACAATTGACTTGGACCAGTCTTGGACTGGTGAACCTTCAATCAAGACCCGAACCAACATCCAGGGCAAAAAGCAAGAAAGGCCCGATCACAATAAACACTTTTTGGCAGCTGGGGGTTGCTATGCAATGGTAATTATTTGAAAACCAAGTGATTTGCTCCCTGCTTTTGCATTACTGATTGTCGTGCATTTTTCTGCTGTAATTGCCTTGCGGTTTTGTCAAAGCCCTGGGTCCCTGAATATGGCCACAGCCCAATATTTATTCCGCAATGATATATCACCTATATTTCAACTATGATGAATCTTATTAACAGCAATACTAAAATACAAGCTGGCTGCAATGTACCTTGTCGTAGATTTTTTTAATTGATCTTTAATTCAATATACTGGATAACTATATGTTTACAACCAGTCAGGCTTCATTAAAAGATCAGCATTTTGGGGCAAAATAACTACAAATGAAGATGCCAGACGGAAAATGAATTGTGTTAAGTAACCATCATCCCTATTATCAGTACAGACAATGATACGCCTGTTGGTCCTCCTTATTCTAACCATAGTTGTGTGAATATAGCTCTGAATGAAGGGTGCATCCTCCATATATAGCTGAGGCCCCTCTACTGCCCCAGCTCATGCAGCATACAGGTCCTTTGCCAACCTGGAAGTGCTGAACGTGGTAAACTGTACCAAACTAGCAACAATAAACCATAATGTTTTAATTAAAATAAACTCTTTAAACTGAATCAAGGATGTGTGGCTGGATCATATATTCCCTGTATGTTAATGTGTTCTGCATTTTACACCAAACCGAAATGTGTCAACCTATTTAAGCAGGTTAATTGCACAATTGTGTTTGGTTGTGCAACTGTCAATCCATGCATGCATTTTTGAGTGTGTGTGTTGACCTTCCCTATCTCCTGGCATAGCCATATCAGAGAACCTGGACAGATAGGCAGCAAGAAAGTTAGCCTTCCCAGCCTTGTGTTGGTATGGCTTGAATTGGTATGGCTGTAGTGACAGATGTTACTGCATCACTCTGGCATCGCTGTCCTTAATTGTGTGGATCCAGGTGAGGACACTATCATCACTATCATCCAAGGTCAACTCCCGTCCGAAGAGGATGTAGAAAATACTTTCTAGGCTCCATTTGAGGGCTAGAAACTAATTTCCTATGGATGAGTTTCTCATCTCTTAGGGAATCAGATTCCTGCGGAGATATTGCACTTGCCTCCGGTCACCTTCATCACCTTGGACCAAGGCTGCTCCAAATCGCGACATTTGATACCTGAAAGGTGATGAAAATCAGGACTCACCACCTGTGTTTGAGGGTTTTAAATGATTGTTGGCATTACCAGGTCCATTATAAAGTTACTGGCACAATTATGGGTAGTGATTTTTCACAGTGTAGCAAAAGCTGCACATTGTGTTATAAACTTGCTCCCGAGTAACCCCAGGAAAGATCATATCTGCTTCTTGTTACAAGGACAATCAAGTTTGTGAATGGCCTCCACCTTGTCCACCAGAGCATGTATGGTCCCCTATCTAGCTGTAATCCAAGGTACTGGGTCTCGCCCTTGGCTGTCCCATATCCTCACATTGAGCGTCAGTCCAGCCTGGTCAATGTTACCCAGAATCTGCTCTGTCGAGGTAGGCTGCCCAGCCTCTGTGTTCATTTTACATAGACGCCTCCTCAAGGAAATTGGCCTGTAGCTTTTGCAAAGGTCCAGCATCGTCAGGTAGCTAGTGGATCCTGTGAGCTCGATTAGATTATCAATCCATCACAAAGGGTGGTGTTTGAACTGGGCGAGGTGGTCCATATTTCTTAATGACAATATAATAGGACTAATCACGATCTGAAGCTTTCAACACTGCTATCTGGTCTTCTTAAGGCCTGACACCAGTCGCTCGGGACTCCAGTAGGGCCATAACCGCACCAGGGTAAATCCGATGGTGTGCTGGATGTTGGATGTTCTACATCAGCGGCCCTTCTCAAAACAGATTTGATAGTTAGTCTAATCAACTGGTGGAGATCCTGATGTTGCCGTACAGGAAGGTGCTAATTGCCGCGCCAAAGTCTGTCCTGTCATCCTCATCTTCCACCGATCGCACCATCAGAGCTTCCACTTGATTGAGGTGGTAGACCTCATACATCACTGGCTCCGACATCCTAAGCCCCAGCCAACACCGAGTACCACCTGTCCAGGTTGTAGCTCTCTTTACCAAGCTCTCTTGTTGAAGAATATATTTATGGCCTCCTATCTGGCACGCTGTGGAGTGCACGCTGGCGCGTCTTGATGCCGCTACTCACCGGCTGCTTTTACTGTTTTATTGTGTTTAGTAAGCTCACCTGGCTTCTCGGTTAGAAATGTTGTCCGCTGTGAGTAGATGGCTGGGTGTGGCAGTACCTGTATCACCAAAACTGTGTTTATTAGGGGACCAAACAGAAATCCTAAATATATCTAAATATGAGAGAGGGATTTTAAAAGTTGGAATGGTCACAGCTGCTCGAACAATCCTCAGAGTATGGAAGAGTACAGTCACCCCAGATGTTAAAAAGTGAATGGAAATGATGTCAGAAGTTGCATCATATGAACGCATGTTGGCTAGAATTAACAATGAAGAGGAACATGTTAGGAGGGCCTGGGAACATATTTTTTGCAGGTATGAAAAATGGAAAATTTGTAGATATGGTGCTGATGAATGCAAAATGTAAAGTGTAAAAAAAAAACGAAAAACAAAAGAGGAGATGTTTATGTACAAGAGATCTTTGTGTTCATGGCTGTAAGCTGGATATACTGTCTGTTGATGTTGGTGTCAGTGTTTGTTTTCTAGTTTGACTGTATGTTTAGGTGTGTATGAATAATTAAATAAAAACTTTAGTGACAAAAAAAGAAATGTTGTCCGCTAAGTTTCTCCTCTGGTCGGCACTTGCCTGGATTACACTGTCGATATTCCACCGACCCGTGGCTGGTCTTCTCCAGTACTCGGCTGCCGAGCTCCTCCGGATACGTTCCCGCCTGTTTGAGCCTCCACCTGCGGTGCTATACCCTCGCCGAAGTTACATCCGCCGTGGCTCCCGTCGGAACTTCCATATTGACAACTACTAGTTCCATATTCACCTCCTATAAGACTGCTCTAAATGCTGCCAAATCTGCCTTCTACTCCAACATCATCCACCGCGACGGAAACAATACCAGGACTCTATTCTCCACAGTAAACAAACTACTCAAACCTAAGGAAACTGCCACCCGCTTCACATCAGCCCTTCAGTGTCAACAATTCTTGGACTTCATGAATCACAAAGTTTCCTCCATACATCATCATCTCACCCCCTGCCTGTCTTCCCAGTCAAACACTCCTTGGCTCAATGCTACTGTCCAGCCCACCAGTACCCCGTCTGCTTTCCATCTTCCCTCGAATCAACAGATATCCCAACTGATCATGTCCTCCAGGTCTACCACTTCTATACTTGATCCGCTTCCCACCACATTGGTCAAAGCCTGTCTCCCCACGCTCTCCTCACTCATCATGCAAATTGTGCACTCCTCCCTGTCAAATGGTATTGTTCCCTCCGCACTCAAAACTGCCTCAGTCACACCCATATTAAAGAAACCTGGCCTTGACCCCAATGAATTCAATAACTATCGCCCTATTTCAAACCTTCCATTCATCTCAAAAGTGATTGAACGTACAGTAGCCTGCCAACTTCAAGATCATCTATCAAACAATAACCTCTTTGAGCCTTTCCAGTCTGGTTTCCATCCCAACCACAACACAGAAACAGCTCTCACTCAAATTACAAATGACCTCCTCTTAGCAGCAGATTCTGGCCTACTCACCTTTCTCATACTCTTAGACCTCAGTGCCGCCTTCGACACATTATCTCATACCATCCTCCTAGATCGTTTGGCCGGCACTGGGGTCTCTGGCATTCCCCTTCAATGGTTCCATTCTTACCTGTCTGACCGTTGACTGTTTATTCAAGGACAAAATACCAGATCATCACCCTCACCACTCCTTCACGGCATTCCACAAGGTTCTGTCTTCGGTCCCCTACTCTTCATCATCTACATCCTCCCTCTCGGCATTATCTTCCGTCACTTTGGTATTCACTTCCACTGTTATGCTGACGACACCCAAATCTACATCACCACCAAACCGGACACCACATCACCACCTACTGCCCTTATTGACTGTCTGCAAACCATCACAATCTGGCTGTCAAACAATAAGTTAATTCTCAATGGCAACAAAAGTGAAATTCTCCTCATCGGATCCAAATCATCGCTCTCCAAATCTCACCCCCTCAGTATCCTCATCGACGGCTGTTTGGTCCCCACTTCAAAAACAGTTAAAAGTCTTGGTGTTACTTTGGACAGTACCCTCTCATTCACATCCCACATCAATAATATCTCACGTACAGCCTTTTTCCACCTCCGCAATATCTCCAGACTCTGCCCCTCCCTCACCCAGCACTCCACCGAAATCCTCATAAATGCCTTGGTCACCTCCCGCTTGGACTACTGCAACTCCCTCCTCACTGGTCTACCTCAGAAACTCATCCACTGTCTACAAACCATCCAGAACACTGCCGCCAGAATAATCACCCGTACCAAGTCATCGGATCATATTACACCTGTCCTCATGCAACTCCACTGGCTCCCTGTCCATCAACATATACACTACAAGCTACTTTTGCTAACATTCAAAGCTCTCCATAACCAGGCACCTCCATATCTCTCTAACATGCTTCACCCTTACATCCCACCCCGTTCACTCCGTTCCTCATCTGCCGCCCTGCTTTCCACCCCCTCCTTTTCACTTACCTCGCTTGGCGCTCGGGCTTTTGGCTGTTCTGCACCTAGACTCTGGAACTCACTCCCACTACACATACGCACTCTGGACTCCATCGACACCTTCAAATCCCACCTCAAAACACACCTTTTTAAGTTAGCCTACTCCCTATAACACTCTGTTCCCCCAACCATTTTGATCTATTTTCTAGCCACACTGTATTTTTCTTGTATGTGTTTATGTTATGTGCTATTGTATTTCATATTTGTTTTGTTTCTTACATGTAAGGTGACCTTGGGTTCGAGAAAGGCGCCAACAAATAAAATCTATTATTATTTTTATTATTATTACTTACATGCCATGCATGCACTTCCTATCATTCTCCAATGCTGCTTTATTTCATTCTCCATTGATGCTCTTACTCTATTCCGTGATGCCCTCATTTTATTGTAGTTTATTGTATTTTCTTTTTCTTCTTTGATTTTCCCTCCATGTTGGAACGGGCCTCGCCCAATACATTTCATTGTACGATATGATTGAAAGTTATACTGCACATTTGAAAATAAACGACTTGAAACTTTTTTATATTTTTCTATTAAACAATATACGTTAGCTGTATGACTGAATGTATTACGTGCAGGCAGAGAGATGGAATAAACAGAGTGGCGACACTCCCATAGACCTCCATTGTAAAAAATGCCGGTGCTTTATCCCGCCTACTTCCGGGGTATGGAGCTCGGAATAGTTCCAAACACTGTCATTTGAGCGTTGGATCTCATTCACTTACATTGCTGCGCATCGATTAGTTCCAGAGGTAAGTTGCTGAAATATCGACCTCTTTTCAATTATCAACCATCTATATTGTATCAGAGGCCCTTTGTGATGCTTATACTGGTCTTCATTTGTTTATGCACAGCGTAATTATCTATATTTTATCGTGGTTGTTAGAACCAATTTTCAAGCATTGCCTGCTAGCTAGTTAGCTAGCGCGACTTCGCCAGCTGTGAAGGTAACTTAAGAGTTTGGTAATGAATCGCTAGCAACTTTCAAATTGTGTTTTTTTCTTAATGCCAAATTAATCCTTTTCTGTTTTACCAGAGCCCTCTCTGCTCTCCTTCTGAGTAATTTCTCCATTCTGAGCTGCCTCATTAGACCCTCCACCTGAGCCCGGTCACAACTGGCCCTTGGCAGTCTGGTTCCTGGAGCACCTGACCCTGGCAAACTGGCCTCTTCAATGATGACCCCTGACTGACTGGTCCCTGGCAGTCTGCTGACATCTCTTTCACTCTCTCTGTCTGTTATGTCCCTTTCATTCTCTTGGATCTCCACCTCAATTTCTCCCTCAATCTCTGTAACAATAACAAGGTATTCTTGCTGTTATATGTGTATGCTGCCTTTAGATTTGCACCTATTGTAATTTAAGGGTACACTACACTCCTATAGTGACATTCATCTAAGTTAATCTATCGGCAATGGTAAAGTATAAATAAATCTGAAGATTATCTACATGTGGTATATGAATCTTGAGGAAATCCTTGAACTCTGGTTGTTTTTAAGCTGTATACTAATCTGAAGGTTGCATTAGGAGTGTAGTCTATCCTTGAATTATATAACATGGGAAACATTGTTAGCTGCATATATCATACCAATGTTTGATGTGCCATAATAGGTGTGGTCATCAGTCCTGCCATTAACCACTGGAGGCCTACTCCTTGATGTGGCTTTCCTCCTTTTTGGCTTAGGTCGATGGACAAATAACGTTGGCAAAGCATCTGGCCTCAACCTCAGATTTCCTCCAGATTTGCTGGCAATAAATTGGTCATCTTCAAAGTGTACCTGTAGGTAGGCTTGTAAAATCAGTTTCCACTGCACACTTCAAATGTCACTGAAGAGTCAAAATTCTCTACACTTTGAGATATGATGCCCTTTAAAATGTTTACAAGTCATGTCACTTCTGTGAACATTACTTACATGACAGAGTTTTCTGCTGTTGTTGTCCTCTGTCAGACACAGGTTTTTTCTGTTGACCATTGCCATCCATCTCTTTCTTCGCTCAAGGTTCTTGGGGAAGCCATACATACGGAACCCCTTCTCAGACCGATTGGAGCATCCAAACGCTGCACATCCAACCATGGTATGACCACTGATCTATTAAAATGTTGGTTGTAAACAATAGCCATCAGAACTCAGACATCATTGAAAATCACAGAAAGCGGGCGACAACCACTAATGTCCCTCTGACTTGGATTAGGTAACAGGTCAGAGTACATGACCAAACCAGGATCCTCCTCTCTCACTCTTCATTGTGTTTTGTGTTCGCTCAGGGCTGTTATAATGACTGTTGTGGTAATGACACAATGTACAGTATGTTAGTGATGTTACAATATGTTGTGATTGGGTTGTCGAAAGTATATAGTGCTACCTGCTGTGTCCTCTGTTGAGTCTGCTTTCAACTGTATTCTCTCCCCTTATTCACCACTGTCCCTATTCTTACTCTGCTTTTTAGGGCCCAGGAAATACTATGAGAAGGAGGATGTCCCTTTCACCAAGGAACCTTTGTTTTTTTTTTCAAATTTTCACACAAGCAAGCACACATTCCTGTTGTCTGTTTATTGTTTAATAAAAAATATTTTATTTGAAAACCTTCATTTTTATCAGCGATCCTTACATTGATGTCTCAATAGCTGTAACAGGAGTTACAAGTGTTTTGTTATTTACATACTATACTATAAACAATAATCTATACAGCTATACAAGAAATAAACAATTCCTATGAATGTGCAATAACAGAACCAACATATACTTATGGATGTGAAATAGTAGTTATTAAATAATAGTTAATTGCTCAAGTTACTTGGGTTGAGTTAATGCTACCCTGACTCTTACTTGTGCACTAACTCAGAGCCATAGTGAACAATCTTAATAGCTCTGCACTTATCTATAGACCCAAACATACACGCATAAATGAGTTTTTATTCTGTAATAGTTTTGATAATTTGTGTATGGCTTAATCTCAAAATTATATTCTTAGTCTTAACATCATCATGTTTCACGTTGTGGTCCTGGGGGTGGCAACTTTCATCAGAAGAAGTGAGCTAGCTGATGGGTGAATGCTGGACGGACCGCGGCAGACCTCTTAGCGCTACCACGAAGGTAAGCTAACGGCTGAATCGGAATTTATAAGCAAAATCACGGTAATAAATCATACAGCCCAGTCCATCTTAAATAAAAAATCATGAGACGTCTGTCATCAGATGATTGATATGGAAAAGAAAAGTTAAACTGGAACTCTAAGCTTTTCCCTCCAAAAATGTCAAACTTTATCTCAGTAATACACAGCTTTTCGTTGTCACCCTCCCTCTCCAAATGCAAAACTAACATTTCCAAAAATGTAATAATGTAATAACAGCTGAAAAAGTACTTGGGTGTGTTTTTATTTTAATATTTACCGTTCAATAATGACAGCCAGCGTATGTTTGGAACTATTGGGGCTTACATGAACCACGTGACTGCCCTGGCGGCGACATCATAGAGTGTCGCAACTCTTTCTCTCTATGGCACTGCGTGCAGGGTCCAATAAAATGATTAAACCAATTGGCTGTAAGAAACACGGCTTCTTATTGGTGGAAACATTTTTGTGGATTTTTTTCTATAACAGGAAATAGACTCTCTAAAACACAGCATCATTTGAGCGAGACATAAGAGGTGAGGCGTGAGGAGGGTCATTTACGTGTATCTCACGCTCAATGCTTGATAGTTGGTAGCTTAGATCCTCTTCAGCCCCAATTGTGAATATTGGTTACAATAAATTTTAAGTTTAACAAACACATGCATTTTATTTGATCACGGACATACATAGCCTGATAGAAGTAATCGGCGGACGATCGCTTTTAGGCAAGACACCAGCAACTTCACTACGACTTTTACTTTGAAACTGTTCAGTTGCAAGGACGTCAGAGTTAACAGGAAGTTATTATAGCAAAATCCATCTGCGCACCACTACTCCCTCTGCTTCTGTGTTGCCGAGGTGAACCTCTACCTTATTTATGTTGAGGAACAAAACACCGTTGTAAATGGGTTTGGAGCAAGCGCACAGTTGTGTTTTAGAATGAAAATCGTAGTAGAATGAAACTCTTCTAGTCTTCTAGCAAAATGTCTATAGCAATGTTCAAACATCAATTGAGCCAGAGCCTTGTTAGTCCATTGAATATACGAGTTCAATACGACAACATTGTTGACCCACGTGTTTGGGCTACATTTCGCGACTCTAATCTGATAACTCTATCTATTAATTCCCTGAGCCAGGTTTGTCTGTGGCCATGGCGACAGACTCATCGCTGCTGAACTCTGAGGCGGAGCTGCAGCAGCAGGAAGAGTTGTATCAACAGCTTCTCTTACAGGTTGGTATGGTTGGATCAAATATACTGGAGCATGATTTGGTTGTATTCCTCGTTAACGTTTGACTGGTAGAGGAGGCAACGTTATTGGGAAAGTGAGAGTGAAAATGTAAACTGGATAAGGAGAGGTTACCAACCACTTTTAGTTATTATTATTGTTATTAATAATAATGATAATAGATAAGCACGTTTGCATAAAAAATAATTTAGTTTGCACATAACTTCACCTAATAGTATTCTCATCAAATGTTGTCGCCAGGCCTCAGAAATATTGTCTCAGACTCCCGGGTCATTTGTCAGTGCTCATGAGATAGAGTAATGTCACTTTCCCCTTACCAATAGGAAGGAAGGCAAGTGATTCTGTAAACCCCTGTATTATCTGCTGCATGCTAAATTATTGGAATTGGAAGTGACGGTGTCAGTGTCGGTCTTATTATATACTAATCAAATCAAATTGATTTGTATAGCCCTTTACAATATCCGAAAGGTACCCAAAGTGCTTTACAACAAAGCCATAAAACAATACATCACACATACGTAACATAATAATAATAATAAAATGACATAATATTGAATATTATGACCAAATGTAACATGAATAATAAAACTTTGAGGCAACACTGAATGTTGAGACCCCTAGAAACGACATATTATGCCTTTTTTTTAATGTTTCAGTGTCACATCTTTCCTTGTGTTTCCGGTTAGACGGTGGGAAAGATGCCTAGTGGTCCACAGGACTCCAAGCTGATCCGTCCCCAGCCAGGTATGACACACACACACACACACACACACACACACACACACACACACACACACACACACACACACACAGCATATACACACACACAAGTGTGTGTGTGTGTGTGTATGCTCCCAGATTCACAAACCTTTAAACAAAGACATGCACATGCTATACATACTATTCATAACTAATAAGATGAATATAAAAATTGAATCAGATGTGGAGACTACTAGATACTCCTCACTATTCATCATCTAGACACAATCACAGAGAGTTTCCCTTAGTTTCACTAAGTTTGTGGTTAAAATGAGGGGAGGTTTAAAGTAGCACTATGTACATTTTTTACCGCAGCTATTTTCTTTGTGAAAAAATATCTGCTAAGAGGTTTCTCTCAACAACAAAACCCAGCCATTACAGGTCCATTTCTGTATGTGTGTGGTCCCCTTCTGCGACCTCCCACTGTGGGAATTTTGCTCAACCACCAGAGGCTGCTAATGGGGCAGCCCCTCATATAGTGCAGCTTTAAATCACACCCTCCTTCGTCCCTTCCACAAGGCATGTGTGTGAAGACTCTGTCGCAGCCAGACAATCTGAAGACCTTCATCAACATCTGTCAGTCCACCTCAGTGCCACCCCCTCCTGAGCTGTCCAGAGAGGAGCTTGTGGACCTGCTCCAGTCAGAGGATCCCACCGGCTACAGAGTTCCCATGAGTCTCGGCGAGCCCCACACAGAAATGGACAATGGCGAGTCATGTTATTTATACCCACCTTATTTTATTGATATGCGCTGCCATAGCAGTAAATAGTATGTTCATTCTACACATACTTGTTACATTCTGGCCAGTTGAAAGCCGGGTGCCACCAATCACTGGATCCTGACGAACAAGTGGTGTTGCAATCTGCCACATTACGCAAATCAATGGCGGCGCATACGGAAAATAAGTCTATGAAGCGATTGGTTCAAGAGTTTACCGAGATCACAAATACCTTTTTTAATCCCGCCCACATTTTTGCTGGTATTACACAAAAAAGAGTTAATGTATTTTGGAATATTAATTTAATGTTAATTTATTTTAATGTTGAATGTTAATTATTAATTCCGACCTATAGGAATTATTAATTCCTATAGGTCGGTAGTCAGACAAGTCAACAAGGGCTGCGAAAGACACAGGATTTAACATTTTTGTCTGGATGAGTCTGACAAAAAAATATTCATCAGAAATATTAGATTAGATTAGATTCAACTTTATTGTCATTGTGCAGAGCACAAGTACAGAGACAACGAAATGTAGTTGGCGTTCTAACCAGAAGTGCAAAGGAGCGATTAAGGTGCAGTGTGTACATAGTAGTGCAATATGAGTGGACAGTTGTAAAGTAACAGTAGTAAGTATGCAGTGGCCCTGTAAAGTAACCAGTAAACCAGGGGTGTCAAACTCATTTTCACCCCGGGCCACATCAGCATTATGGTTGCCCTCAAAGGGCCGGTTTAACTGTCTCTGCATTTGGTTATTTACTCCAATGTACAAATATTGTGCATCCATTTATATCCATGTACAACTGGAAGCATTGGAACCACTGCAATCTAGGGGCAGGATTTGCGGATCACAACATTGAAATGCATTCTGGGAGATGTAGTTGATGGTCGCTCTACGGTACAGAATATGCCTTTTAAGCTCTCGCGGGCCACATGAAACAACGTGGCGGGCCGGGTTTGGCCCGTGGGCCTTGAGTTTGACACCTGTGCAGTAAACAGATAGTGCAAGTAGATGTAGTAATTATCGACAGCATAGATGAGTGTCTGGGTAGTACAGTGTGTACAGTACGGTGATAAATAAGTGATAGGGTGGGATATAGATATTGGTAAGTATTTTGGGTACCCTAGCTTCTAAACTTAAAAACAGCCTTTCCCTGTCAGAGGCGACAGCAAAGCCATCTATCTCCCTTGTTTTGCCTTTTTGTGTTTGTGCAAGGAGAACTCAGGGAGCAGGGTTCAAATCAGGTCCTTTAATGAGCCTTTGGCAAGTTTCCATTCATGATGACTCATCTTAAACCAATGCAGGATGTTGGGAGTGTGTGTAAGTCCTGATGTGATGTTTTTGTTTGTTTCTGTTCTGAATCTTTTGTCCTCTGGTTTTCAGGTTCCCAGAGTTGTACTGCTTACGATGTAGTCATCAGCGAAGCCTTCTTCCAAAAGAGCCTGGTCTGTGTGTCCTTGTTTGTTGTTATGCATCACTGTTTAGGGCTCTGTTAACAACGGCGTCATTGATGAAGTGTGATGTTGTTTATTGTTGTTGTTTTCCCAGAAAGATCCTCTGTTCCAGCAGTTCATCATCTTGGTATCCTTGGAGGGTTTAGAGAACAAATATAACCTGGAACTGAGTCGAGGTGTGTGTGTGTGTGTGTGTGTACTCTAGTTGATTTTTGTGTACTTTCCCCATGCACACACACTCACACAAAAATCCATTTGCCGTGTGTTTGCAGACTGGAAGATTCTGAAGAACCGAAAGTTCTTTGGTTCAGTGGGCGAGCAGAGCATTCGTACCAAGAGCCAGCCTGTTATCCAGGAACTGCAGCCAACGTACGGCCGCCGCCTGTCTGTCTGTCTGCCTGCCTGTCTGTCTGTCTGTCTGTCTGTCTGTCTGTCTGTCTGTCTGCCTGCCTGCCTGCCTGCCTGCCTGCCTGCCTGTCTGTCTGTCTGTCTGTCTGTCTGTCCGTCCGTCCGTCCGTCCGTCCGCCCGCCCGCCTGCCTGCCTGCCTACCTTTATTTATATTTCCGTGATGGATGCACTTGGGTGAGGTTTAAGAGGCAGGACCAGTTTATTTACAGTATATCACAATCTTTCACAAAAATGCCTTTCGGAGTGCTTTACAGAGGCAGGGATCAGTATACACATACCAACAGCGATAGACAACAAAAGGCAATAAAGAAAGAACAGCAAAGGCTAAATATTCCAGTCCACCTTAATTGTGAAATTGTGCATTTTCAGTCAGAAAATACAGAAACCAAAGCAGACATCTCATGAAACAGTCATCATGTTGTGCATGTAAAGGATGGTTTGTGTGAAGAACTGTTGGTGGTGGCCGATGTCTAATTTTCTGGATCTTGCCAAATACCAAATACCATCTGCACTTATGTTTTTCGCTATTTGCTGCAGATACAAGGCCCACATGTGTCCAGCAAATGAAATCATCCTATTATCTGACATGTTATATGCATACCAGAGTGTATGATAGTGTTGCATACAGTACCACACTGTGTAAACCTGATTCAAGCCGGTGAACATCTGTTCGTCAACTAGTAATTGTATACCTGAATACCACTTTAGGCTCCTTTGCACACTTCTACTAAAATGCTGCTTATCTCCCTTGCTTGTCTCCCTATGACCATGTCTAGGGAGGGCTCCAGCATCACAGCTAGAAGGTGAGACACACACACACACACACACACACACACACACACACACACATACTTACAATCTCTCTTCAATTCATAGTTTAAAAAAACATTTGTGACGCAGCGATGCAAATGCGTGATCACCAAAGAAATAGTGCTAGGATTAGTCAGCTGTCTGTGGAGTGTCACCACAGCCTGCTTCATTACAAAGGAAACCATGGCAGCGTACAGGGAACACGCAGTGACCTCTGGAGCTGTTCTCGTCTGAAATAGACCAAGAGCTTTGCTTTACTTGCATCCGATCTAGATTGACGAGATAGGTTGCCGTATAGACATTAATTTTTACGAACTCTTAATTAATAGACATTAAGAGTTTGTATCCTCTCTCCACATTCCTCTCTCTCTCTCCCTCCCTCCCTCCCTCACTCCTTTACACCCTCACTATTGTTTTTCCTTCACCCCCCCCCCCCCCCCCCATTAGACCGGAGTTCAGTCTGTTAGTGGAGCCCCCCACAGGGAGTCCACAGTTCCTCATCGCTGAGATCCAACTACCTGGGGTGGTAAGACAGACACACACACACACACGTTTTTACAGCTCCATATGCGAAAAATATCAACAAGTCACAATAAAGTACCTCTGTCACTGTCAGCGTTGTTATTGCACATGTTGAAGAAACAACAGCAGCAACAGTATTTCTCTCAAGACAGCGTTCCTGTTAATACATCCATAGTGCCAAACTACATTTGCAGGCCTATAATGCACACTATCCGTTATATGTGTTGACCATGCATTTCATTAGAAGTTCCCTTGCACTATGCGAGTGTCGCTTGCTTTTTGAAAATGCTGTGCGGTTGTAACTGCTTCCATTCAGATACCAACTTCCTGCGAAGGAGTGACAGCCTTCTTGTAGTTTAGTTTTAGTAAACAAGGGATCGTCTCCAAAGCATGTATGTACTAAGGAGTGACAGCCTTCTTGTAGTTTAGTTTTAGTAAACAAGGGATCGTCTCCAAAGCATGTATGTACTAAGGATTGCACGCCCTCTCACCAAAGCCCCCACCTCAGGCTCTGTCACACTTGGATTACAAAGTGAAACTGCGTTATCATAGCTTCCTCTAAATACATGGGATATGTGGGTGAAAGCCCCGGAGCAGAGAATTGTCTTCAATAGGCTGAGTGTTGAATCCATCACTGTTTTTCACCGGCGACATTATTATTGGAAAACGCAGCCTATTCCCGTCGTTGGCTGACAAATTCATCTGCGTTGTGTCCTTTCTTTTGTCATTGTTCATTGGCTGCGTGTCTGATTTAATAGGACATTAAAGGTCCTCATACACAAGACTTGTAGATAATGAGGTCCACAAAGTCCGGCAGATGTCCTGGATGGAGTCCCCGTAGTCCGGACTCCTCATTGTTTTTTCTCATTGATTAGCACCAATTCTCATTGATGCTATCAGGTCTGTCCTTGGCTTCCTGACTGCACTCCACCTGATCAACAGGTGGACAGCCCCTTCAAACCCATAGAGTGGGCATTTTACAGAAAATCTCAGCCCATCTTAGACAAAATTATTTTTGTTGTGCCAGCTGCTTTTTAAGCGTGATTTATTGAAGCACATTGAAGTCTGCGATGACTTCAGTCGGTTTGCTGCAACAGGCCTTAATACAAATGCATTGACTTTCCCAATCAAGGGAGTAACAGCCGTGCTTACAATGTGTTGCAGTCTAGCAAACTGCTTCAAACCATGAGCTGAGTGACTGCTCTCTCCCCTGTCTCCCCTCCCCTCACACACACAGCGGTCATCCCGGGCGCTGGTCCTGGACGTAGGGGAGGACCGCTTGGTGCTGACGGCCCGGCCTAATCTCTTCCACCTGGACATCTTCCATCCATTCATTGTGGACCAGGAGGGCAGCGTAGCACAGTACAACACACACACACAGGTAACACACACACACACACAGGTAACACACACACACACACACACAGGTAACACACACACACACACACACACACACAGGTAACACACACACACACACACACACAAGTAACACACACACACACACAAGTAACACACACACACACACAGGTAACACACACACACAGGACACACACACACACACACACACAGGACACACACACACACACACAGGTAACACACAGAACAACACACACACACAGTACAACACACACACACACAGTACAACATAGGTAACACACACTTACAGTAAAATATATACACAAAGGTAACGTGATGTGATCATTTTTTTCGTTTTTCAGTGTGGTATCACACATACAGATTGGTAACACAGACACACACAAGTAACATACATGTTAAACACAGTACAACATGTACACAGGTAAGACACATACTACACACAGGTAAACCCAGGGTACATATGTATTCATATTTAAAAATGAAAGTACATTTGAAAATGTTAGGACTATTTTTTATACTATTTGTACTATTTATACTATTTATACTCTCTCTCTCTCTCTCTCTCTCTCTCTCTCTCTCTCTCTCTCTCTCTCTCTCTCTCTCTCTCTCTCTCTCTCTCTCTCTCTCTCTCTCTCTCTCTCTCTCGAACAGATTCTGACCATTACAATGCCTGTACTGTCTTCATGATGCAGGTCTGATTATTTAATCAATTCATGAAAGAATGTTATTAGATAAATAAATGTATTTTTTAAAGTATTGTCTCTACTTTATTTCCTATTCATATATGTTACCATCATCACTGACACTATTGGATTTGGAAATGTATTTTAATGTTCTTATACACTGGCCAGTCTACAAGATGTTGATTTGATACCTTTAGTTAAAGCTTGACTTCCCACTGGGAAATGTTTCCTAGCGCTGCTAGAGTTGTGGTGTTCTCTATGTTTGTTCTAAAGGAAATTGAGGCCAACGCCCCTCATGATTAGATTAGATTAGATTAAACTCTATTGTCATTGTGCAGAGTACAAGTACAGAGACAGACGCTGAGCTTCTTTATTTGTGCCTTTGCACTCTCTGATGCTTGGCAAATTTGAATTGTTTTTTTCCAGTGTGAGATCAGTCTCCTTCAATAAATGCATCCTTACTTTGTTGTCCTGTACTCGAATGACTGGTCTGTAATCATTGAGTCGCATAGCATTCCGAAATTGCATGACTGACTTCTCAATCATAGGTCTGTTGCATACTGTTCTATCGATTCAGACTCTTTTTGAATCCAGTTCCTAAAAACATGCCTCTCGTATGTTTCATTCTTTCTTGGTGTGCAGTAGGCTACTCTTCAAACTTTTGCATAACTACGTAGAACTTGTCTTTTTGTTCTTCTGTGAAGACAAAGAGGTTGTATAAGTCCAATGCACCACGACCTGCCATTATAGCAGCAGTGTGATATTCTGCTTATCGTTCCCTTGCAATCCGACGGAAAGCACATAAAGTTCGAAACTTTGTTTGAAAACTTTCCAGTTTTCATTGACGTTGTCAGTCAACTTTAACTCTTTTGGTTGATGTATAAAATTCATTGTAACAATCTTTTTTGGTTTTTATCCTGGTACCATGTATTGATAAAATTTACACACCAGCTCATCAGCATGCTTTACTCAGTAAACCCCTTGTAATACAACTTCCTGTTAACAGGTTCACAGGATAACATCATAGTGCCAATTAGTGGTAAAGGCATTAATAATCACAACTCAATACAGTTGCAGATGAGACCCACCAAAAATCTCTCTTAATTTTTGTCTACAATAGTCTCTACTTTTTCATCATGAGATGGAATATTCAGCTGTTACGCCTTCAAAATATTCCACATGAGTTTGTGCTGTTGCTGCCAGCCTGTGCTGTGGCTGCAACACCAAACTACATGGAGGAAGAACTACACTAGAGCCCTGTGCAGGACTGTGCTCTTCATCCCACTCCTGCCCACTCCTGTGAGATTTGTTATTTAAAAAAAGACTGTTTTGACTAAAACTTGACAAAGATATATTGAGTTTTCTTTTGACTTTAGTCAAAAGAAAACTCAATATATCTTTGTATATATTAGACTAAAATGACAAGACTTTTAGTCGACTAAAACACGACTTAACAAAAAAGATATGCGAATAACTAAATATGACTTAAACTATGTAACAAGGACATTTAGCACAAGACTAAGACTAAGACTACATAAGAAATAGGTGAAAAAATTAACACTACCTTGTTGTGTCATCTGCAAACTTATAGGGAGTACAGGAGAGGGCTCAGCACACAGCCCTGCGGAACGCCAGTGTTCAGGGTGAGGGTGGAGGAGGTGTGATCATTAATCCTAACAGACTGCGGTCTGTTGGTCAGGAAGTCTAGTACCCAGTTGTGGAGGAAGGGGTCAATGTCCAGATCACAGAGTTTGGTGATCAGTTTGGAGGGGTCGATGGTATTTAACTCTGAACTGAAGTCAATGAACAGTATTCTCACATCAGTGTTACTTTTGTCCAGGTGGAAGAGGGTGGAGTGTATTGCTGTGGAAATGGCATCCTCCATACTCCGGCATTTAGCAGACGCTTTTATCCAAAGCGACTTACAAAAAGTGTATTTGTTAGAAGAAGGTGAAATATTGCATTGCTGTTAATACTCCTATTCTGGCGGTAGGCAAAATTGAAAGGGGTCCAGTGTGGTTGGTAGACAGGTTTTGATCTGAGCCAGGACCATTGTCTATATTTTGAGCTTGTCTGCTATTACATGAAGTGACTTACAATAACTGCATTTGTCAGATGAAGGTGAAACATTTCATTGCTGTTAATGCAGTAAACAGTAATCAGAACAAGTTTCAAATATTCCAATTGCTAGGTTAACCATTGCTAGTATACAACATCTCTGTCATATGATGCTAAGTGTAAAGATACAAAGACCACTTATACAGTGCCAAGATGTATAACATACAAGCGCATCTCTTTTTTCGGGGGGGGGTAGAGGCTGGATGTTATGCAGGGTTCAGATGAACGCTGAACAAGTGAGTCTTGAGTCTCTTCCAGATTGGCAGGCTGCCAATGTCATGAACGTGGAGTTGTGATTTCGCCATCCGTCCTTTTCCTCCTGGATTGGCTACAAAGGTTTTATCGCAGATGTAGGGAGACCGGATAAGAGCGAGTTGCAGTTTGGGCGGGAGATTAAAACTTCTTGTGTCAAGAGGTGTGCTTGACCCTTACAACAACCTGTGGACAAAGGGGGTGTGTTTGATTGTGTTCTGACTGTTGTGAAATGTTTAACTGGGATTTTTGCTGCCATGTTATGTACTCCTAACTGGAAGCTAGTGTACCATTTAGTTAAGTTAGGAGCACTCTCAGATCTTATCTGTGTGGCTGTGATGCTGCAGCTTTTCATAAGTGGGAAACTGGAACAGTGATTTATAAATACATACACGTGCACACACACACACACACACACACACGACCATCAGAATCCATACCCATAATGCTTATCATACCTGAAAGCTGCTTCTGGACACCACCTGCACTTTTACTTTGAAAAACAAAGTAAAAGTGACCCCGAGGCCTTCATAACCCAAACGCAGCCGCACCGCTCCTATGTACCATAGGATGGGTCAAATGAACACAGCAGCCCACTGCTCCTATGTACCATAGGATGGGTCAAATGAACACAGCAGCCCACTGCTCCTATGTACCATAGGATGGGTCAAATGAACACAGCAGCCCACTGCTCCTATGTACCATAGGATGGGTCAAATGAACACAGCAGCCCCACTGCTCCTATGTACCATAGGATGGGTCAAATGAACACAGCAACCCACTGCTCCTATGTACCATAGGATGGGTCAAATGAACACAGCAGCCCACTGCTCCTATGTACCATAGGATGGGTCAAATGAACACAGCAGCCCACTGCTCCTATGTACCATAGGATGGGTCAAATGAACACAGCAACCCACTGCTCCTATGTACCATAGGATGGGTCAAATGAACACAGCAGCCCCACTGCTCCTATGTACCATAGGATGGGTCAAATGAACACAGCAGCCCCACTGCACGTTAGCACGTTCAGCCATAGGCTCACTCAGCCACGTGCTTCAAAGCGCTTGGGGGGCTCTTTCATCCCATCAGCTATCAGGCTCTACAATACCTCAACCACCCGCTCCCAACGTCTCGGAAGCGCCAGCACCACCAGATAATGGATTTGTATAACACACCACACACCCCAGACTGTTTTCTAGCCATTCTCATCTTATGTCTGTTCATCTCACTAATAACCACTGCCCATCTGTCATCTTTCATTGTGTGCACCAGGCCTCCACGGATGGTCTACCAGTCTGCGGTGGCCAGTGTCACCTCTTCACTGCCGTGTGCTGGGGAGGAAGCTTTGGGAGCGGTGGTGCCAGGAAGCTGTACAAGCCGGGGAGGAAGGCGAGCCCTGCAATGGGGATGAAGCTGGACGGTGTGGAGGCGGCGACAGTGAGGAAGACGAGGGGAATGCTGTTGGCGACCCGGACCTACCCTCTCAGCCTCACTGTGCTGAACTGAAGCAACTGAAGCAACTCAGGAACACGTTCAGCCACATGCTCACTCAGCCAAGTGCCTCAAAGTGCTTGGGTGCTCCTTCATCCCACCAACCATCAGGCTCAGGAAGCTCCAACACCACCAGACAAATGGAATGGACTGAACTTTCATTCACATACACCACACCACACACCTTGGACTGTGACCCAGCCGTTGTTATTCCAGGACCATTCATATATTGTACCTGGAATACCTGTATAAATTTGCACATCTTGCACCTTGCACTTTCCGCATACTTGCACTATTTTATCTACTTGCACTATTTGATCTATCTTGCATTTTGCACCACAAACTGCTATCTAGGACACTAGTATGCATACGGGTCCTCTCGTCACCGACCTGACTTAAGAGCGCGTATTTAATCTAATCTATTGTTTTTTTATTGTGTATAGAATTTAGCCAGGCTCTTTACTGCTCATCTATCCCCTGCACTGCTGGTCTCTGCGAATTTCTCCTACGGGGGATTAATAAAGAAATATCTTATCTTATCTTACCATAGGATGGGTCAAATGAACACAGCAGCCCCACTGCTCCTATGTACCATAGGATGGGTCAAATGAACACAGCAGCCCACTGCTCCTATGTACCATAGGATGGGTCAAATGAACACAGCAGCCCACTGCTCCTATGTACCATAGGATGGGTCAAATGAACACAGCAGCCCCACTGCTCCTATGTACCATAGGATGGGTCAAATGAACACAGCAGCCCCACTGCTCCTATGTACCATAGGATGGGTCAAATGAACTGTATGAAAAATACTGACAATGACCAATAAAGACCGAAAGGTCCTCTCTTCTCTTCTATACAACACAGTGCTATGACAAGCAAGCAATATTGATAAGAATAGCAAACTGGCAATCTGGAGACATGGACAATCCTATCTGGTACCACCAAGCAGAGGCAACACATGTGATTCCTTTGCTTTTGTTAACAGCCTTTGGTGTTTGGCATGGACCATGTTGTTGGTGTCTCCCAACAAATGGCTCTGAAGCCTGGTACCACATGGGCTCCCAGCATTCTCTGCTGCTCCACTCAGGATGTTTCAGTGGAATCCCAGAGCCCTTCACGGAAAAAAATGGAAGGAATTGCCAGTATCCTTTCTATTTGTGGACGATGGCTTGCTGTGTGGTAACTGGTCCTCCTCTGTCACCCCACTCATCACCCACCCACCCTCCCTCACCCGTCAGCCCCC